>JAOXOE010000784.1:11262926-11275972 GCA_028565055.1 Phoeniculus purpureus | reverse complement strand
CCTGCGCGCGGGCCCCCCACCCGCGATACGTCACGACACGAGGGTTCCCCCCGCGCCCCGGCCCTGAGGTCACGGGGCGGCTGCGGCTGGCGGGTCCCGGCGCCGGGGGCGGGAGGAGACGCTGGTTCCTCCAACTGGAGCCCGCGGGGCGCCGGGCCGGCTGCCCGGGCAGCTCCGAGAGCCACAAAGGAGCTGAGCCTCGGGGCGGCTGCGGGGCGATGGAGCCCGCACTGTAGAGCTGGAGGGCGGTGCGGGGCGGCGCCGGAGCGCAGCGAGATGTCCGCGCCGGGCCGCGCCGGACGCTAGTGAGGAGCGGCCGCAGGAGCCGGGTAAGGGCGCGTGTGCGGAGCGGCGGTGCGGGCGCTGCGCTCCCGGGGCCAGGCGCGATCCCTCCCGCGCAGCGGCGACTCCGGCTCCCCTTCCTTTTTAACTACGAGAACACGGTCGCAGGGACAGCGGAGAGATCTTACGGGGCCAGGCAGGGAAAAGCCCTCTTGCCGTTCTGTTCAGGAGTAGGAGGTGGTGTTTTGAGGCGCTTTTCTCTGTGGCTGTGGGCTGGATCCTTCCCCAGACTACCTCAACGTGCAGCCTCCGCTAACAGACTCCGCGCTCGTTCCTGCGATAACTTCTGTAAAGGACCACCTGCATGCAAACTGGGGGACCTCCGCTCAGTCTTACACTCACGGCTGACAAAGGAGATCCAGAAGCTCCCAGAACTTCTAAGAGTTTATGAAGTAATTGAGAGATTTAGCAAAAAGATTAATCTGGCACCGACGAGAACCTTTGTGTCAGTGTGAAACACTGACGGTAGGATCTAGCTGCTGTTTCCCACGGGCAAAGGGAGTCACAATAAGCCGTGAGGCTGTGCGAGGACCGCTGTGGACGGTGTGTGCGCACACGTCTGAGCACACGCAGTGTGGGAGCTTCTTGGTAGTGACTGGATTAAGTGAAGTGAGGTGAGGCTGCTGTTAAGGGAAGCAACAACAAAAGCAGAGCGCTCTTTCAATAATTACATTCCACATCTATGACAGAACCTCGGCAAAGTGTGAACCATCCACAGGCAGTGCGAGTAAGATCCCTGGTAATCCACAAAGACAGACAATCTGTACTTCTTAAGCCCTCTTTTGCCAGACCCTAAGTTACACAGCAGCAGATACGGAATCCTTCAACGTTCGCTGGAGAGTGTTCCAAAACAGAAGCTCTCCAAGAGCGAATTCAGATCCCCTCATTCTGAAGTGGTGCTTCAGTCATCGTTTCTCGTCAGTGAAAGAAGTGCTTCCTTTTGAGAAGGACAGACCAGTGCTTGGACCAGACTTGTAGGGCGACAGCAAACCTGCGCTCAGACCGCCGTGTAATACGGGTATCTAGAGCAATTAACTTGCTTCCATCAGTGCGGCTCTGCTTACCAGGGAATCCAGCAACCACTGGCAAAGGACCAAAACTCATCTCCCCCCCAAGTCTGGAGTTAAGTTCTTTCAGCTTAGCTTTCCATCGTGCTCTCATCTCCTATTATAGTTCAGCCTCTAAAGCTTTTTTAACCCACGTGGCACACTGCGGTGCTGAGTTTGCACCGTGAGGTGCTGTTCCCTTTCACAACAATGAAAACACATTAGTGTTTAGCTTTGTCACGGCAGTCACCTCCGACTAACAACCAAACTACATCAGTGGAAGTCCCTCTCCTTAGAAAAGAGGGGAAAAACCCCTCCGATTAAATGTTAAGACTACTTGGAAAACAAAAGGGACAGGTTAACACAATTCCATGCAAGAAAATGTTTGGGAGAAGGAAAGAGAACAGAGCCTGAGCCCTGAGAAAAGGGACAAGGAGTCGGAAAGCGAAAAAGCAGCTTCAGAAGGATCCTGCTTATCTCTGCTATCACAATGGTGTTGTGAAATCCAGGTCGTGTTACTGGCCTGGTGCCTGGAACATGCCAGCTTAATGTAATGTCCACAAACACGGCCGGCGTGTTCTGCAGAGGCAAAACCTAATGTTTGTTAACAAAAACCAAACCCAAACCCTCTAATCTTTTTACTATAGGATTTTACACCTTTGACACCCTGTTTGCTTTTGCGATGCAGTTAAAATGCAGAACTGCACTAACCTAAACCCCCCTTTACTAGGGAAGACAGAAGAAACAGTGAAGATCTGTGGCTAGTTTTTCATGCTTCTCCTTTAGGATAGAGAGTTATTGAGCCGGGGGTGACCTCACAATCAAACAAGATGTTTATCTTCTCAAGAACGAAGGCTGTAGTAGCCAATGTTTTTTTTGCCCCTTGAGAACATGTCCTAGTGCCTGAGGAAGCAATCGAAGCAAAGAACCCACTGATGTCACACAGTCCGTCACAACGTGCAACAGACAGACCTCATTCGGAACGTTTTTTGTACTGAACCAGTATAGACAATAAAATACTTCATCAACAGACTGCAGGAAGGAGGTCACCTGGAGGCAGTGTGGCTCTTGTTTCTGTGGGTACAGAGCTTGTAATTTACCACATAACTGTCCTTCCAGTGCCTTTTCTTACAGAAAGAGCACCTTAGGAAAGGTGGCCTACAGACAAGATTGTAGGAGAGAAGCATTTCGGCCCAGTCCAATCATGCTGATGCAGCTGGTGATGGCTTGCCTTCAGCAAACAGTGGTCAAACCCAGGAACAGGCTTCCCAGAGAGGTGGTGGATGCCCCAAGCCTGTCAGCATTTAAAGGCACTTGGACAATGCTCTTAACAGGCTTCACCTTGTCCAGCCCTGAAGGGGTCAGGCAGCTGGCCCACACCATCACTGCAGATGCCTTTCAACGGAAAGATTCCATTCCCGAGGATGTCTGAACTGAGCTCTTACGACAGGGCTGATGAACTCTTCCACCTATTTTAAACTGTTCTTAAAAAAAATGCAGGGGAAAGAAACAAATCCCAGCGCCGTACACTACTCGGTATTTCTCCAGCTCAAAAGGAGCGTCCCCCCAAACCCTGTGCTGAACCAAAGACAGGAGATGCTGCAGCAAGGAGACAGGTGAGTTCAGAGGGGAGGGAAAGGAAACCCCTTCGCTGTGCTTACAGTAATTACAGTTTCTGAGGCACACAAAAAAGAGAAGATACTTCAGTTGAAACAGCGACACTGAAACCCATTTTACACCCAGATGTGACAGACATGTTCCAGCGCAGTCAGTCTGCGCAGGAACAAGAGGCCTGGACAGCGGCCAAGGCTTCCCAAGTGTGACCTGCTGTGCAAACGCTGATTTTGCAAGCTACAGCTGTCTGGGGTAGATTTATGCTCCTGTACTTCAGGGCTCCAGTAACTTTCCTCACAGAACCCATGTCAAGCTCCAGACTTTGTCTGACAAGCTTTCCATGCTCCTGACAAGCTCTGTAAAGCACCGCTCGCTGCTGTCTGCAGAAGGACAATCAGTTTACTGCAAATGACAACCTGAGTACAACAGGTGCGTGCGAAGCTTTCAAGAAGGGTCTGCTGCTGGTCACTTCAGCCTGAGTTACTTACAGTCTCCTTTACAGAAACCTCTATGGTCTATTACAGAACAGCAGAAACATGTGAGTGACTGACAAGCGTTTCTCTTCTCAGTGTGAACAATGATTTAGGCTGCCTAACCATCCTTAGCTTGAACCTCATAACACTCAGTCAAAGCCAGCAGCTGCCTGGAGTCACCAAACAATTCAGGTTGGCTGGGACCTCACCTTGTGTCGTGCAAAGCAAGGCTCATCTCCACATGGGATCAGGCTGCTCAAGAGCCCTGCCTACATTAAAACGTCACTTGTGTTCAGGAACAGAGACTCCACCATCTCTTCTGGTGACTGAAGTGAAATGTTTATGTTTCACCGAAGCCCTTATCTCCTGGAATAGCCCTCTTCACACAGGCTTTTGGACATTTTTATAACTTGTATTGGCAGGTATCAGCTCACGTTCGTTCTGTTTCCTTCCAAAGGTTGTGTTTGTAACTGTGAAATGAAAAGGTAAGCCCCATTTAAATGAAAACATAAACCTCGGAAACGGTTGTGGTGTTTGCCAGGAAGAAAGAACTCTCCAAATCCTGCTCTTTATTGCTCCATTTCTTGTGGCTCTTGGCAGGCTTTAGACACAAGAGCAAGTAGTAACCGAAGGTCTGGCCAAGGACTGCAGCAGTGTCCACCTTAAGCACCGCAAGTTCACGGTGGACGAGGAAAGATTCAGTTGTGCACAGACAGACTTGTACCAGGCAGCCCTGTCTAAGTTTGAGAGCAGACAGTCTGTTTTAAGTTTGTGCTGGTTTCCCATGTGTGACTCACTATTAAATTTATTTTAAAACAGGTTTTTAAAAGTTCTTTTGAGAAGAGAATTTGAGCAGAACGAGGGGATCATGATGACTACAAGACTCATCTGTTTAATGCTACTGTCTCTGGTGGGAGCTACCGCAAGCGAAACACAGGAACTGGAAGGCAACAGTGAGGAAACAGAGCAAGAGTTCATTTACGTGAACAGGTACAAGCGGTCCAGCGACTCGCAGGACAAGTGCACTTACACCTTTATCGTACCTCAGCAGCGAGTGACAGGCGCCATCTGTGTCAATTCGAAGGAGCCTGAAGTCCTGCTCGACAGCAGGGTAAATAAACAAGAACTACAGCTACTTAACAATGAACTCCTGAAACAAAAGAGACAAATAGAAACTCTCCAGCAACTGGTGGAGGTGGATGGCGGGATTGTGAACGAGGTTAAGCTCTTACGAAAAGAGAGCAGAAACATGAACTCTCGCGTCACACAGCTCTACATGCAGTTACTGCATGAGATCATCCGAAAGCGAGACAACGCCTTGGAACTCTCTCAACTCGAGAACAAGATTCTGAACCAAACTGCAGATATGCTGCAGCTTGCAAACAAATACAAGGACTTGGAGCACAAGTACCAGCACCTGATGTCGATTGCCAATAATCAGTCAGCGATCATTGCCCAACTGGAAGAACACTGTCAAAGGCTGCCACCCGCAAAGCTGCCGTCCCAGACTCCACAGCCACCAAATAAAGTCTACCAGCCTCCTACTTACAATCGCATCATTAACCAGATCTCTACTAACGAGATTCAGAGTGATCAGAACTTAAAGGTTCTGCCACCCACCCTACCAACCATGCCTGCAGTGACCAGCATACCGACCTCAACTGATAAACCGTCCGGTAAGTAAGACCATTGCTGTGCCTAGACGAGCGTGTGCTGATACGCAGCGGGCAGTGTTCTAACTGTAGTGTCACAAGCGCAGACTACTGATTCAGCAACATAAATACAAGCCCGTTCTTTTGAACTAACCGAGACTGCTCAGAACAAATGCTGTCTGTGTGCCTGCCCTGTGTGTGTGCAACGCACATGCTGTGGGGCAAGCACAGAGAAAAAACCAGTTCTGAGCGTCTGATGTTCGGACACAGTAGCCCCACAGGTTCTTCTCACGTTACTTTGCCAAGACAAGCCCGGCATTTACATTACTGGCACAAGAAGGAGGAGCTGCAGAAATACCTCTCTTATCAACAGCTGGACTCAGTTTTATTTACCGGTGCCCGAGGCTGAGCTCCTGCACTTCGTGACAGCTGAAGGGGTCTGACACATTTCGTGTCAACACTTATGAAGTCATTACAGGTTTGATGATTTAGCGAGCGGTAATTTCTGTGCTTTCAAAAGGAGTAGGTGTCTGTTCTGTACCTCACACGGGACACTAAGACAGGAGCACAGGGAAGCAAGGGGTGCAGCAGCAAGGGGTATTGTGCAGCCCTCATTAAGAATCTTAGCAGTTCTATCATAAACAAGACTAGAGGCATCTGAAGTCACATTAGAAATTGTTTGATCTATGTGATAAACAAGTAACCTTACAGTAAAGAACCCAGGTTCACCCATGGTCCCACAAACGTTTAAAAGATCCGTCAAGTCTTGTGTATTCCAGGCCAGAGAAGCCTGTGGGCACCACAGACCTCCTTCAGAAACACAGACAGGGGACACGCAGGCATCTGAAGACGTGAAACAGAGACAGGCACAGAGCTGCGCTCAGAATACTTGGCAAGGCCATCTGCACCACACTCCAGCTTACATAAAACCCTTTAGAATGACCAGGTAACACAACTTATTTCTCCATGGAAGTAGCCACAATGAAAGAAACTAGAGCACAGCCTCTAAAGCACTTTGGTGCAAAGCAGTGACCTCACAATACTGCCAGACAGGAACTCACCAGAGCCTGTACTGCCTGTCGCATGCAGAACCTCCATCCCAAACACCATGATTCTTATGCTCTAGGTAACAACACTAAACAACCAACAGCTGGGGAAAACCCAGGTCCATGTCTGTGGAGCAGCACACCACAGGATGTGTGTGAGTGCTTTAACAGCTACACTTTGACTTGGACCTCATAGCGGACTCCAGCTTTGTGGGGCGGTTCGCTACCTTTCTGCATGCCACCTATCTTTCAGGCGTTCTCGAGCTCATTAGTTGGTCCACATCCTCCTTGTGCTTGCAAGTACTCAGACTGGAGCTGTTGGCAACGTCCAGCTGGTACTGGGAAGAGGCAGGCAGCAAGTGTGCAAGCCTGCACCTTCCAGCTGTGCACGCACATAGACGACACAGAAAATTAGACCCAATTCATTGCTGTAAAACCAGGATCGTATTTCCCCTTCCTTGTATTATTTTCATTAAAAGCTGTGCAAGTCCAAGCATCTGCTTCCCTGTGATGCACTACATGTTTACTACATGTGACTACATGTCTCACCCAGTCCAGAAGGATTTCTGTGAGACCCTGCAAAAATTACATCTCCGTAAGAAATCGCAGTGTGCAGGTATCAGCACAGAGCTAAACCAGGTGAATCTCAAATTCATGAGAGCAACTACGTAATTACGTGGACCTGGTTGGAGCGGGGCCAGAGTAGGACACAGAAATGACCTAAGGTCAGGCTGAAGGAGTTGGGGCTGTTCGGCCTGGAGAAGAGAAAGCTCCAGGGAGACTCTACTGTGGCCTTTCAGTACCTAAAAGGGCCTACAGTAAGGATGGGGACAGGTGTTTTCAGTAGGGCTTTCAGTGACCAGAGCAAGGGGTGAGGTTTTACTTCACTTGTACCCGAGTATGTACAAGTGAGAAATTCTTGATGTTGAGCGCAGTGAGGCAGTGACACAGGCTGCCTTTCACTTATGAAGCAAAGCAGCTGGAGGAGTCTGTCAGCAACAGACATTTACAGCTACATTTTTCAGACCCACTCAAATAGAAACTCTCTTCCCACTGGAGGAAATGTCTTGAAAAATGGTGAATGTGAGGTACCTTCACAGCGAGCTCTTTACGGACTCTTCTAAACTCCAGGGAAAAGAAGGCATTCTCCTTCTGAACACACGAGTGCATCATCTCGACACAGCTTCTGTGAACACAGGGTCTTCTCATGGAGCTAAAGGTTCTCTGTGTGAGCGGGCCCTCGTGGTACAAGTCTCAGTTTCTCTCTGGTGTGGTCATTTACTGAGGTGACAGCAGGAGCACCTACACTCTTGATTTACATCCCACTGTTAGTGTCCAGGGCATTCTGGGGATTTAACAAAATCCAACTTACAGCTGTGTTCTCTAAACGAAATGATTATTAACACTTACCTGTGGAGTCAGTCGTGGTTAGGTTTCTTTGAATCATAGACTGGTTTAGCTTGGAAGGAATCTCAGAGATCAGCCAGTTTCAACCCCACTGCCACGGGGCAGGGAAACCTCTCACTACACCAGGCTGCCCAGAGCCCCATCCAACAAGGTCAGCTCCTACTTCAGTAATGACACCAAGCCAACTGTGTTGTTAGGAAATGGATTTTGGGGTGCAGGGAGGTCTTTTATCTCCCAATACATGTAAGTGGTCACAGGAATCTTGTGGCTGTGTGTAAGAACAACTCCTCTGCCTGGCATCAAAGGGCAATCCCAGACACAGACTCTGCCTCCAGACCTACCACCAGTCTCCCTGACAATTCATACGCGTCCTGTGTAGGAGATTCTAAACTACCACATGATGCTTAGTACGGTCTGTTCATGTTATTCTCCTTTTTACTCTCTGTGAAACAACAGGAAATACAAATGAGAGCGGAACAAGAGCCACGTGAGGTTACATGGAAAGCGCAGACCTACAGTGGAACGACTGGTCAGAACGACCTGCCCATCTCTTGCATCGCTGTAGAGCAGGAGAACATGGAGATCTCCTCCTGCTAAACCACTGGGGTTTGGTCTTCCAAAAAAGAACAAAAAAGGAAAATATTAAACAAATAGAAAAACCTCTTTAGGAGCTAGGGGGAGGGTTGGGTTTGAAGATACAATCAGCTCTGTCAGTGCAGCTGCCTTACACTAACTAACCAAAGACTCTCCCATTACCGGTAACTCACTGTGCAATGTTCCAGAAGTACAGTTGCAGCAAGTGACTCTGTCCAGGAGCGTTTAGTACCTCCAGCAAGAGGAAATCCAAACACTGTTCCGCAGCAGCAAGCTGCTGTAAAAAACCTACCAGCTGAAGCTCTGCTCTGTACTACAGAGAGGCTGAACCGCATCTTGTCACTGAGTGCTTCTGTTTTGACACAGGGCCTTGGAGAGACTGCCTGCAGGCGTTAGAGGACGGCCACGATACAAGTTCCATCTACCTTGTAAAGCCAGAGAACACAAATCAGCTGATGCAGGTCTGGTGCGATCAGCGACACGACCCTGGTGGCTGGACAGTCATTCAGAGACGGCTGGATGGGTCTGTGAACTTCTTCAGGAACTGGGAGACATACAAGGTTAGGACAAGGGAGCAGTTTCTCTACCCTCTAAAAAGAAACCGGGTGAAGTTAACGTTAAGGGTGATTTTTAGAGACTGGCCAACTTTAAACGGGACAAACTTGTTTATGTTTCCAGAAGAAACCTATAAAATACGTTACTGTGGTTTTCTGCTTGAGAATCCACTCTGATTTACCACCAGAGCAGAGTTACAGCGCTAACACACTTCTCCTGCTTCCTTTTCAGCAAGGATTCGGTAACATAGATGGAGAGTATTGGCTCGGGTTAGAGAATATTTACTGGTTAACCAATCAAGGCAACTACAAGCTGCTCATAACAATGGAAGACTGGTCGGGGCGGAAGGTGTTTGCCGAGTACGCCAGCTTCCGAGTGGAGCCCGAAAGCGAATACTACAAGCTGAGGCTGGGGCGCTACAACGGCAACGCAGGAGACTCCTTCACTTGGCACAATGGTAAACAGTTCACCACCCTGGACCGGGACCACGACGTCTACACAGGTACAAGGCTCCTTCCGCTTATTTTACCCTCCCCGCCAATTGTTTTTTTGTGCTTTGGTGGGTTTTTTTACTGGTTTTTCAGGAAAAGGGACAACCTAGTGGTCACACACAGGAAGGAAAGTGCACTTCTAGCAGTGAGTCCATCGGTAACTCACGAAACACAACCCTGACAGACACCAACACCGAAAGAAACACTCTCACTGAAATCTTTAGCACTCACACTAAACAGGGGGCCATGAAACACGCCGGGGCAGGCTGAGACAGTAATGCAAATGAGTTACCCAGCAAGGGAGACCGATACAGCTGAGTCTATCTGCAGAACCTGCCTACAGAGCTGGTTACTGAAGAAGCCTAATTTCTTCTGGTGCCAACCACAGTTAAAAACGCTGTTCTGCGTTTTCTGCCTGCCGTAAGAGTTTTTATTCACTCCTGAGACTGACCAGAGCTTTCCTTTGCAGGCAACTGTGCCCACTACCAGAAGGGAGGATGGTGGTACAACGCGTGTGCTCACTCCAATCTCAACGGCGTTTGGTACCGTGGAGGACACTACCGCAGTCGCTACCAGGATGGGGTTTACTGGGCTGAATTCCGGGGGGGATCGTATTCACTAAAGAAAGTTGTAATGATGATAAGGCCGAACCCCAACACATTCCACTGAAATAACTCTTCCCTCAGTTTGCTTCCTCGGTCTACACCCAGGTGAAGCTACGATGTCACTAGCTGGAGCTGCCTTTTCAGAACGTAAGATATTGTCCATGTACTGCTAAGAGACGGGGCCTGTACATTGTACCTGTGAGAGTCGCTCCAGAGAAAGAGAGCTGAAGGGACACAACATCCAGAGCACCTCTTGGTACTGACAGTAGTTGCAGGAAGCCTTTCAGAACTGGCAGTTTAGACGGACTGTAGATGTAAGCCTTTTGGATTTCATTCCCTGTAAATTAAGTTTGGGTGGTAGAAGTCCTGCCGCCACCTTGAACTATCTGTGTTTGTTATGTGTAAAGATCCACAGTGCAGGAGATGTTCCGGACTGCACAGCAAGACTTCGATTGTGATGATGAGGATGATGATGATGAAGAAGAAGACGACGAGCAGTTACCTGACACAGGAAATTGTGTCCTTTGAACTGTGTAGCTCACTTATGTACATTAGTGTGATTAACTTAATCTTTGTTAGCTGCCGTGAATAAAGCTGAAGGGCCACGTAACTGGATTTTGAGAGCAGACATGCAAACAACTGCTGCCACGATACCTCCAGTCTTTCCTCTCCACTCTGAGCATTTGAATAATCTGCTCCTGTAAGATCAGAATTCAGGTTCGATTCACGTATTTCAGATAAAAACCACCAAAATGAAGTAGCTACCTGCATATGGAAAACCACCCAGACTGACAGAAGACACCCCGTGCCGCTGTACTGCACTGCAGCTGTCGCAGTGTTTTGTACCCGAGTTCAGTCATTACCTGCTGCGTAGCCTCTGTAATCGGAAGTAGCTCAATGTAAATCAAAGGGACTATCCAACTTTGCAGGCAAACGATGGATACCAATATATAAGCTATTTAATGTTCTTAGCCAGTAGATGAAATGATGTAAAGGAAGTTACTTGTAGCCAGAGCAGCTGTATTTACCATATCTCTCAATTATAAGGTAGGACCATCAGATACTGTGTAGATAGACTCGTTTATATTTAGAGGTCAGTCACAACTACGAAATACAGACTGGGACAAGTCTAATGTTCTTCTGAGGTAGGTTCTAGAAGAGATTGTAGTAAACCCCACTCCCAAGCAGCAAATACTGCAAACAATGTAAGGGGAAAGTTCACATATAAGAGGAGGGAGACCAAGTGCCTCTGGAAGCTGAGTGCGTTTTTAAGTCAGCCTGTAGGATACGCCTACCGTGCGGCTGTGTTCCCTTGTTACCTCATCGCTTCTGTACCGCAGGATGATGTGCGTTAAACTGACGTGCGATGTAGCACGTGTTGTACATAACTGAGTGTAAGCTTCTCGCTGCATCGATCACCCCTGTAATTCTGTTAGCCTTGAATAAAGCAACAAGTAGTATTTTGACAAGTGCAGACCTCATCCCTAGTTCAGAGCACTCACAGCAAAGAGTGGATGTTCTCATCTCACACCACTCTGCCTCAGGACTCAGACTCTGACAAGCAACTACTGTTGACATGCACGAAGTGTCTAAATACTGCAACAGCAGAAGCAAAGCAGTTGTCAGGTGAGAAAAATGCCCAATTTCCACATGTCCCAAGGAGGGAGAATTTTTTGTCAGTCATGTGAAAACCCCAAACCTTTCAAACAGCATTTAAGCTTCATCTTCTACCTGTTCATCTACCAGACAGTTACATTTCAGCTGAGTGACATTAAAGGCATCTGCTGGCTCTAGAGCCTGGCGCAGTACTCTAGCAGTTAGGATCCTGGCATTAATGCTGCAGATAAAATACACTGCGTTTATCACATGTCATGGGAAAGACACACAGGGAAGAAACTGTGATCACTAAAGCTCCTCAGACTTCTAGTATCCAGCCAAAATAACCCTGACTACAAGTAGCAGCACAAAAGCAGTCACCAACGGTAAGCACCAACCACACTGCTGTCATGAAAGGCTTCATGTAAAGAGGCTGCACAGCACGAGAAACCTGCCCAGACGACAATTCTGAACGTGCCTGACATATACTGAGGCGGGCAGTCACGGCGGACTGTGTGTCACGAACACACAGCCCTTCCGGACCTACACAAACAACTTGGAGGGAGGAGCGGCAGACAAGACAGAGCATTTTACGGCTTTTGCTTTGACCAAAATCAAGCCAAGCGTGAATTCCAAGTTTACTCCCTCAAAGGAGGATGAGGACAGTCTAACAGAAGAGGTCACAGGACACGGGCATCCAAATAGTACACAAACACATGAAAATTATACAGTCCTGAACTCAGGCCAGTCTTCCCCTCCATCGCTATAAAACCTATCCATCGCTAAAAACAGTGAAACAAGCCTGGCAGTTGTTCGTCTCCTCCACATTCTAGCCCAACAAACTGCCACTTCCACCAGGCTGCCCTACTTGCCAACAAGGCTCGGCACATCCATCATCTCCCCTGACAGTCTCTTAGCAAAGAACAAAAGCAGTTCCACAAACAACAATTTGGGAAAGAAACCTGTCCCCAACCCACTTAAAACAAAAGGCAGTGCCACTGCTTATGAGTTTCTTCTGAAGGACATGCCCTGATCAAAATAACAAACCCTGAGAAAGACAAAGATGTGAAGATTGTAAAGTAACCTACTGCGGTCTGGGCTCACCTAGTGATGGATTTGAGCGTTCACACAAAGATCTGAATGTCTTGAATGATTCAAGAGCACAAATGACCCTGAGGTGCTCAAAAGTCTGTGCAAAAGTAAAGAGTTTCCCTCCAATGTCTTTCTGACAGTCTGTGAACACAGGAGGTTTGCTCAGGCCAAGTAAGTCGTATCCCAAAGACGAAAAGCCTTCAAGGAACACAGCACGGTTCTCCAAGAACTGCCACGTGCTATTCCTAAAAACCTTTGCATTTGCTTCCTCTACTGTTCTCTGTAAGTGCAGGTCACTGACCTAGCTCGAACTCCTGCCTCAGGAGCAACAGTCATTCCCGGTGCTGTGGGTGAAGGTGCATTTCACACCTGATTCTGTGGAGGTCGTGTGTCTGAGGCACAAAGCAAAATGCTGTTCGATGTTGAAAAACGCTGCATTAGAAGGGGAATTAAAATGTTTACAGAATCACAGAATCATCATGGCTGGAAAGGACCTCCAGGGTCATCGAGTCCAACCTTTATCCTATTATCTA
>JAOXOE010000784.1:11243777-11262826 GCA_028565055.1 Phoeniculus purpureus | reverse complement strand
GGTAGTTGTAGAGGGCAATAAGGTCTCCTCTCAGTCTTCTCTTTTCCAGACTAAACAGCCCCAGCTTCCTCAGCCTCGCCTCATAGGGCATGTCTTCCAGCCCCTTCACCAGCTTGGTTGCCCTTCTAAGACATCTCTGTGCAGTGTGTTCTGTCGCTTGTCACGCTGTCAGACAGCAGCGACTTGCACACAGTGCCTGCGATGGCAATTCCAAGCTTGGTTTGATTACTTTTTTCTGGGAGCCACGTTTACAGAAGCTTCATGGTAACGACTTCAGCAGAGCCCTGCTCTGCATCCGTCGACTGCTGTAGAAAGAGCAGAGTGTTTGTCTTTTGGGGGGCACTAGAAATAAATGAGTTCTCTTGCTGTTCTACTGCATCGCTTAGAGAAGACAGAGCTAAACACTTCTTAGATTAAGTCTTTCTTTTCCGAAGTCCATCACTGGGAAGACTTTTAGCGTCTGAATGGCCTTGTTTAACAGCAGTCTGGTTTCTGCAGCACACCTCAGGAGCGCGAGCGCTGTCTGCTACCCGGAAAGAATGGCAACTTAAAAGGGCTGCTGGGGAAACACGTGTGTCCCCAAGGGAGTGCTGGAATGGCAGCTGACTAGTCAGTCTTTACAGGAAACTGACAGAAACCACCAACTACAGGTTAGGGGACACCAGGGGACACCAAGGTTCAAGGGAGGTGTCTCAAAAGGTAGTCCGGCAAAACTGAACGCCACAGGAACAAGGTTTTCCATCACGCTGTACTCAGACGCTTCTGGGCAGCGACACTGCTGTACACTCCCAAGACATCAAAAGGACAGCAGACAAAGACCTGTGTGGTGTCAGATGTCAGCAACCGGCAGAAACTTGTGCCAGTCAGAGATCCCAGACACCGTACAGCTTAAAAGTCTCCGCTAGGTGCAATCTTTCTAAGCATGCAGTGACCCTTTCAACAGAGCGTCCTTCAGGCGCGCGCCACGCTGTTCCCGGGACTGCGTGCTACCAGTACAGAAACCAGCTAAGCAAGGTAGTTGTTCACACTCACCTAGATACGGTATAGTAGGAACCATTTTTAAGCTTCTGATGTAGTCTCGTGTCCTTTTATAATTGTCTTCCTTAGACAGTAAATAGTCCAACTTCTCAAAGGTGGCCTTGTCTTTGCGGTTTAAAAGCTGTGTAGAAAAAAAAACCCAGAACTTTAAACAATGAATCTGCAGAAAGATGACAAAAGCGAAAATCAGTTGAAGCACCCACTGCAAACCCTGGTCAGGTTAGGATTCAGCTATTTCTCACTCAGCCCAACGTCCGTAACCTGCTCCCAGTTAAGGAAGCAGTTCGGCATGAGTCCTGAGCTACAAACAAATATGAACTATTCAGCAAGAACAGCCATCAGGGATCCACGTAACTCAGAGTTTTTAATAACCTCAGCAGTGCAACTTCTGCTTTTAAGGGAGAGGTTACTGCACAGCCAGCACAGTGCTGATAGCTTGTTAGAATCGCTAAACACCCTCCTGAATTTGAAAGCAGAAGCCGCAAGGGCCAGTGCTCTAAGCAAACGCAAAGCGGGCCTTGTTGAGGTACGACAAAGCCTTCTGGAAAAGAGCGTAAGAGAATACACGGCCGATACTCAGACTCCTGGTGTCCATCACCGCGCTCACTACAGAGAACTAGAAAAATACCGAGTATTGCAAAAGGTCCTGAAATGACAGAAGACTGGACAATGAACAGAGACAATGCAGCTCTAAAACCCCCTTCCCGCCTTCCGCTGTGCTCAGGAGCGCCGGCAGTGTTCTAAAGGTTGCTTTAAAAGCCAGTGGAGTTGGAACGAGCAGGGAATTGGGGCACTGCACACGGGCCGCTTGCAGCTGTCCTTTCCAACGACAGACAGCTGTTCCTTAGCACACTCCTTAATACACCTCTGCCGAGCTCCTACAGAGCTCAAGGGTCTGGCCGTTCTGTTTCTGGAGAACAGTGTGTCTGCCCATCACTACAACAAACACTGCAGTGGATATGCAGGAGTTAACTGCTTCAGTCAGTCTTGCCCCCAACAGGATGGGCTTGACAGGAGTAGTAAGTGAAACAGCACTGCAGATGGGAGCCCTGAAGCCCTCTGGAACAACGCACACCACCTCACGGTGAAACTGCAGCTGTTAATAAAATGTGAGAGCAGAAGTACAAGAGTGGAAAGTTTTCACAAGAATGCTGTTGTTTTCTTCCTAAACAGCACTGAGGACTCCTCGCTGCCTTAATTCTGCACCGGGTTGTATTTCTGATCTGCGGTGCCCACAATGGTCCTTATGCCTCTTCATGTCCAAGTCGAGTTACTCACAGCTTCACATCGGAGCGGTTTTCCTTATCTAAGTTCCAAACTCACTGAGCTGCTCAACCAGACGGCACTTACAGTGTGATCAGACTACAGCCTAGTTTTGAGCAACCAAACCGTAAGAGAACCTGCAAGCGATCTAAAGGCACAACAAACGTAGGTTAGAGTTCAGGGGAGCCACCCTTATTTACCAGTTCTGAAGTCACCGCGCCCCACATCTGGTACAACCTGAAAGCAGCGAGAACCGCCTGATCCATCACGTAGTTAACGACTGCACTCAGCAGGGCTACATTGTGACTTCAAGAAACAGCAAACCTTACAGCAAGCTTAAATGAGAAGATGTCGTGTCCTCAAGAGACTGAACGTCTGAAAGTGGAATTATCACCACTTTTGATTTCTAAGCTAGATGCGAACTGAAGCGCACTGCACAGTCCCACAACAGAACGGCTTCTGTATCTGTCAGGGGTCTTCTTTTACTACTCTCCTTCCAGGCAATGTGTTAATGAGAAACACAAGGACGTGGGTAGGTTTTATACTGATACACAATCCATACAAGGGCCTTCTAAGACTACTGACCAGCTACACTCCTCTTGGGCAGATAATCGGTGGTGTCTAGAGCAGACAGGAAAACAGGAAACACTCTCAGGGAAAGGTTTGTTTAAAAACATGCAGCCATCTAAATTCTGCTTTCACACAGCACCCAACAAACAGGTCACTGCTTCTGCTGTGACGGCACCACAAACCCAAGAACACAAGGAATCCTCTAGAGCACACGATTTAAAGAGGTCAGCAAACCTTAGAATTCAAACAGGGTGGGAAAAGGCAGCAACTTACAGCCCAGGTTTTGGTCAGTCGGAAGATAGGGGCACTCTGCAATGCTGACACCACAGACATCAGCGAATGAAGGTTATTCAGTTCTAGAAGCTTCTGGAAAAAGGGAATAAGAGGTTTAGCACATCCGAAGGGAAGCAGGATTAACTGACAACCGGCAAAAACTCTTAAGAGCACTTGACGAGCCGTGCATTTCCCACCCTCCCGCGGTACAGAGCAGCAGGCAGGTTCAGAGAGCAAGCTACCCCCTGCAATCCAGCAGCTCACAGCGCAGGAAGCAACAGAAAGGCCGCGAGGCTTTCAACGGCAGCACAAGAGACTCGCACTTACTTTAGCTGTCTTCACAAAATGGCTCAGTATTTCTGCCCTTATTTTTAAGGTCTGTGCTGTCAGTATTTCCCGTACAACCCAGAAACTGACCTGTGAAACACAGTACAGAGACGTAACTTACTCACACACCAGGGCTCGCAGTGCTCCAGGGAGAAAACACCGAAGGAAACAACAGAGTTTAACCCCGTGAACTCTCACCTGTGGCGCTGCCACTACGCGAAACCATTACCACCTGCTAGAGCAAAGAGGTGGAGAAACTAGGCAACACTAAGGTAACTGAATGAGCAGGTGAAACACAAAGTGAAGGTAAATAATTGCTAATGGTACACAAAGACACATCAGCAAACACTATCAAGAACTGGTAACTGGTCTGTGGAACACCGTGGGTCCAGAGGAGCACCACAAACTTGTGGGCAAAACAACTGAAAACAGGAACAGCCACGTAAAAATGTTAGGAACACTTTTCTAACCGAGCATTACGTTTTAATTCCTAAGAGTAGTTCTATTCACTTTATGCTCAAAGACGACTGTCAAACAGTACCTCTCCATCACAGTAATCAACTAACTTACCTGGTTAAACCTCCTAGTAAAGGCAACAATATTTGGAGCAAGGACATGTTTTTCCTTCTTGTTCCATCCACAGCTGGCTAGCTCCTAGGAAACACATTTGGAAACTGCCTTTAAAATCAGTGACGTTTAAATGCATTTACAAGGGTGTCGTCTGCAGAGGCATCGGGCAGTGATTCAGTTACAAGGAGTCTAAGCAATCATCTCTGCTTTTCTGATGTGGCTTGTGCCTTCCAGAAGGAAACCTTTTATTATCGCTACCCAGACACAGAGAGACTGAGCGATCAGCCACAGCTGATGTCCCTGAAGGTCCATTTGTCAGGCAGGTACAGATTGGAAGCAAGATCTCAGTCACGCATGCTCTTACACTCTTCTGCCTTTAGAATCACCAATTTCGGCTTGGATCAAAATGTTTGCCCCCAGCTTCAGACACCTTCGCATGGAAGGGCAGTCAGCCAAAGAGGGTTCTGCCTCTGAAAAGCACTTTGTACTTTCTGAGAAACAAAACCCGCTCGAAGGACAGAGGTCTGCGTGTTGCTGTCTGAGCACCAGGAACAGCATTTCTAGCTCCAGCCGCACTCTGTGTCCCGGCCTTCCAGCACTAAAGCCTTCTGCAGATACACACGCCAATTAGCATCTGTCAGGACAGAGGTTATCCATGTGATCAGAACACATCTGGCCTTACGAGTCTGGAAACGACATGCTTTTGTGGAAAAACCTCACTCCCTCCACCAGAGACAGCAAAACGCACAGTTGTCAGCGAAGCAGATGAGGTCGGTAACCTGAAGACATGAGGCAGCTGCCAGAGGGCTGGCGAGCAACAACGGGCAAGCCTGTGCCCAGAAAAGCCTCTGACTGGGTTTCAAACTGTGACTGAACAGGACGGCTGGCAGCGGCAGGTAACCCAACGTGCCCTGCTGGACTGTTTTAGGCGGCTGAAACGTACTGCGTTCTACAACCGCGCTTCACCTCTTTGGGTGGAGCGATGCAGGCAATCTCCTGAGCGCACAGTCCCGCAAGCTTTCCAAACAAACGTGGAGACTGCGACTGCCAGCACTGGGGGAAACCTGACTAAAGCTACTGAAATCAAACCTGCAAGCGCAGTGACTTCTGCTGGAGAGCAGAGAACTGCAAACCAGACACCCTCTTTCTGAAGGACTGCAAAGGAACATGCAGTCTGTACCTCAGTAACACCTCAGCTGAAAGGCAGCAAAACAGCCTCAGCAAGCGCTGGCTTTAAAGGATGCCAGTTTCATGTAAGATTTGGCAACCAGAGCTCTGAAGTCTTGAGTCTTTCCATCTGTGCATAAGCTCATGTTAAAGAATAGAACCTGAAGAAACAGCAACACAGTGCTTTTCACCCAAACACAGAATTCAACTGTGCGCAGTTGGAAACCTCTGTGCGCAGTTCTGCCCTGGAACTTGGCTACCAGACATCCAGCAAACCATTTCAGCTCCCTCACGCTTTTTTCACCCCCTTCCTAGTATGCAAAGCTGTTAGCATTCGCTCCTATTCACAAGCCATCATTTCCTGCACACAGAAGCCGGCTCTGCAGAGAAATTGGGACCACCTTGCACAAGCCAGTATGAAAGGCAAAAGAGGAACCTGGCTCTGCCTTTACCATATCCAGTGACCTAGTGAAACAAGCACACAGAATCACAGAATCACTCAGGTTGGAAAAAGACTCCTGAGATCAAGACACCACCACAACATATTTTGAGTTGTTGTGTTAGTGATCAAACCAGATTAACTGAGCTTCCACCAAGCACTTTGTAAACAGACTGCCCTTCTGCCCTTCCTGATGTTGCCAACAACTCAGTTATGATAACGTTACGGAGAAGGGTTCTGCACTCCTTCACGCTGTTCCATCCAGGCACAAGAGCACCTGTTCTTGCGTTACAGAAGCTGAAGCTGGAAGCCTGCAAATTGTTGTACCTTCAGCATAAGAGATTAAATTCATCCAAACACCAAGATAACGGAACCGTTCTCTGCCAGCGCAATGCACTCTGGTAACAACCTTCTTTCTCCTTCTCTGAACTTCTTGTTTCTGATTTTCAACTTGGGTTTGTTTCACTAGACCTCAAGTTTCATCTAAGCCTCTCCTGAAAGGTCAAAACATTGAAGGACACAAACATGAAGCACATTTACTTGTGAAGATCAGGCTATTCACTCGGAATTGAATCTCAACTTTGAAATCAGCTGTGAACTGAAAAAACAGGAAAAGAAGGTAGAGAATTCTGACATCTGATAAACTGATCCTGAGGAAACACTGAGCACAAAGCCGGGCAGGAAGACTTCCAGCAAAACAGAATCACCTCTTGCCAAAAGAGATGACACATCCGAGTCGAAGAGGCTGGGTTACAGACCCACAGAGCTGTTGAGGAACAACTCTAAATAATCTCAGTGCAATCAGCTGGAAAAGCTTTATTTACTCGGCACCGCATTCCAAGGGTGAGAGTGGTTCACGAACACTCACCTCGGGCTGTATCGCTTTAAATACTGGCATGTCCATCAGTGTAATCTGGCTCTGCAACAGAGACAACATTTTCAGGAACATAAAAGGAAGAGCTAACAATCGTGTGTTCCCTCTGTCCTCTGGTAACCACAATCCACAAAGGAATGCATCCTTCAGAGACCAGAACTGGCCGGTCAAGTATTCTATGTTATCACCTAGCAGCAGCTCTCGTCTGTGTGCTCTGAATGTCAGCGTCCAAGCAAACCCATCGGGACTTGTTCTAACGTGACAAACCTACAGCAGTAACTCAGACACATCTCCAAGACACTGTTTTGTGACCATGCATGACACCAGCCCCACATGACGTGAAGGACATCATGGTTCTGATGGCCAGAACACAGAGTATTAATGAGAACACTGACCTAAGCTGAGCAGCTGTCATCCTCGCTTGTTCCTGCTCCCTAGCAAGGCGACTCGTAAACTGAAAACAAGGGCCCAGGCGCAAGAGCAGTGTTGGATGTTGGCCAAAGCTGGAGCTCTGCTTTCAGTTTAGCGCTGCAGACTTGTTGTTAAGGAATGCAATTTGCTTCCTCTCTTCAAGCTTCTTTCTTGCTTTTAAGAAAACAGATCTTTCTGAGACGCTGATGTTCCAGAACAAAGGCAATTTTTAAAAAGAGCCAGCATGTTTGTCACTGGCATCTTTAAACCTATCCAGGGTCTTCCGAAACTCGTATGGCTTTACACAGAGACACAAACAGCTGTGTCAGGCCAGTACCAAGACAGGTTTGTTCTGTCAGACTTTATTGAATCAGCCATTTGCTTTCAGGAACGTGGGAAGTTCATTGAAAATATGTGCATTTTCCGAAGAAAGTGAGGTGTTTTCTAACATCCCACAATGAAGCCCCGAGCACCGCACAAGTTAAATGCGGAAGTAACACTTATACTCACAGCAAACTCCTCAGGAGTCACTTTCAACACATCAAATACAACTGCGTCGTAGCTTTTATTGGCATAATCTGAACTCCGCCCTTCCAGAGAATCTGAGCTGCTGCTACCCTACAAAACAAGAGCAGTAGGTTTCTCTGGAGAGCAATGCGAACGATGAATTTCATTAAAGACTGAGACAAGAAACACGTGTAGAAATACTAAGCAATGATAAGACAAAGCACTGACACGACCAGCAGTGGGAAGGGCTTCCGTGACAGTTGAAACAAGCCGAGACTTCCATTTTGCTGTGGGAACCCACAAAACACAGGGAGCTGTACCTCTGGAGTGGCAGAGGTCACCATCACATTGGCCATGAGGTCATTCCTTCTATACATGCTCTCTTCGAGGCGCAGCCAGGTTCAGGTCAGCCAGCACTGGGGAGACATGGTGAATGCCGAATTCCTGCAAAGTAAACGCACTCATGCAGGTAAATGAGTAATGTCAAACAAATCCCAAACCAAATCCCCCCCAGCAATACAACAGACTTTGCTGTTCTCGGAGAAAAGGACCTGAGAAACAAGGTGACCTTAGGAGCCAGAGTCTCTTCTTTCAGTTAGCAACCGTGAAGGAGCACGACTGAGTAGCTCTAAAGCCAGGCTCAGTGCTTAGTCCCAGTTCCAGTCAACCCAAGAAATGACGGGGGCAGGAAGGAAAGGCGGGCAGAGTGCTGTTTGCCACACAGGCCAAAATAGGTTTGGCACCAAGGTCAGGTTTGACCGCTAGGCAGTACTTTCCAGCAGCCGTAGGTCGTCACAATGTATTTTACAGTAAGAAACCCGAGCTATTAACGGACTGACAAAAGGGCCCTTCCTCACTTTTCCCTGCTCACCACTTGAACCAGCCTCACAAGCGATGATTTAAGTCTCGATGCGCTTTTAATGCACAAATCCTATTTGCAGCTGCTCAGGCAGACAGGTGTGCCTGGAAGCGGATATTTATATCAAAGAACAGAACTCTTCCGGAGAAGAGAACCGGCCAACATCATCCTTGAAGAATCCAACACCAGCACTATCTGAGGTGAGGCTTTTTCCAAACTGCATTAAGCAGACAGACACCCTTCCGAGCTGGGTTAGCTGTATTACACACCACGTAAGTCAGACGCACAAGCTCCTCCCAGAAACCAAAGGACTGAAGAATGCCTGTCCATGTGGTGCCATGAAGACACTGCCTCTAACCACGCGGATTAAATAATCTCGCCTCCAATTAAAATGCCTAATGAAAACCAAACCCACTCCCATCAATCTACCCGCTAAACCCTCCTCCAGCACCACACTGCACTCCTCTTGAGTTTGTGTGAATTGCTGCAGGGTGAAGGACACGCGCTACATGAAACGGCTGATCAAGTGAACACGGGGACAGCCACGGATGTGCACAAGACACACCTAAGCCAGTGTTCAGCATCACCCTCTGCTACCAACAGTGATGCATGACCCGCCTTTCACTCCCTCAGGTAGGTGACGGTTTGCAAGATTCAGATCTGAAAACCCAAATGGAACCTCATGTGAAGGCTTGTTGAGATGGGCACAGAAACCCTAATGCAACCCAGACCCGCAGGACTGCGCAGAGGGACTGCCGAATCCAAACACGTGTCTCATCAAAGGAGAGGAGAGCTTTTCTCTGGTTTTTCACCCCATGGGTGTAATTCTGAAGCTACCTGGCTATCTCCAATATGAAAACTGAATCAGCTGCTAGGGACAGGTTAAAATACAACCACCACGCAGCCCTGCAGGACGTCTCCACATACTGCTATGCAGCACGCTGCTAGCAGAGAGCTTGCTAAGACTTTTCAGATACAGCACACACACACAGACCAAGTGCAGAGCTCCTCAGGTGGTGTCTGCACATGTACAGTCGTGTGCACACACAACCAAGAGCTGCTTACAGAGCTACCAAGTCAGCTCCAGTT
This sequence comes from Phoeniculus purpureus, assembly GCA_028565055.1. Classification (NCBI taxonomy): domain Eukaryota; kingdom Metazoa; phylum Chordata; class Aves; order Bucerotiformes; family Phoeniculidae; genus Phoeniculus; species Phoeniculus purpureus. The sequence goes on along the minus strand of JAOXOE010000784.1, from coordinate 11,253,439 downwards.
ACTTGGAATTGAGAAAACAAACAGCGTGGTGGTTCAGTGGTTCTCCACCGACCTCTGTGCACGTCCTCTTAGCAAAGCCTGCAGTTGCTTGTACACTGCTGCAACCCCCTCTGCATCCTCACCCCTTCCCACAACACTTGGATCACACAAACAGGAACATGCTGGAAAAGCAAGAGCTGAAAATAAAACTAACCTCTTACTTCACACTCCCTTGAGAAAGTTAAGGTCTGGACTCCCTGTGTCATCCCTACACCACCTCACATGGCTAACAACAGCTCTCCACACAATCTCAGGGGGACACACGGAGCAGTAATCGTGTTTCAAATACTGCCATAATCTCCTCAAGAAGCAGGTTCCTTTATGTTGTGTCCTGATAAAGTTAATTCATGTTTTGAACCCTAACAGACTGCAAAGTGTTTCTAGGTCTGGAATTAGCCCTGCTGGAAGTCCTCAGAGACACTGGAGTGGACAGCAATCCTCATTATATAACTCCTGTGAAACGTGGCACTGACATAAAGGCCACGAAAACACTCTAATCTCCTCCTCTGCCCTTCTGACTGGGCCTTCCAGTGTGCGGGGGCTAAAAATGTTCTGAAAGGGGAAAGAGAAATCCCATATGTGATCCTGTACCCTGTCCAAGCTCAGTTTTACTCCAAACTTTAACACTCCCTAAACCAAAGCAAAGCAAAAGTGCTTCAGTACCTGAAATCAAAAGCATCAACAGACTGCAGCCTTTCAACACTCAGGACACAGACAGGGCTTGTAGGGTTAGATGCTGTCTTTGTAAAAAGGACCAAGCCCTGCTCACAGACCCACCGAGCCAGCTTGAGCCCCGATTCGCTTGAAACTGAGAAAACAAGCAGCGTGGTTGTTCCATCATTCAAAAAAGCCCAAAACAGTTCTCTGACCCCACAAAGTTTCAAACACAACACCAGCACTGCTTCTCCCTGTGTGCACAGGTTCCTCCAGGACTCACATCCACTCTGAAAAAACCCTTCTCTCCACACCCATTTGTTCTGCTGCCTTAAGGAAAGTCACAGGGAGCAATCATCCTGCTAAGTCAAGCCAAGGAGTTTTTAATCTTCTGAGATCACCTGGTGACTTGAAGTGTTTCCACACCTGCTGTCTCTAGTCCTGCTGGCCACACGTTCTTGGCCACCACCTGGGCACCCTGCTGGCTCATGTTCAGCTGCTGTCAATCAACATCCCCAGGTCCTTTTCCACCGAGCAGCTCTCCAGTCACCCTCCCCAGCCTGCAGCGCTGCTGGGTTGTTGTGACCAAAGCGTAGGGCCCTGTACTTGGCCTTGTTAAACCTCCTACAACTGACCGGGCACTAAGAGACCTGGCAATGGAAGTTACCAGCTGCAGGGGTTTCTTGTTTTGGGAGGTTTTCTGTTGCAATCAATTTAGAACAGAACAGTTTTTAACTACTGACTGGCCTGGGGCATCAACCACATCTTCGGGAAGCCTGTTCCAGGATTTGACCACCCGCTTGGTAAAGAAATAATGTTTCCTAATGTCTAGTCTGAACTTCCTTGACTCGAGGGTGAACCATGCTCCTCTGTGCCGTGTCTCTGGATTGTAGAGAGAAGATACTAGCACCTCCCTCTGCATACTCTCTCGTCAGGAAGCTGCAGGGAGCTCTGAGGTCACCTCTCGGCCTCCTTTTCTCTCAAATGAGGTTTGGAGCCTCCTCAGAGGACATGTCTGACAGAATTTGGTACCAAACCTCACAGTTTTTAGCTGTTACTGACCAAGATGAGAGGATGAAGAACACTAGAAGAACCTCGCTTTGTATCTCCAGCAAGATCACCACCGCACTGTTCTGCTTCACTGGCAACGGTCACGAGATTAGAACACATTCGCAGCAGACCACACAGAACTCCATACTCAACTCCAAATCATTCTTCATCATTGCATTCGTTTTCCTCTTCCTTCATTCCAAAACTATTCATCCAGGTGTTCACCACAAGAACGTTTCTGTCCTTGATGAACCACAAAGACTCTGGTGCTGTGGGTGCAGAGCACAGGGGACAAGAGTTACCACACTGGATACGGACAACGGGCTGCACTAAGAAAACAGGATGAAAACTGTAATGTGATTGCCCTTGTGCCTTACACCTGCATTCAGGTGCCAGCATGAAACTTTGATCACCACCTAGAGCACGCCCAGCTCTAGCCCAGAGGCTTGTAAGAGGCAGGGGAAAGTGTCCAACCTTTCAGTGTTACTGCTAAATGCAGAACAATCACCATCATGAAAAGGCAATTCGTACCAGCCCATGCGCTGCCTGTTCTCTCTGTCTAGATATCCAGACACAGTTTTCCCCCTTCCCTAAGTTTCTCTTGCTGAGTTTAATCATTTTATACTACAACCAGAAGAATTTCCAGGATCCTCCTGAGTTTGAACGGTTTGCAGCTGCTCTGTCACTGCAGCGACAGACCAAGTCAGTTCCAAAGGATTTCCAGACAACAAGCTCTTCACATCGCTCCAAGACGCAGATGCTGAGTGTTGGAGAACACTTGCGAACCCAGAGGAAAGATAACACACAAACCCCAGAGGCACTGGGCAACACTGTCGTAAAACCTTTTCATTCCTGACACCAGGAATGAAGTTCAGAACACGACATCGCATTTTCACTCTGCTGAGTGCCTCTGTCCAGTGGAGCATCGCCTCTCAAATCCCATTTCTCATCCCCTCACGTACGACTTCTCCACAGCACATGTCCTACCCGGCAGTCTGGAACGATCCCCGTGAACCCTTCAGAAAGCAGTGATTGTTCATATGGCATTGGGAGCCCTTCTGTGACAGGCACTGCACAAACGCTGGCGCGACTGGACAGTGCAGCCGTCCCAATGCTTCACAGGAAGCAGCTCTTTCATTTGAAGCCAACCACCACCAGACCTTGGTGGCTGTTCTGTGCAACACGAACATTTCTGTAAGGATTCAGCTGCCCAGATTTAGATAACAACTGCCTACCAGCAGTTCAGTAAGAAAAAACAATTAGGCTGCAGACGATTAAAAAGCCGTGACACCCCCACGACTAAAGATCCTGAGCAAAAACTGCCCAGTGTACTTTGAAGTATCTGTTCCACTGGGAAGTCGCCGGTGTGCTTCCCTGTGCTTTAGGCAACAGTACCACCTACGGATGAAGTGCACCACAGACAGTTTGGTAGGTTCATGCACCCTCTCTTCTGAGAAACTTCTTACTGTGGTTAAAGGAACAATAATGAAAGCGTCACCTAAGTCCTATTTACGATGTAGCCCCCTGCTACATCCCAGCGTGGGCTGGGACAAGAGCAACACCACAGCTTCTAAAGGAAACAGCACTCCACAGCCTAGTGAAGCAGCTCACACCAGTTAGTCACCCAGGAGCTGGCAGGACTGGCAAAGCAAGCAGTGTCCCAAATTCAGACCACGAGACCCACCACTACTCAACAGATCAAAAGAGGCTTCCAATAAAAGTCCCTACAAAAACTACTGAGGAGCTGTGGATGTAACTACATGTCGACTGCACTGGTTCAGCAGACCATAAACTGAGATGACTGAAGGGAATAGATAAACGCACAACTCCTGAGCAAGCAGGCAGCAGCTCCCAGCAGGTCTCTCTCAGGAAAAAGCAGATTCCACATCGACTCTGTAACCAAAATTGTTTCAACTCTCCTACTTCCACTCATCTAGCACCTGCTTACCTAAATGAGTTCTGCCACAAGGAGAGCAGCTGCTGCGATGAGTCTAACAAGCACCTTCAGAATCCATGTCCCAAACCCTTTGGTTTTTATGACCACATGCAACTGATTTCAACCCACCCAGCAATGGGTCAAGAACATCCGAAGCTGAGGTCAGCCTTTTGTGATCTGCCCTACCTGACGTGCTACAGTGGGCTGCCACAGACCCCTCTCTCATGGGCAGGCTGCCCTACAACAGTCCAAACCCTGGGTTTTCAGAACAGCTGAGTGTCACTGGCCAGCCTGGGCAACCACTGCAGTAGAAATATAACTGATGTTCTACAGGTTGAGCAAAGACAAGGTCTGTTATTTTCAAAGACTCAGTCTTTCAGTTTAAGAGCTGGATGCCAACCTCATAACAAAAACACGCTTCACAACGCTCCTAACACTTCAAACTTTACGTCCAAATTACTGAACATCTCTCAGGAGCCTTAGTTGCTGAAACCATGGTGGTAGACCAGGAGGCTGACAATGTAGGTTTGAGTATCCTGTTTCTAACCCAGTTACACTCTGTATCTCTACTCTAGCTCACTCTAATGACTATTTATTTACAAGTCAACTACTCAGTGCTCTCCTCTCTCCATTCTGCTATCTCTACCATCAAATCCTGCACCAAGAAGCAATGATACGTTCAACACTTATATAAGAAAAAAACTCCCCCACAATACAGTGACTCTCTACTACGTAAATGCAGAAAGAGATCTCAGTCTGGTTATAGTTAGACAAGTCCCTGCTTGTTGTCGGGGGGTTAGACTAGACCGATGGATATCCCTTCCAACCCAATACGTTCTGCTACTCTAACTAAACTAATTAAGAAATACAGTGCAGGTTCCTAGCAATGAGAAACCACTTGAAGGACTTTGTGGAGTGGAACTTGATCAAGGTCTGAAAATCTTTACAAGGCTGAACTTACTTAAATAAGAACGCAAACCAACTCCCCACAAGACGACTGCATGAGAATTCAAGGAAGTTTCATGACATCCAGTAAAGACAACACCAAAGATTGTCACTGAAGCCCCCTCCTCCTTCCATGCTCTATTCATTAACACATGGTGCACACCAACCAAAACCTCAGTGCTGAGAATTACTTCCTTGAGCAACAGAAGCTGGTAAGAACATTGCACAACACCATCTGGCAAGTTCTGCCAACACCAACACAACGACTGCAGTAAACATCCCTAAGACAGGTGGAAACCAGTGAACAGTCTGCTAGTTTGTCACACAGACATGGACTGGCTGGGAAATAGCAATGGGACTACAGGTCTCCTTTAGCTTGGCTGGTGAGACACTCGCCCACCACACACCCCAGACCAAGCTAGAGAAAAGGTGCACGAACACACCTGGAACGTAACTGTCTGCTTCTGCCAGCACAGCTCTCCACCCTCACTGTGAAATGGGCAAAACCACCTCCCAACTAACGCCGAGTCTTCCAGTCTAACACTGCTTTCCAGTTTACATTTCCCTGCAGAACTAGCTCAAGTGTGGTACTTCATAGCAGCCTCAAGATCAGAGGACACACTGCAGTGGTCTAAAATAGAACATAATTGGCATATTATGGAGAGGGACTAGGAAGGACTAGTGTTTGCAATGTTTGCCACAAAAGCATAAGAGCTTTGGTGGCTTCAGAGTGCCCCATTAACAACACAGAGGGGTTGTACTCAAACACTCAGTGCCCGCAGGAGCATCCCACATGTCCCACCACAAACAGGGAAGAAAAACCTACTGCATTTCTTAAATGAAGACTGATTATAAGCTACTCCAAGAAAAAGAAACCCAGTAGCCTCTACTGCCACTTGGAATCCCCCATTCTGTGTCAAACCACAAACACCTGTAGACTCTCCTCTGCAAACCTATTTATTTAACCAAGTCCAGAGCTCTTCAAAGCTTTGACGGTTCCACTAGGTGGCAGCGACTCTTCAGGCATCACAGGCCGGGTTTAAAACATCTTAAGGTTTGTTTTCACCTGCACCCAGGAACAGAGCTGGTACTCAGCCCTGACAGATAAAGAACTGAAAATGGAAAGGTGCTTTCTAGGTTTTAGGGCTTTTATGTAATTACTGTGAGAACCCACTTCACAGCATCTTAGCAAAATGGTGGAAGAGATATAGAGAAAGTGCCAGAACACAGCTGATGTGAAGTCACTCAGAAGACAACGTCCAAACGCGCTGCACTGTCCTAAATCCTGAAGGACAGAAGGCACAGGACAACAAGGAACCAAACAAGAAGCAATACAGCGCTAGCAGGAAACAGGCCAAGAGCATGAAATAAGAAACAGACAGACTCAAAGGACCAGAAAATAAGAAGACTGCAGTGTGACACGAGCACTTCAGAGTTCTGCAAACTTCCTGCAGTTTTGTACCTTAGAAGTAATACGGAGCAGCAAACTGGGAAACTGAAGCAAAAGCTCTGAGGACTTCTTCCTTTAAGCAAACAAAACAATGGCTGCTGTCCAGAACAAACCAGTTCTTCACCTCTGAACCCTTCAGGTCAGTAACTAGAAAACTGCTGGGTGATGGATGAGTTAAGAAAGCAACACTATCTTGACCCACATCGAGGCAGAGCTGCAGCTCTCTCTCCAGCACAAGTCCTCCCTTGACCGCCACTACCCTTCACAACCAGTGTGCTGACTTGCAGAAACAAGACATATCTTTAAGGCAGTTATACTTCAGGGAATCTCAACAAACCAGCCACAAGAGCAGCAGAAGATTTCTGCTGCGTTACAGCACACTACAAAGAAGCTACAGTCCTGTTGGAGTTAAGTTCAGAAGAGACAAACACTTCCATAAGCTCTGGTATCAACCTCCGTGAAAACAGGAAAACCCCTGCTGCGTTAATTACAGCTGCATACTTACAGCAGTAGAGTAAGGTGGTTCTGCACTCACTCAACCCATTGTGCTGCACACCTCCATCAGTCTGCTGTCGAGTCCAGATCCAGCTGCTCAGGAGGTTTCTCTCTTGTTTAAAAGCATGACAGGCCTGTAAATGAAGAGGAAACACTTAGTCTGATCTTTGGGGTTTGTGACAAGTCTTTAAACCTCACACAGTTGTTTGTGGATTGGCCTCAAAAATCTACCTCAAACTGAACACAGGGGGCTTTTTCCTGAAAGATAACAGAGAGCTGAAGACTTCTGCTTTCTTGCCCCCAAACGGCAGCCTGAGTTCTTACTCAAAGTGTTTTGGCTTCAGTTTCATTTGTTCACGCTTGTCCAGCAGCCGCACCAGAACAAGATCCCATGCACAGGATAGGTTCTGAACTCCAGGCCAGGTTAGCGGTGGAACTTGCCAAAAACAAAAACCGAAGGAAATCATTAGTTTCCCAAAGTAATTTTTCCGGTCTATCAATGATTTGCAGTTCAGAGACTTCCCCAGTTACAGAGAAGTATCTTCACCCCTACTACTCCCTCTAGACTCACAAACGTACCCAGCTGCTTTGCAAATGTACAAAGGGGTTTGGTTTTGTTTGAAATCCTGGAGCATCTAGAGCATCCTTTAACGAGAACTTCTGCAGCCTGTGAGAAGATCTGTGTTTGTGAAAAGGGCCTGGTCCTGGCGCTCGCGTCTGTCACTCTATTTCATGCCCTCTGGTTCTCACATTAAAGCCAGTCATTCCTGTTCACCTCCAAAATTCTACTGCTAGAAAGATACCAAACCCTCTCAGACATGTCTTGTAAGGTAGTAGCTCCTAGTCAAGGTACAGTTTACCTCTTGTATGTCAGACACACAGAATCACAGAATGACTGAGGCAGGAAAAGCCCTCTCAGCTCATCCAGCCCAGACCACGACCTCACGTCATCCCATCAGCCACATCAGAGCACTAAGGGCCACAGCCAGGCTGTCCTTCAATGCTTCCAAGGATGGTGACTCCACCACTGCCCTAGGCAGTCCAGTCCACAGTCTGATCCCTTTTTCCGTGAGGAAAGGCTTCCTCACATCCAGTGTAACCCTCCCCTGGCACCTTCAGGCCCTGCCCTCTCGCCCTCATGCTGGTTGCCTGGGAGAAGAGCCCAACCCCCATCTAACTCCAACCTCCCTTCAGGGAGCTGGAGAGAGGGAGAAGGTCCCCGCTGAGTTTCCTCTTCTACAGGCTCAACACCCCCAGCTTCCTCAGCCTCTCCTCAGCAGACTTTCCCTCCAGTCCCTTCCCCAGCCTCGTTGCTCCTTTGGACCTGATCCAGCCCCTCAATCTCTTTCTTGAAGTGAGGGGCCCAGAGCTGCCCCCAGTACTTGAGGTGAGGCCTCCCCAGTGCCCAGTACAGTGGCCACACTAGTGACACATCCCTCACTTCAGCCCCACTGCCACTATTTGTAGCTTCTGCAGTCTTCCCACACCCTTTGGAGGATGAAGACGGAACTTCATCACTGTTCAATACACTGATCCTCGGTCTTCTCGTACAAATCCCTACCACTAACACTCTTCTGATCACTGATGCTTGCACAGATCTGGCCTGTCCTGAAGAGGCAGACTGCATCAAATGTTTCTGTTGTGTGTTCCAGACCCTCCTTAATCTCGCACTTGATCAATTAGCCATTCCAGATTCTTACAACGTTCTTACTGCTAATTCTGGGGCACCTGGAACTTTTATATCAGAGCTGTGCACCATAAGCCGGCATCATTGTCACCAAATGTTTCAGAACTTAAAGTGATTTGTGGATGTCAACCCTGGTATTCACGGACTTATTACCAGAGCGCTGATGAAGCTGCCCTCGGACAGACCTGGTGCAACCCTGTGTTTATGTGTTCGTATTGAAAATGGTTCTTTTATAAGCCGCTGGTGCTGATAACACCTAGCGAACAGCAAACCTCCCACTTCTTGTGTTACTGAAAGGATAAACCTGGGTATCACACAGCACTAGAGTTCTCGAGCAGTTCAGTTTGGTTAGCAAGACAAACTTGTCACAGAACCACATCGCACAACTACCTCAGTGCTTCTGCTTTTCAACCTACTATTAGGTAACAACAGGGGAAACAGACAGGTTTTTTGTTTCATACAGACAAAAAATCAAGGCACCACTACAGACTAAGCCCATGGAGCACCCGCCTTTCAGTGGCTCAACACTAGAGCTTTCAGTCTTCAAAGTGAGGACTGGAAGGCCCAAAACCAAAACAGCTTGATTAAAATAAGATTCTTCTAATATTTTTCTCCAAAACCGGAGAAGTGAGAGCTGCACGTGCAGGGAGGACAACATGCTGAAAATGAGCAAACCGGCGCACAGAGCTCTGCTCTTATTACACACCGTCCCTGTCCTCCCACATGGGGAGCAACTCCTAGGCGCAGCAGGAACATTCACCTGAAAGCAAACCCGACTGTAACAGCATCTGCTGGGCGTAAATAGCAGAGACGGCTACACTCAGCTGGAAGGTCTTCAGGGTAAGGGGTATCTTCCCATGCCATAGGAGCGGCCGAGCTTTTCGGCAGCAAGACAGACGAGAGGCTGCACACGCTCCGCTCAGTTGTCTTGGGTGTGGAACGGAAGAGAGCAGACAAAAGGCAAACCGCAGCTCCCCGACCGAGAAACACAACCGCTCCTCTCCACTGCAGGCCAGACCCTGACACACCGGAGCCTACGGAAGCCAAATTATCCAGCGCTATTCGGGAACAGACTTCGGCCGCGGGTCCCCAACAGCCTCTGCACAGCGCCGCGCACTGGCGTCACGTTTATCCCACGGGTCTGGCGAAGGCTGCGTCCGACCCAGGTTTCCAGTCTCGGGCTGAGGCTGGGCCGACCCCAGACGGGTGGCAGGTTACGGCTGTCTGACCCGCACTGCCCACCGAACCCCGCACCCAGCGGGCCAGCCCCGCTCCACCGCACCCGCACAGGTGGGGCCCGCAGGGCCGCGCGCAGGGTGCCCCGGCCGCGAGGGGGTACCGTTGGCCCTGCGCGGCGGGGGCGCGCGAGGCGCCGGCACGAGAGCCCGACCCGACCCCCCGAGGCC
>JAOXOE010000784.1:11208988-11237436 GCA_028565055.1 Phoeniculus purpureus | reverse complement strand
GGCGGCCGCAGGTGCGCGGCCTAGCTTCGGGGCCCGGCCCGGAACCGCCCAGTGGCTCCTGCGAGGAGCCGGGCCGGGGCGCTTCTCATTCGCAGCGGGGTGAGTGGCAGCCCCCGGAGAGCGCCTTTGCCGGCAGCAGCAGCGTCCCGCACCAGCAGCCGTGTGTTCCTCAGGGCTCTGGAGGTGCTGCAAAGACGCTCCAAAGGTCTCCGAGTGCGTTGGGTTACGTTGGCCCCGCGCTGAGGGCTTCGACTCAGGTGGAGCGGAGTCCTTCACTCCTCGAGGGAACGTGGGAGATAGACCCTGTCTGATTACAGCTCCCTCAAGCCCGTACTGGGGGTGACTAGTCTGAGGGCATCACTGCAGGGAAGTCGTTGCTCGGTGCGTTGGTCGCTTCAGCTCCCCGCCCAACTGAAGTCTTCTTACAGACTAATGAGGGTGCTCAGAGGAACCCTGAGAGGCTGCAGAATGTGCAGGGTACAGTGAGAAGGTGGCTTTCCTGTCTCCCGGTTACTCGAGGTCTTCAGGGATGGTCAAATCCAGAGCAGCTGATGTATCTTCAGACATCCCAACTAAATGTGAACTACAGATTCTGAAATGGGCAGTAATTAAATTTAGTATTAATGATCTGTTCAGAGTAGCAGAACTTGGCTTCTAAAGAGTTTTGAGACAACCCTGTCAAAATTTCAACCGTTGCTTTTTAGTTCTGTTGTCCACTGGTGTTTATCCCCACAGGAGTCTTTGCAGAGGGATGGCTGCACTTCTCCTAACTCTGCTACATCAACAGTAGTGTCCAGCAAAGGAGCTGCGGAGCAGTGCTGAGCGGCATCCTGGCCATCTCCACATCTCCAGAACATCTGCAAAGGACAGCTAGAGTAGAATGAGAGTGCTGGACACCCGTAACACAGAAGACAACTCCCTGCCTACAATATTTATTCTACTGAAATTAACAGCATGGTTCAGGGAAGCAAAGTTGTGCTCTGTGTGGAAGTAGGAAGCACAAACCAAAGGTAAGTTGTTCTGACAAGCTGTTCAGGCTTCATGTTGTCTTGGATCAAGAAGTTCTACCTGTTATTTAGGATGATGAGCAGTGAATAGATAATCGAACTTGTCTGTGTGTGCACCTGCTGCTTGGCACGCACGTAGATCAGATTTTCCAGGCAGTACCACAGCAGTGGTTTGGGGATCGGTCACTTCGGTTTAGGCAGAACCACTCTTATTGGATGTCTCTGCCCAAACAGTCTAAAGCATTTTTGAAGTTACAAGGGACAGACTGTAAACAAGCAGGGAAGTTGAAGTTTAACCACGGATACTGTACCATGGCCCTGTAATTATTGCTGTGGGCTGCAACTCTGAACAAATATGAACTGCCCAAGGTCACTGGGTATCCCTGGACGGGAGCAGATGAAGTTAGAACCCTGTGCAGCAAAAATACCAGAAGTCAGCTAGGAAAACAGGAGTTAACCCAGAGTAAGTCTTAGGTGTCAAGTGCGGGGTATCAAACCTATTCTGACAGTCTGTGGTCAGTTCTTCATGTCCACACCACAGAGTTTCCATTATTTCCACATCTTCATGTGGACAAAGCAGAAAAGAAAGGGTCCCTTGAAACCACCAGCCAGTTTACCCAGACCACTGATGTGGGTCGCCTTGTACCTGAGCACAGCAGAACTCCCCAGCTTTTATCAGAAGCGTTTTCTTCTCTGTAAAAGGAGAAAACAATCTGAGGGAAGACTTTCCAGACACCGAGTGTTCTGATATATTATGGCTGCTCTTAAAGGAGTAGCTGCTGTGTCCTGTGTGGTGTGAGAACGTGACTAAAACATTATTTTGCCTTTTTTTAACAGGCTTGACAACTTTGCCTCGTTAAACCTAGTTTTCTAATCCTACTGCTTTGGTCATACCACCTCCTTGTTTTTGCAAGTTTTTTCTTCCTCCAGAGTATCTGTGTTCACTTTGAAGGGCTTTTCCATTAATCCTCGATGAATCGTTTTCCTTGCAATCACGTTTCACTTCTGTCTAGCCAAGGTCGCTGCTCTTTGCCTGGTGACTGTTGACAAACCAGCATCTTTGCACTTTCTCAGACACTGTCTCATACTGGAGACATCTCCATTGACCTTGAACATTGCCCCCCACCCCATCACCCCTAGAACCTCTCCTTTGTTTCAGTGCCAGAAAAAAGTCCACTGTGGGTGATTGCAGGTTGCCCTTCTGACCAAGCCCCTTTTATCTTTTCTTCTCCATCTCTGCCTGTTGCTTTTGTTCTACATAGGACACTCAGAATACACTCACGTGTCTTTCTTGAACAGGACTGATGTACGTCCATGGCAGTACAGACAGACATGTTTCGAGACCTCTGTGCTGCCTTCGTCAGCCTTCTGGTCCTGCCAGGGAAGGTCTTCCTTGAGTCTGATTTACTCTTTCTTCTGATGCCAGAACTTGAGCTGTTTGGCAGGAAGGGAGATCCCTAGTGCTCACTCAGCGCTTCCAGCTCCTATGAAACTAGGAAACTGCTCAGTTTTCTTGGTGGACAGAGAAGCCTGAGCCTTCACAGAAGTGTCATTTTAATGCTCTGGACCAAACTCCACTGCGCTCAGGGACAGGGGACCAGGACCAGTGGTCACAGGAGCACATTTGCATTTTGCTAGTGCAGTAACTCAGTGCTTTTCACAAGAATGTCACTGCTAAATGAACTGGGGAAACAAGGCCACTTAAAGGAAAGGATGTTCTCTCTCATTAACGAGTTACCTTGGTAATTCACAGCACCACTTCTGCTGTGGGACACATGGGCTGGCAGCTGCTGCTGCACACGTGAGGGCTGAATGCTGTGCTGCTGGTGGAGACAGACATCCCACTCCTACTGACAACCATGAGCCAGAGGCACCAGGCACAGAGCACTGCTATGTGAAAAAAGTTTCACATAGGAAAAGCTGGCTACTGGTAAATTCCAACCAAATTCTGCACTATCAGCTGTTTTACTGACTATAAAGCCAAAATTCTGTGAGACACCTGTTGTCCCAGGAGGGATCAATCTCTCTCAGCAAATCAGCAACAGCTTACAGCCTCTTTAGCTGAGGAGACACTAACACCTCCAGAGTCACTTGTCACAAAGGCACCTAGAGCTGCCAGCGGCCACTGAGCAGGTCAGGGTGGTTCTGCTGGCCGAAAGGAGCCTAGCAGCTGCTGGGTCCTCTGCCCAGCTGAAGAAGGCTGTGGGCTAGGAGCTGTGTGCAGTACGCGCTGAGAACGCAGCTGGCTCTGCTGCTGCGCGCAGGATCACGTAAAAGAAGTGCAAACACAACGCCCTGTCTCCGGCCTGGCAGGAGGCACATGGCCACCACCCAGCCAGGGTTTTGTTTTGCACCGAGAGCTGCATGAGGTTTTGGAGGCAAAACTCCAACAATCATCTGTTCAGAGCTCAACAAGCAGTGCTGGCAAAACAAGGAGGCCTCCAGAGCGGTTTGCATCTAGAGGTTTCCAAGTCCTAGCTGCTGCACCAGCATGAAACGGGAACTTCCCGCGAGGCTTCAGGAAAAGCATCTAACGCGCGAGTTCCGCAGTAACTCAGTGCGTAAATGCAGGCACCGACACACCGCGGGTTTGCTCTAGAAGCGTTTTAATTTACAAACAGCAATTCCCATTGACTTGATACCATAAAAAATGCCATTTACAAGCCAGAAACAAATTCATCAGAACAAAGTAAAGCAGCACTGAAGTATTCATGTCACAAATCTAAACCCAAAGTGAATACAGGAGTAAAATATCATTTGAATAAATAGTTTAAAATCCATGCTATAAAATAACCCTTAATGGCAAGTTGTTAGTCGTTACAGCATCAGCTTAGCAAGCTTCATTTACTTCATGTGGCGATGAAGTGTGGAGGTGTGAGGTTACCGGTTGGTATTGCAAGGTCATGACACCGAGTCAAGTCATTCAAACTGTTCAATCGTTTATCAAGAAAAACAACCATACAAACAAAAGTAGTTTAAAAATAGTTTCTCAGTCAGAAACAAACTGTTAAATCGTGCAAGAGCTCGAGCTCGACCTCGGATCAGGCTACAGAACCAGAGGCTGGCAGTACGAGTCCAAGGGCTGCATTGGGAGCACACGTGGATGGGAGAGACAGCAGTGTCTGGCAGCTACCGCAGCAGGAGTCGCTTCAGACCTGCTCGGTTACTGGTACTCGGCTCCACAACCCCTGAAGAAACAGGGCCGTGTGTCCCAGGCCTGCTGTTGGTTTAGCTTTTCTGTTTGTAATGTAAACTTGTGTCACTGCTGTCACCGGGGGTGCAAGGAGGATGAAATCGACAGTGTTAGACACAACGCTTCTGGCACTTGGTAGAACATGTCAATGCATGCAGACCGCAAACCTTGAACACTTTGAATGACTTCACTGAACTTCCAATTCGATCACTGAGCATCGTGAAATTTACAGTTCACGAAATAAACAGATTCATATAAAGAATTTACAGAATTCCCCAAGTACTTTCAAATATAAAATTTAATAAATAACCCTGACCAGTCAAAAAGCACCATCCAAGGGCGAACTCCCCTGGAAAATAGATTAGGTGTTTGTTGCATATTTGAGTCCCTTTCAACGGCTTCTTGTTGAAACCCGTTTAGAAAAACGACAACAAAAGAATCACAGTAAACTAATAAAAATTTAAATAAAAGTTATAGATAGATAGATAGATAGGTATTTATTTACTTAAAGGTAAAGCTCATCCAATCTTTTCCCAGCCCTTGATTCTATTCATGCTGTTCTTCCTGTAGCTGAGCCTAAACGCATCCAGAGGCCTCCCTGGTTGCCTTTTTCAAGAGCAAACCAAAGGCTTCAGCATCAACCACGAACTAGCGCCTGGGAAGACTGTGTGAACAGCAGCGGGTTCAGGCCGCCAGCAAACTCTGCTGGACAGGGAGTTGGCAGGACCCTCTGTGCTACTGGAAGATTTCACACTAAAAGAGCAGAGCCCACCTCGAGGCCTCGCTGACCCAACGGGACTGTCGGTATCCGGTCAGTATTTACAAAGCCGCTCCCTAAGTATTTACAAGGTTAAAAGAAATAGGGAAGGTTACTCAGGAAGGGACCTAAAGGAGCTGTTTAAAACCACAAACGTTAGCAAAGGTATAAAACCCTTTATTTCACAGTTTGTCAGAGCAGGTTAAACATCAGAGGAAAGGACACTGTCACTGCTTCACATTTGTCTATCATGAAGAAGGTAGATTAGTAAGAGACTCAATCATGACCCAGCCTGTGTAATCATCCCGTGATTTACTCTGCTGTCAAACGCTTCTTCACCTGTTTTACTGTAAGACTTCTGCATTTCCTGTAAATGAAATGTGCAACAGCTCTGTGCTGACCCCGCTCTGCACAGCCCCTGCACAGGACTCCAACATCAGCACACTGTTCTGGAGGACCAGTGAAATGAACTCGGGCCGGATAACGCTCTGTGTCTCGTGGCAGTGCTAACCCTGGCCAGCTGTGATGTGACAAGGCACAACTCTGCCGCCGCCGCCGCCAGGCGTGAAGGTCATTCCCTACCAGAGTCGCGTGTCTGTCAGTGTAATGCGATGCTCGGCAACGGCCTGTGCTCCCCTGCGAGCGCTGCCTGGGAAGCGCTGCCGGGCTTTACAGTACTGTGCTATGGCTTGGTAATCACTAACACTGCTAGCAGCGGGCAGGGCAAATGGCAGCCCGGGCGGGCAGGAGCAGGGACCCGCACACTGCTGAGCCAGGGGTTTGTACAGAAACTGACCTCTCCCTGCCCCTTAACAGTCCCGTGACGACATGTTGAACCTGAACCGGTACAATCAAAGCGATGTTGGTTGGTTAGTTGTCAGAGACAGTTTTGGATAAGTCACTCTTTGGTAAACTCAAACCACTGTAACACACTCACAAACACAAATGACTAGAGCTAAACGATGCCGGGACAGCAACACGGAAAGATTCAAGAAACGTAAAGTTAGTGCCCACATCCTGCCCTCCTCAGCTCACACTGCCATGGACAAGTCACACCAAAGGCACCACAGCACAGCCCCAAGACAGAGGGTGAAGGGTAACCGTACATTGCTTGGATCTGCGTGTCTCAAACTCAAACCGATTCCTGCCTGCACGTAGCTACGTAAAAGGGAAACACCAGCATCAGAAACAGCACCGTGTGTTGTTCAGTGAGTAAACACACCGACCACACTCCCCAGACACAGACACGCACGTTCTCTTGCTGGAAATCAAAGCTCTACTGCTGCTCCCCACCCTCTGCCTCTACACCGGCAGGTTTAGGACAAAGAGGAAAATTTAACTGGAGCTGCTCCAATCGAGCTCGTGGGGCTCAACTGTAAATCTGCACTCAGTGAAATCAATTCTTACTGGAGATGGCCACCGCAGTAAGAACCAATGTGTTTCAGAGAGCTGCTGCACAGGGGCCAGCAAAGCCCCCCGAGACAGCAGACCTGCCTGTCTGCTTCCCCATAAGTGAGGAACAAGCTTTCAGTTCCTAAATGTCTGGGGTGAAACAGCCCGCTCACAGCTGTGTTCAGTACTCGATGAAGGAACCTCAGGCTGCATTACACAGGCTCCGCATTTAACGAAGGACGCCGTTAATGTAGTGCTGCGCATCAGGTATAGCCTCACGCAGCAGCGTTTGCCGCGTCGAGCTTGCGAGGTCTCTTAAGCTACCGGTACCTTCTGCTGTGGTTGGTCTGTGTAGGGTGGGGCCCTCTTGCTACTTGTTGGAGTTGTTTGTTGTTTTCCTTCTTTTGCTGAACTGTGACCACTACATTTCACATTTTATACCTTATACTGACCTAAAGGATGAAGGTAGCACCATATTGAAAACACATTTGGTGAAACAAAAGGTTCAGAGTGTTTTAGAGCTGTGGGCAGCTCCTTGATGCAGAAAACAGCCACTGAAAACAGCAGGGAGGCCGCCCAACGCCGCGACACTCACACGTGAAAGAACAGACATATTGCTCAAATTCCCATCTCTTTATACAAAACAAGTACAAATCCCCCGTGCCGACACGTCACTTGGGGTTTTAAGTAGGAAGTCAATGTGCACCTGAAAACAGCTCTTTGTGAAGAGACCCATTAAAACACTGCTTGGAAATACTGTGTTTAAACCTCGACATCACTCTGCGGTTCTAAGCGACCGCAAAGAGTGACGAAGCTGCATTAATTACCTGGTACGGTTCTACAGTACGAAATGAAGGTAGATTCTGAGGCCAGTAAAAACACGTTTAAAACCACAATGCTACTTGTAGGTTTGCTAGTTTATATTTATATTTCTATATATATGTGTGTGTGTGTATAGATATAGATATATCTATCTCTATATAAAAAAAGGTCAGCACCACAGGCTGTCCAGCTGCGCTCTGGACAGCTAAAGAAACCCCTCAGCAATTTCACTACTAGTCTCATGGCATTTGGCTTACATGTGTTATAAAGCAAATCTGGTAAAACAAGGGAACTCGCTTTGCTCTTGTTTGCACACAAAGAAATAGCTTAGTGAAAGGAAATCCAAACAACATTCTTTTCAAACCAAAACCATCCTCCCCAGGTCCTCAATCCTAAGTTGAGAGGAGACCTAGCAGTTGCGAGCGGTACATGGCATAAACCTCGACGTACTTTTACATTCACCTCAACCAGAGCAGGAAAAGTGAGAACACTTTATATATATAAAGCAGGTTTATATATATATAACCAGGCTAACTACCCAACCCAGTCCGTAGGAGCCAACAGATCCCATCATGTCACATGGAGAGAGTCACAGGTACAACATCCTCTCGCCCCACTGCTGTGCAGCTCATCACCAGCAATAGGATTTAAGAAATAAAATGAGGGGGATGACAGCTCCCTGGAGCATCCAGCGGAGCTGCCCATCTCATTCTAATACCTTTCTGCACAGGATCTATGTCCTGCCAGATCAACCTGTAGGGACCCTCTGGCAGACCCACCCTACCTTTTCCCCAGCAGACTTCTGGATTTCGAGCATCTTCAGAAGGAAAAAAAAACCCCAAAACCAACAACTCAGCTTCCTTCAAAAATAAAGACTCCTTGTGTAAGTCTCCTCCAGAAACCAGTGCAAACTGATCTCCAGAGGGTATGGGGAACTAAAGGCTGCGATACCTGTACTGAAGGTAAAACGAACACAGGATGTGAAAGATTCGTGCGCGATGTGCTTGTGTTGCCCTCAGAAGCGACACGTTAATCAGACGCGTTCGACATGGCGTGAAGTTCCAAACTAGAATCCATGGCGTCTGCGGCCGAAGCATCGTTATCTACCTTCTGTTCCACAAAGGCTTCCGTTCTGTCCGGAGACTCTGCCCTGCTCCTCACTTCTGTGACCCCAGGGTGATTTTTGCGCAGATGCTGGTTTAGTGTTCCCTGGAAAGGAAAACATTTGCCACAGATCTCGCAGCGGAAGGGCTTGTCATCCGTGTGACCGCGGATGTGGTACTCGAGCTGGTCCTTGCGGGTGTACTTCTTCCCACAGAACTTGCACACGAAAGGAGTTATCCCCATGTGCAACCGCATGTGTCGGTCAAGGCTCCCTTTCTGGTTGAAAGACTTCCCGCAGTAAATACAGATCAGCCTCTCGTTGTACGGGTACCAGTGACCTCGTGCGTTTCTCTCACGTGGACTACTTTCATATCCTGGGTTACTCACTATGGACTCGCTGTCAGCCCCCTGCACCAAGCCCTGGACTTCACTGTGCAAGTGACCAGCAGATACCCGTTTTTGGCGTGCACGGCCCCCTCTGAAACAGCTCAGCAGTGACCTCGAAGGACTCGTATTGCTCAGGCTCCCAAAGGTTTCAGACACACCTGCAGCCTGCGACGACGCATGGCTGAACGAATAAACGTGTTGTAAGACAGACCCATAGGAGCCAACGCTTACGGCCACCACTTGCTCTCCATCCACCATTTCCGTGTGATACCCATCGTCACCCAGCGAAGAGCTATCGGAGCAGCTCGGCCGGTCAGACTTCTCCATTTTAACTTTCACCTCTGCAATCTGACTTTCCCTTACTATCAGGTCTCCTTGCTCATGATCACCTTCAATCTGAATCTCGTACTCAGAGATGCTCCCGCTGCTTCCTCGATCTGAATGCCCTTCCTCCTGCAGACGACTGCGTAGAGTTTTGCCTGGAGTAGTTTCCATCCTAAGATCGCTGCTTGCTGTCAACTGTCGCACCTGAGAGCAATAGGGGGGAGATATCTCAATTGGGTTGGCAAAGTAGCTGCTGTCTTTCACTCCATTGCGGTTTTCTGAGTTTTCTTCAGCACCAACAGTGACAGAGTCAACATCACCAACACTGATCTTGGAGTGGATGCTCTCCAGTATCTGTGTGCACTTGTCGATGACACACTGCATCTGCAGAAAGCTAGCGGCGGTCAGGAAACTAACCACATCCTTCAGCTGTAGGGACATCCTTCCAGTGTAACAGAATGAAAGCAGCTGTTCAAAGACGTTGGGGTTTTTGATAACTGATATTGATAGGCCACTCATGGTGCTCAACGCTGAATGGTCACGGAAGTAGGGAGAGCTGGCGGCTAAAACAGCTTTGTGGGCTCGAAAGGGCTGCCCCTGGATGTGCACGATTATGTCACAGAGCTTTCCTTGCAGGCGGAGTTCGTTCAGCTGGCTCAGGACAGTGTTGCTGTACTCGGGCACATCGAACTGGATGAAACTGCTGCTGTCCATTTCTACTGACGGAAAGAGTGATCTGAAAGAGAAACGAGAGGATTCAGAACTGAGGATGAACACGACTGTCCATTTCAGAAGGAACTCCTCCCACATTTTGAAGTCAAACCACCACACGGTTTGAGGTTGTTGCAGCAAACCCGCCGGTACAAACCCCTTCCAACATTTCCGTCGTTTGAATTGTCTCCCAGGAACAATCAATGTTCAGTTTCCTTCATGTCAGAGGCTCCCTGGGACAGACTGCCCCCTACAAGGAGCTTCACAATTGTCACTCCCTGGTAATAGCTGCAGAACAATACTGCCACCCTCCCAAAATACTTGTCATTCCTACATCATTTTGGATCCTCGAGCTAAGGAACCAGACTCGGTCGAGCCTCACTCACAGCCCACCAGAAATTACTCCTCTTTCTGTATCCAAGGCGTACAGAAGTTTGTCAAACCGGCCTTCCTTTTTGCCTCCTGCTTCCAGACAGAAGGATGAAGTAAGGACAGGACCCGAGCAGAAAGGAGACGGACGCTTTATGCCTTACCACGGAGAAAATAACCATTGTGTTCTCTTGATCAGGGCATCTCTGGATGAATTCATGCACCCCAGGACCTGGCCACACATTGCAAGTTGACACTGAACACACACCAGAGAAAGCACAACAGTCAGGAAGAGAGGGACACCAAAAGGAAAGGGATCCTCAACAGCCCTGGCACATCACAGCTCTGTTATCATGTCCACAGGCATGTACATCTACACAAGGAATCCTACATCCTCGTTCCAGAGTTCTTTCATCTTTGATTCCTTAAAATATTAGGAGTACACAGCACAAACGCCATCGGTGAGCAGAGAGGATGATGCAGTTAAAGGATGTTTAAGTCTGGCTGGCAGCGGCGCAGACAAGCAGTAAAAACCAGGAGCAGGGATCAAGGGAACACACCACTGCTTTAGAGCAGACAGACAGATCCAGCACACAAACCAGCCCAAACAGCAGTGGAGAGCCAGTTGCTGTATCCACATGCTCTCAGAAAAGGGAACAAGTTACCAGATGCACTTCCAGTGGCCCCTTTTCCACCTTAGTGTCCTCCTGTGAAGACACAGGCTTCCTGCTTGAAAACACCTGCAGGAAGGAGGCACTAAGGAATGAGAACTTGGAACAGCAGCACTTGACAGAGGGGAGCCCTTCTTCCACTTCCAGGCAAATTCTGACCTCTCTCGTTGAGCAGAACTGGCACTGATGAGGTTGGCAGAGACACCGCCCTCCGGAGCAGGCAGCACTACAGCAGAAACAACACTGGGAACGCACTGATTCCACTGGGGTTAGTACCGGGGCACCACAGCTTGGGAAGGCAAGACCCGAGGAGAAAACACAGGTGTTATGAACACCAGAGACACAGGCGCTGTCAGCAGTGTTTCACTGATGGACACTGGACAGAAGAATGACCCTATTTAGCCACATAAAACCCCACAGTCACTGTGAAGAAAGTAAAAGCCGTCCTCAGACCATATTCCCCCACACAAACAAGTTTTATTTCATTTCATGCAGTTCCACAATCAGAGGCCAGTGGACTTGACCAAACTACTGGTCAGCAGGGCCCTGCACGGTAACAATACCCATCCGTGCTGGCAAGCCAGTAGCTCTTCCAAAACAATGCCAGTTCTGTCTGAAGAAGATCGCTGCAGCTTGGAAAGGCTAACAGGAAGCTGCCAGCCTTTAAAAATCTCCTGCAAGTTGCAATGTCTCCCTAATCTCTTCTCCTTTAGGGTGAGGCAAGTAGCACTAAACCGAACCAGAAAGGTACCCTAGGATGCAGTTCACTCTGCACACATCCGCTGTAGGCTCTCAAGAACAGTACCGTCTCTACGGTTAGCCAGGCAGTTATAGGGAGGCTCTGCTTGCCGCAGCAATGAGATTGTCACCACTTTACTTCACACAGCAGCAAAGAGGACCAGCAGAGGTGGAAGAAAACATTCATGTGCAGCCAGAAGTCAACGTCCAGCACATTCCATACTGCAGCACACATGGAGCTAGACCCGTGCTGTTTAGGTCCAAGACCACCCTACAGTAGTGGAGAACGAAGCCAGTTGTATGTCTGTTGCACAGACCAAACACCTGGGGGGTATTGGGAACTAAGAAAGCACAGAGTAATGCTAGGAAGTCATCGACAACAGGTAAGGTGTTTTGTCTTGCTCTGGCCTCCAGCCTTGACTATGCGATGGTGCAAAGTTAGACTCAAGTCCTGTGAAACTTAAGTCTACCTCTGGGTACCTGTTCTGCTAAAGTAGATCCAAGTGTTTATTTTCATGGCCATTATGTACCCAGGAAACTGGCTGAAGGCTTTCTAGTTTCAAAGCACAGGCCAGGATGGGACACGGAGTTCAGGAAGCCCCAGCAGGGCTCGGCGCTGAGCCTCCTGTCTATTTCTGTAGGAGATCCAGTCACGCTCGACAGAACCGTATCGATTCTCTTTGCGCCTGGGGTCTCACACAGCAAGTGCGGAGCACAGTACAAGTTCACTAGCACTGGGTCCCTGCCCTGTGTCTCCAAACAAACTGTGTCCCTGCAAACGTGGGAGCAGCATTCGAAGTGTCTCATGTTATCTCAAAAGAAACTCACTTTAAAATTATGTTCTAGGGACGCTCTCTCTCAGCTTCAAAACCCCAGAATAGACTGTGACAAAACACATTGGGTATTTAATTTTACTGGCGTCATGCAGTAGCGGCAGAGAAGGAGCATCGTGTAACTACAGTGTGAGGCTGTGTGTCTGCCAATGCTGTATTAGTTTCTGCGGCTAAGTCTGCACCTGTTTGATTTCATTCACTCTGATGTATGATTCGCCATCGTGGGACAGGTGAACGACACGGACTGTGCTTGTTTTAACTCACACAAAGGTGTGAGAGCAGAGCCCTTGCATTTCCTTCAGTTAGCTCAGCAACATGGGCTCCTTGGGAAGAAAGCACTCATTACAAATCATCACTGTCGTCATGTCTGAAGAACAGAAACACACTGAACAGTTAGGAGGCTTGCAGCAAAAATCAAGACTAACCCAAAAGAGCGCTCCAGGACACCCGGAACGGCCGCTCCGCTCCGCACTGCCCCAGGACACCCGGAACGGCCGCTCCGCTCCGCACTGCCCCAGGACACCCGGAATGGCCGCTCCGCTCCGCACTGCCCCAGGACACTCGGAACGGCCGCTCCGCTCCGCACTGCCCCAGGACACCCGGAACGGCCGCTCCGCTCTGCTCAGGTGACAGCGCAAATCAGAACAAACAGGCGTTTTTATGTCTCGGAGCACTCCTCCCTCGATTGCGTAGGACTTGGCGTTTACTGCACCGTCTGTGACAGCGTCAGACATCACTGAGAAAAAGAAGCATTGTAATTCCAGTGAATTTTCACTGAGGAACATAACCCTGTCTGCTGCTGTGCCCACGTGTTAGGGGAGTTAGGGGATAACTTACAATACAGCAACGCTGTGTGAAGATGTAGCCTTGGCTTTTGCATCAATTCCTCCCAAATCCAAGCAGTCATTTCCTTAGGAATTCTCAAATTTCACCCATTGTGTAGAAGACCAAATGATTTTATGTTGACCCCACGTCAGACGATCAGATTCACAAATCCACCAATCCACCACAGATGGCTTTTTCCAGAAACACAGCTCATCAACATTTTGCAGTCCATACAACGCACTGCCAGAGGCACCCCCGATGACATTAAATGTACGTAAGGACACTCTTCTCCACATCACTTAGGCACTGAAACCACACACAGACACGTATGCTCACAAACTCAAAACACCCCATTTAGAGCATACGGAGGGTGATGGGGAATATTTCTACTCAACAGCCAAGGGAACACTTGGAGCTGACTGGAAGGGACGCAGACAGCAAACCTTTGAGTACAGGCTAGGTTCTTCTACACGCTGACCTCACTACGCAGAACTAACATTTACAAGCTCGCTGACATCCCATCACACAGCACTGCAGTGTGCAAAAAACCGCTGGAAACTTGACTCTTTCTGAACATGGTCACCTAGAGTCATCTCGTTGCAGTAGTTCACAAGCACATGACTGCCAATTAAACCCAAAGACACTAATGACACAAAACCACAGTGTTCAAGATAGGTGCCAAAACTGCAAGTATCAGCCTGAACTCACGAAGTGATCATCTCATCACTCTCCTTCAGACTCTTCTTTTGTGATCCCGGGAATTACAAAGCCCAGTGCTAGAGCCACTGCTGTCCCCAGAAGAACAAATCGAACAACTGCCTTTGCCTGGGTTGATTTCTGTTCTTCATTCTTAATTTAAACGTAGAGAGTACAACTAGTGGGACTGCTACAGACAAGCAGGGGATTTTGTTATCTCAGAGTAAGTGACTGCCACGGACCGGGAAGTTGAAAGAAGAGCTGACACACAGATCCTAAGAGACGCTGCAGCACAAGAGAAAATTCTGTTAAAACTTCTGTTACTGCACGAGGCTTCCTTTCACTTGGAGCTTTTCCAGCTGGATAAAGTGCACTTACAGCAGCTTTCACATCTACAGTGATCTCACAACCCTGTCCAGCTCAGTCCAATACACCACTCTGCTAGATTAGCCTCCAACAGGTAAATTAAACTGCCAGTTGAGTTAAAAGCAGTCAGCACAAGCCTATGTCACATAGAAACTCCCTTCGGCTAAGCTGAGCGCCGTTCTGAACAGGCCGTGGTACTGCTGGTTTCTGATTCAAAAGCCATCCAAAAAAAACCCCCTCTAAACAAAATCTGAACCATCTTCCTCACAGTCTAACACAGAGAAATGCAGAAACTAGGGAAATGGCCACATCGCTCAGAGATAAGTGGCTAAGGAAGCAACAGATTCTTTCTTAATCAAACAGGAGTTAAATGCCCGTTATCAGGATCATTCATAAACCACTCTACAGATTTAATTCACAAACCCAACAAGACGTGTTAAGTTTTAAAAACGAGTGTCCACTGCAGTCAAAGGAAACACACAGCTTGGCCACAACATGAGGTAGTGAACTGTCTGGAGGAAAGCAGACAACAAAGGGGGCGCTTCGTATCATCCATTAGAAAACAGCTTTGAAAAGGAATCTGCTTCACTTCTATTTTGGACTGAAATACACAATCTGTTGTAGTATTAGAGGCTGCAATTTAAAACTTTACTATGTTACCTTATAAAAAAGCAGGAAACTCCAGCCTCCTTAGCAACTGAGATGTTTAAATCAGTGCAAATTGAAGTGCAGTCAGCAGAAAGCTCCCGCACACTGTCCTCAGCAGATACCAGAGCACTGCACTGACAGCCAACGTCGAGATTCTATCTCTGCAGGCAGAGTGGCAGCACTCTACTCAAAATATTAAACACCCACGGTGAGATCAAGAGCGAAACTCCTTTCTGTCAGGCAGGCTCTCCTAGTGTGCCACAGAGCACAATGCCTTCCTCCACCTCTACCAGGGACTCTAGTGATAGGACAAGGGGGAACAGGTTCAAGCTGAAAGAGGGGAGATTTAGATTAGACCTTAGGAAGAAATTCCTCACACTGAGGGTGCTGAGGCACTGGAACTGGTTGCCCAGAGATGCTGTGGATGCCCCTTCCCTGATAATGTTCAAAACCAGGTTGGATGGGGTTCTGGGCAAGCTGGTCTGGTGAGAGGTATCCATGCCCATGCAGTGGGGTTGGAGCTAGAGGATCCTTAGGGTCCCTCACAACCTAAACCCATCTGTGATTCTACGATCCTTCGCACAGGTAAGCAATGTGTTAAACCCCTACGCTTCTTTCAGAAAATGTTTTACCAGTTCAGACTTTTGGATCACCAACACTCATAACACCACAAATAGTAAAACACTTGAAGGAGCTCACGACCTCACCATAAAAATTCAAACCAATTAATTTGTATGAACACACATACACGCAAACACACACAAAGCTAACAGTGAGAGCACGACACGCCTATTAGTGCTTCACATGGTGCAGAGGGGAAGTTATTGGAGCTGCATATCTAGCATTCCCTGGAAAATCCAGAGAAAGTAGCTACGGAACTGAAGTTCAAGGGCCACCTTAATTTCTTATCTTCCAATTATCTTCCTCACAACTGCCTGTCTGCACAAAGTGATTGAAAACAAAAGCAGTTACAGGGTGGCACCCACTACCAAACACTGACAAAACCAAAGCTACCGGAAGGCAAACTGGAGATAGCCAGATGAGCACAAGTACTGCATCTGACAACTGTAACACAGAGGAATCTTTACGGTACAAGCACTTTCACGTACCCACCACGACGTGTGACTCTGCGCACGCGTTTCACGATGTACCCTGACGTAACGCTGAGCAGCTACTGCCCACACGCTCTGAACTGCTCTGGGGTGTCTGCCCTGAGACATCACGATCGGGGTTAAAAAACCCTCGACGGACAGTAAGGGACCTGCGCTGTATGTACACCCAGAACTTTAAGAGGTGGGGACAGAGGGGAGGAAGGGTTTTATTCGTGCAGCTATTACAGCAATAAATTATTTGCCACCCGTTTGCTGTATTTTTCCCAACCCTTAGTCACTCTTCCTGAAATCATCACCCTTTGGCTTCAATGTTCCTTACAAGCAACACAGGAGCTCTTTCTCTAGCTATCAGCAGCAGCTTTGGGGCACCTCTCAAGAACATATTCGCCCAGTGTTTTTGCAGTCTGTTGCCTGTGACACAGGGATCGTCCTGCAGCTCCCACCGAGCCGGCAGTGCAGCGCCCGCACACGCTGGGCACAGGCGCCGAGCGCTCTGTGACCCCTGTAGAGCCGGTAACCCCGCGACACGTCTGTGGCAGCACGGCTCTGTCACGTTCTCGTTCCTGGGGTTGCTCAGACTTGTTCCAAATTCACCGCCAACTCTGACTCTGAAATAAACCCAACCGTGCCTGGCACCCCCGCCTGCAGGGGTTTCTGAAGGGCCTTTGCAATTGCCGGGACCGGAGCTGCACTGGAACTCCCGACTCCTCCGAGGGGACGACAGCTGCACAGGGATCGGGAGCTGCTGGGACCGGCCCAGCCCCGCAAGTCCCTGCCCTGCTCAGGGGAACGCAAGAGGAGACACCCGCGCCCTCGCCCTCCGCGGCCGGGCACGACCCCGGACACTCGGAACCAGGGGCCGCAAGGCCGAGACCCTGGCGACAGGGCAGGCAGCGGGCGCGGCAGCTGCCGGGGTCACGGCTCGGCCCCGCGGCCGCGAAGAACGAGAACGGAACCCGAGCCCGAGCGCCACGGCCGCGCCCCTGAGGGCCCCGTCGGCGCGCCGGGAGCCCTTACGGAGCGCGGCCCCGGGCAGGAGCCCGCAGCGGCTGCCGCCCGCTGCTTACCTGGGCCGTCGGGGTCTCTCACATGGCGGGTCCGGCCCGGCTCCTGCCGCTCCCACGGCAGCTTCCCGCCCGCTCCCACAGCTGCGCACCCGGAACTGCTTTCCGCGGGCGGCGCTTCCGCTTCCGGTGCCGCGGCTCCGCCCCGGGGCGGGGGCTGTCCGCGCGTCCCGGGGAGGGGCGGGGTCTCCCGCTGGAGCCGCGGCCCCAGCGCGGTCGTCCCCGAGCGCTCGGCCGGGGGCGAGGCGGCCTCCAGCGCGGATCGGCGGCGCCAGCTTCGGAACGCGGAAAGGACAGCGGCGGAGGTTGCGGCGACCGGCCCCGCGCACCCCGCACGGGCTCCCCTCTGCACCCACGGCGCGGGCCAGCCGATGGGTGACGGACAGGGACTGGCGCCAGCAGGTAGCACCGCGGGGTCCACGCAGCCCGAGCCGGGACAGGACGCGGGTCCTCCTCTCGCCGTAAAACACACGGAGCGCAGTCGTCAGGGACCGGCTGCTGGGTGACTGCTGGGTTGAAGGCGCAGCCCGGGGAAGCACCCGGACCAGGACACAGACGACGGGTGAGCGGCAGATGCACAAGCGGCACCTGCTTACTCCCAGCAGAGAACAAACAGAGCCTGTGGGCTTGCTCAGCGTAACCCGGCTCAGCAAGCAGCCAGCAGCAGCGGGACGTGAGTTGGCTTGTGCTGCACTCCCCTAAACCTCGATGAAGATTTAGCATGGGACACAAACGCTGAGTTCTGTAGGGATTAGCTGAACAGGCTTTACAAAGTGAGAGTAGCCTCATGTTCTGTTCAGACGGCAAGCATTACACTGCTGAGTAAGGGGCATCAGCTCTGACAGTTCTAGGAGGACTCACCGTTCAGAAGGAGTATCCAGGTTTGGTCAGGGCTCCTCCTTACAGAACGACAACGGGAACTTAGTGCTTTTTTCACAGTATGAAATTCCTTCCACACTTACACAGGAAAAATACCTACAGGTTACCAGTACCTGCTTCTCATTGGACAGGCAGCTGCAGCTCCTCAGAGTCCTGGAACTTTCCTAACAGCCTGTGTGTTCTGTACTGTGACTGTAGAGTTCCCAGTTGGCAAAAACTGTTATAGAGAAAACCCGTTTGGTAATTCAGGACTAATGTGGGACCTACCTACCAAGCACCAAACTGAAACAGGTCCAAACCCACAAACTCATCAACGTTTAAGTGTTTCCTTAGGCTGGGCCAGCATGTTCTTGGTACTTCAAGGAGACACGTTACTAGAAACGCTTTTTCTTTATATATTTAATAAAGTTATATATCAACAACTTTAGGATTTGTACTTTTGTTTGAGCACTTATCATTTTGGCAAAAGTGGATATTAAATACCGGTACTGGACATGCATTCCTTTCATTCAAGCTTAAGAAAACATTTGCAAAGTGGACAGTTAACATTTATTAAAACATGTTGTACAAAAGGGGCTTGGGGGGCTCTTCTATAAGAAGAAAATATTGGCCAGTAGCATTAAATTAAATCCATGCTGTACACTCAGGACAGCAATATTTATAGACAGAACCATCCAACCTCCGTGATACAGGCAAAACATCTCACAAAATATCCAGTTATGCAAATTTACTATACAAATGACTTGTTTAGAATAGAAACTTAGAGCTCGTTAAGGAAGTTTCACTTGACTTGCATACATTTCTGGAAGAAGTACGGAATCCCATGAATAATAAAAAAGGAGCAGCAATCAACAGACACAGGCTTCAAGCTAAAATTGGAACTTACTATTTAATCACGTTAAAAATAGACCATTTCATTTTCCAGCATCTTCCCCGCGGGCACTGAGAGTTGACACCTTACGGATAAAAACACCAAGCTAGCCGCCAATGGAGCATTTACAGGAAAACTTCAGCTCTCCTTCGCTGTCCTGAGAGAGCTGCTAGTTCTGTAAAAGCAAAACAATGTGCTGCTGTAGGCTCTCATCGTTCAGACACTTTCAGAGCTCTGAATTCAGGTCCCCTTTCTGGCACCAGTGCAGAACAGCTGAGATGACAAGACCTGATGCCTCTGTTCGTCCAGGCTCAAGGACACAGGGCCATCAAGTGCTCTTTTTGTAACGAGGAACCCAATACATCAGCCTTTGATCAGCTGCCTTGCTTTTGAGACAGGTCCAAGTTTCTCAACCCCAAAACCACCTCAGGTGAGAACACAAATTGTACTGACAGTACCTTCCTGAATCCACGTGTCGACCCACAAAACAAAGAAGGTAACGTGTAGAAAACAAACAACGAGACGACGCCAACAGCACTGTGTGAAACAGGAACGTCCTCCCTCACACGCGTCAGGTACACCTCTAAGCGAAGATCCTAACCCTGCTAAGAGCTGAACTTTTCAGAATGGCAGCTACAGACTCCCCGGTCCTTAACGTCTCATGCAGTTACAAACTGCCTGAGAAGGAATGTAGCCGTGCCATCCTTAAGCCTTCCTTCCACTGACCGCAGGATGACTGCACCAGAGGTCTGGAAGCCTCCTCTGTACAGTGGTTCTGTCTGTCAGAAGACACGGCTTCTCTACAGCCAGCAGTGACCAACACAAAAACGCACTGATGTTTCTATCACTGAAGGTGACGAAGCTTAAGGGAAGATTAAGGAAATGAATCCTCTAGACACGCATTCGCACTACAGATACACGTATGGATCGCTTCCCTCCTTCCCACAAACATCTTGAACGAGAACACTCTGTCAGCAAAGATTACGAGCCTGACAGAAGCTGTACCTGCCCATCTTGTTTCACTACGTATAACTGAACTGGCCATCAAATTTAGGGTTTCAGTAGCAGGGGGCTGCAACGGTGAGATGTGGCAGAAGGTTGTGAGCTGCACAATCAAAATGGGTTCTAGCCTGCACTGGAACAGATGCCAGCAACCTGCTGCAGGCTGAAAGTTCAGCCAGAGGTGTGCAGTGCCTCTGCTGAAACATAATTAAGAGAGCGTCAGGGAGAGGTGTGATACCCCTGGAGAAACACACGAGGGAAAACTGAAGAGCTGCTCTTGGGATAACACACAGAGAAGACATTGAGGACACACAGAGACACTCACGGAGGAGCACACTCCATGCCCCAGGAGACTTTGGCCAATAGCTAAGCCATGCCAGAGCAGGTACAGCTCTGAAGTAACCAAGGCCTGTCAAGAGACCCAAGCTGGAACAGGCACATCCCTGAAGGGACTATGGCCTGGTGTCACTGTGAACTGTGACCCTGAGCAGCCCAGAGCAGTGAAGGACACCTGCTGAGAGATGAAGAACGCCAGACAAGTCAGTCTGCACACAAGCCCAGCCCTCTCTGTGATCCGTCACCTCACTACAAGAATTGGCATGGGCTGAGTGCAACTCTTGGTGAAAACAAGGGCAACTGAGACTACAAGAGCAGGGAGGTTGAGCCCAGGGAAGGGAGAGAAAAGATGTTTTCTCAAATGTTTAATATTTTGTTACCTTTTCCCCTCAATATCTGAACCAGTTATTAAGCAGTTTATCAAAGAGCAATGAATTAAACTCAGAAAACCACCACCAGTCGACTGTTTTGCCTGTGATGAGCAATGTAAGGATTTCAGACATGTATCTGAAGCCTCTCTTACATCACCCACCCTCTCAATGATGTCCTATGACAACCTATCAGTATTTTCCTGCGATTAATTGGCATCATGCAAATCTGAAAGCCAAGTGCTATAACATCAGCGGAGCAGAATGTTTTGGACTTTCAAGACTCATAATGTGGGGTAAAACAATAGGCAATAGGCAAGCATTAACAAGTTACTATTCCTGCTAAGTCATTAAAAAAGGATGTGGCTCTATAATAGGATCTACTGGACCTGTTATAAAACCTTTAAAGTGTCTCTCGTAGAACGTTTTATTTTAAAGCTTTATTTCAAAGTAATCTAACTGCAAACAGGAGCAATGTTTAACTTTGAAATGTCTCCTATGAAAGTCACTCCAAGCTGGTAAAAGCAGCAGTTTTGCTGGCTGCTCTGTAGAAGGGTCTGGGTTCAACAGAAATGATTCTTTGCTTGACCATGATTTTCAGTCTGGACTTCCGACCAACCTTTTTCATGATTAAATGAGAAGAGGCAGCCTCAAAAACCTGTGCAGCACTGAAGTGACAATTCGAAAGGGGTTGAGAACTCACGTAACACACGAGATTATTCTTGAAATGAGGATGGGTATTCTTGAAATGAGGATGGGAAACCTTCCATCAAACGTAGCCATGGTACTTGCAGAAATGACACCCTGTACGTAGTAAGGCCTTGTAGAATGGAAAAAGAGGGCCACTGAGAACAAGAACCTTTTCCTCTACTCTCCTGTAAACAGGCAGCGCTATAGCATCTTTTTTAATATCAAAAAAGACAGTGTTAGCAGTGTGGAAAGAAACCATAAAGGAAATAGAATTTCTAAGTTTACAAAACACTTATAAAGTCTTATGGTCTGGGTCTTTTTGTTTTGTTTTTAAATACAAAGTGCTTCTATACATTAAGCAGGTTACAGTGTTAGTGAGCAAATCCCTGTTCAGTTACCTTGATTACAAGGGTTCCATATGGCCACCGTGGTAACCAGCAGAGTTCAACTGAGTGCTAGAGTAGGAACTCTGTGGTGCTGACCGTTCGTGCCCATTGCCAGCAATGGGCTCCTCATGTTTGGGAATATCTGTTCTAACAAAATTCCATATGAAAAATACCTGGAGCTTAGAAGATTAAGAATTAAGAGCTAAGATTAGTAATTACGAGTCTCTTAAAAAACCTAAAGTTTGTCTGCCGGAAAAGAAGTTACAGTAATTACAGCCCGCTGAGCAGCAAACTCACAGCTCGTACCAGATGCTCACGCTCGGGATACAGTTTGGTTGTATCTCCAAACAGTCTGTAACTGGGAGCTCGAAAAACCTTCTGAATGGTAATTATCTCTGCGTGGATTTGCCTCACCTACTGGGCAGTCTGCTGAAGTCGCAGCCTCTAACACAAACATTTGGGCCAGACAGGCTCAGGCCTTTGCTGCCAGTTTACCTTCCTCCCCATGTTACCAGCACTGTACTTGGACATCACCGCTTTCTATCACAGTCTGTGTGCGGTCTGAAGGCTCTTTGTTTTTCGTGTTTCAATAAACTACAAAGAAGGGTTAACTGCCCTTGCACAGAGGACTGCAATAAGCTTTCAACCCCAAAATCCTGTTGCCGCCTTTGCAACAGAGGCATTCACTCTGCCTGCAGAGCTGGCAGCATCTCTCAGAACTAAAACCACTCCTCCCTCCATCTCCAAGAACGAGAGCCCAGCGCACAGATCCTCACCCGAATGAGGCAGAAGTGCCGCTTTCCCAGCAGAGATCCAGACTTCAGACACGAGTGCGGCACCATCTGCAGTACCATTAACAGATTCAAACACAACACTTGCTACTTGTTTCCACGAGCAACTTCGCTAGAAGAGGTGAACTCTGGCTGCCTGCGATCACCAGTCACAGCAGCTCAGTACCAAGAATCCGCAGTAAAGGTCCTACTGTCCAAAGACTGAAGGATTAAAAGTATAAATACCTATCCATCACTACTGATTAGTTCTCCTAAGGAGTTTCTCAAAACTAGACAGAAGTACTCAGAGAAGTTCTTGTACCAATAACAAGTCAGCTTGTGATTCCCCAGAGTTTGGTACTTGCTACTGTAGGGAGCCAGCCACAAAAACTGTAACAAGAAAACTAGTTAGAACATTTGATCGGTCTGCTAAGGCCCACATTTTACCTCTTACCTCTCTTTTGGACAAGACACACTTGTCACTCACACTACTAGAAGCTCTCATGGTGTAGCAATCAAAATCGAGTCAAGCCGAGAAGAGTCACACAGCATTAGACCCTCGAGGAGCAAACACCTCCTGTAAATTGAAGTTTATCTAGTGCTCAACTATATTCAAGTGCTTGACAGACTCTAAACAGAAACTGGCACAAAACTCAGACCTTGTTTGTTTTACTGAAGATGGATCAAACCCAGAAGATAGATAAAGAAAAGTCAAACCATCTTTACCCAGCCCTGCATTAAGCCGTCCAGCGAAGGCTGTGTAGTGACGCAGGCTGTCTAATGATGCAGGTTCAATATCTTGGCCATCTCCAGATTGAGGTGGAATTGTGATTTTTTTTCAAGACAATGTAAATCACAGAGTCTGGTTTGGTCATCCTGGTTCTCCTCCTCACTATGTAGGAATTTCAGTGAATTCCTACTTCATCTATTTCCAGGAATTGGGTCAATTTAGAGCTGACTTTTGCTGTGAATTTATAAGACTCAGAAAAACAACAGGGCTTCTAAACACTGCTGTGATTACAAGCAGTGTCACACAGACTCTGCCAGTATTGGCTTGCAAGCACCTTTCAGCTTAACCATCTGCACCTCACACACCAAACACCTGGAGCACCACGGCAGAAAGCAACAGGAACGTTTGGTTGGCTTACACCAGCATCACCCTTAGAAACTGTTCTTCTGAGACTTTACAATAGCAAGTACCAGACATTATTTGCATCATTAGTTTATTTTGCTGACTCTACTAAACAAACGTAAGCATTAATCACAGAACACCCGGGGTGGACCGGACCTCCAGAGGTCATCCAGTCTGACCCCTTAGTTCATCTCAGTAGTAGCCTGCTCAGCTTTAGAAGCCTGGAATGACTTGGTACAAGAGGTCACGTGCCGGTGGAAACTGTCCCGCCACATGAACCTTTTCCCACAGATGTTACACTCATAGGGTTTTATACCTGTGTGGATTTTCATGTGGCCCACGAGATGGTGCTTCATTTTGAATTTCTTACCACAGACACCACAGCCATAAGGTCGAAGACCCAGGTGCATACTCATATGTCGATCTCTCTGACTCTTGTGTGTAAAGCTTTTGCCACACTGACACGGATACAGCTTGTCAGCATGAGAAAATCCAGTGAGGGACGTCTCTTCTTTAATTCCCGTAGCCATTTCAATGCCTTCACCATAGCCTGCTGCTATCATGAGATCCTGCCTGTGAGCGTTTAGATTTCCATCCGCCCTCTCGCCAGAAAATTCTTCCATAGAAGAGCCATAGAAGTCCACCTGTTCATCGTAATTACTTTCATCTGCCTGTTCATCAAACTCTGCCTCCATCTTTTTGTCTCCTATGTGAAAGTCTTCAACACCTGAAGACTGGATGGAATGATCTGCCTGAATGTTATTCATGGATTCAGAGACCTGGTGCTCATCGTAAGGATTATCAACTCCTTCACAGTCTTGCTCAAATCTTTCTGGCTTCACATGGATCCACCGCTTGTGAGACATGATGCTGGGTTTGCTGTACATCGGTCTGGTGTACTGGTACTCGGCACTATCGCTAGTGCCTTCTTCACCGTCCTGACTTGTCATTCCAGTGCTCAGTCTATCGTGTTCTGTCGAAGAGTTACTGGGAAGGTACTCGTGCTCTGTCAGCTGACATGACAGCTCATCTTTAGAGCTCTCTTCTTCGTTTTCACCATCTCTTAGCTCCTGCACTTTGTGGAATTCTGTCTGTCCTGCAGAGCCAAGTTCAAAGGTTTCAACCAGGCCGTTGTAGTTACTGCTGCTTGGGGACTGATGGTCACTGCCATGATTCATCTTCTGACAGAGAACTGTCGGGTTCCCCTCCAGCACTTCAGTGCATTTATCCACCACGTGCCACATCTGAAGGAAGCTTGCTGCTGTCAGATAACTAACGATCTCTGGAGCGGGCATGACCAGCCGGCCCGTATAGGTAGACAGAAGGATGTTTTCAAACACTCTGGGGTTCATGACATCAGGCAGGACTATTCGCCTGCTGTTTTTCAGGAGAACCTGATCACAGAAGTAGGGTGAGCTGGCTGCAAGAACAGCTTTATGGGCTCTGAAGAGATGGCCCTGAACCACAATGGACACATCACACAACTGTCCTTGCTGGCGCTGCTGGTTTAACTTCTGTAAAATGGTGCTAGAGAAATCTGGGAACTCCACTCGGAAAGAGCTTGACCCAGACTCCATTTCATTACAAGTTTAGTGCTGTGCTGCAAGGAGAGAAAAAGAAAAAAGAATCACGATTCTGATCTGTAGTGATCCTTCTACATTTTTTCAAGTAAAACAGAGGCAGACCAACATGGAACCCAGACCAACACTTTCTGGAAGCTAGGCCACTGCTGTGCTTGTGTTTCTCCAACCTCACCTCATCTCTCTCTTTTGTGGAAGTTGTACTGTGGCCATAATTAGCCGCATTTCTTTATCCAAGTGGATGACTCAACTACAACAGAAACGACAAACAGCACTAATACAATGGAATTTGACAGGAGCCACGGAGAAACGAGCCGTTTTCTTGTGTACAGCTCTGTTTGTTGTAAATGAGGAGGAGTCCGAGTTCTAACAGATGGGGCTGCCCACCCGAGAAAACGCAGCACGTTAGCAGACAGTGTGCTCAGACAGAAGCTAAAGCTCTTTGTTAATATGGTGCAACAGCAGAATTTGCACTACAAGCAACTGGAGGGCTCCAAAATGAAAGTCTGTCTATGGAAATATGGAATGGAGAGAGCATGACTAGGAACCCTTGCTACCGAGAGCCTGCACAGCAAACACAGTACTTTCCGCACACCACTGTTTGCCCAGTGCTCCATGTTAAAACGCCGGCACCACCAGCATAGAGCACACAGAATTGTCCAGATTGGAAAAGACCTGCAAGATCCCTGAGTCCAATCGTTAGCCTAACAGTGACCAGACCTCAGCTAAAACATATCCTGACAGGCATCATTTCTACATGACTTCAATACCTCCAGGGACAGGAACCCCACCACCCTCGCAGGCAAGCCATTCCAATGCCTGATAACCCCTTCAGTAAAGAAATTTGTTAGAATGTCCAAGCAAACTTCCCTCGGTGCAACTTAAGGCCATTTCCCCTCGTTACTCGATTGAGCAGATCAGCCCCTAGCTCTCTGCAACCTCCTTTCAGGTAGCTGTACACAGCAATAAGGTCTCCCCTCCACCTCCTTTTCTCCAGGCTAAACAACCCAAGTTCTATCAGCTGCTACTTGTAAGGCCCAGACCCTCTTTCTCCAGACCCTAAATACACGACTGTTAAATGCAGAAGCCGCAGCAGTGTTCACTCACAAAATACAGACCCAAGGAAGTGACTCTGTAAATCACTCAATATTTAATCAACACATCAGGGTTATGCAACCCCTTCATTGTCACTCTGATCTGCTCTTCAGCTCATACCATTGACAGCTCCCCCCCCCGCCTCAAAAAACTCAAGTGACCCACCTCCAAGGTTGCAAAGCTAGGAAAGGATGGCTAGGACACGGAGGACAAACTCTTCACTGTTAGCTACATACAGGTGATGAGGTGTTTCACAGAAAGAGAGCAAGACATGGAGACTCTTCTATAAACACAGACTCTTTGTAAACACTGAAACCGGCATCTTCAGTAGAACTGCAAGGGTGATGCTTTTACATTTCCTTTATAACTTTTAACTAGAAGCACAGGATCAATCTGACTCCTCTTTTGTGAAGGTCTCTGAAGAAAATGGACCGGGAAAAATAACCTGGGGTTTGTGAAGCTTGTTTGTAATCACAAACACTCACAGCAACACTGTCAAAAGAAAAAAGGGACCTGTTTTGACCACAAACCTGTTGAGACCTTCTTTCTTAAAACCTTACACTGATTTCCAGTGCTGGGTAGTGGGAAGAACTGAAAGGTCTGAATGAAGCTCCCACTGCAGGTCAGCCAAATAACAAAGTAGGTTCTAGCTGAGCACTGTGACCTGCTTTCGACAGTCACCTTCACTTTCACACCGCCACAAATCGCTACCATTTTGCTGGGTGAAACAACTGTTTAATCAAGAGGTGTTTACCACTACCTTGTGATCCTCAGCTTTAAGACAAGACTTTTATTTTAAACACTTGCTGGCACAAGCCAGTTTTCTACAGGTTCTGCCTCATTCCGAGACAGTAACCAAGATACATCCACTGAGGTAAAAACCTAAAGCTTGCAAATCTTGCACAGCCCTGCTTTCGGTACCAAGTGTTACCACACAGCATCCCATCCCAGAGTCATCGCCTTCAGCCCTCACAGCTTGCTGGAAGTCTCTGACAACTAAGAAATGATGATGCAGATCACTGAATAAGCTTCTGGACAGGTGTTCTCAAAAAGGTGTGGAAATTGCACACGAAGGTGCACAACAGAAAACAGCACCATTTCTCCACCTCACAAGTGAAAAAACCAAGTCTAGGGACACTAATCAGGTCAGCAACCGTCACCTCAGGTGTCAATGCGGAATTGGGATGGACACTTAAAACCCAGCTGCCACACAACCACTTACAGCTTGCAGTGGAGATGATTTTCTTGAGGTTGTCACCTTCGGAAAAGCAGCAGACCACCTTTCAATTTGCTGTCTCCAGCACTCTGCAAGTTTCTACCTCAGCGCACCATTCCTGCTATCTACCCACACAACCATTGCACTTCAGGAGACCAAATCTGCTACTGCTGGTTTTCCAGAGAGCAAGACCATGCTTGCCAGCTCAACTGTCGATTTTTCTTACCACTTTGCTTAAAACAACTAGCCAATGTTATTTAGGTATTTGAAACAGTTATCTCCTATCTAGTGTAATTATGAAACACCTGCTTCTTCAGAGCAAGAAGAGTTTTAAAGGCACATGTAGCTCTTTACCTCCTTTCAGAACACACTCTGTGATTTAAAGCTATTTTTTAACATGTGCCTACTACAGAGATAGGCCTTCAGGATGCTCCACTGAGATTTAGCGACATGTCTGTAGACCTGACACGATCACTGCTGGTCTAAGCTGCAGTCTCTCCACAAGGACTCAGCATGCCACCACCAAGACAGTTCCACATCAGTGTAGAAAGCTGTGTGTTTTCAGCCCTCATGAAACCCAAAGCCATCACATCAGTATTCTCTATCAGTAAAGCAACACAGGTCAATAAAACTTTGTTGTTCACAGAGGGTTCACTTGCCCCTTTCACAGCCTGTTTGGGTTCTGCGTTTTCACTGTCCCAACCCAAAGAACAAAGGGTTTCTGTTTTAATTACTAGACAACAAACAAGTCTCCGTGTGGCAACACTGAGTGAAACACCCGGCACACGTCATGGCTTGAAAATACAGCAGCTTCCAGAAGCGCTACCAGGCAGTTCCCTCAGCTGTCCGTTTGCAGAGCTCCTGGAGGCACCGTGCTGATGCCGTTACCGAGCCTCAGCAGCACCGAGCCCCGCTGCAGCACCGGTTGCCGCGGCCCCCCACCGGGGCCTTGTCCGAGAGGCGGCGGCACACAGCGGCCGCGGGCCCGGGAGGCACCAATCCGCCAATCCGCCTCGCCTGGCGCGGACCCAGCCCAGCGCCGCCTCCCGTAGCTCCCGGCCCGTCGGGAACAGCCGCCCCCGGGCGCGGCGGGGCTGGTGAAGG
>JAOXOE010000784.1:11147964-11199549 GCA_028565055.1 Phoeniculus purpureus | reverse complement strand
CCCTGCGGCTGCGCGGGTATGCGGTGGCGCCCCCTGCTGGTGCGGCGGAGGCAGCGCTCCCGCTGCCGGGCTGGGGCCGTGCTCCGAGCAGCCGCACGGCCGGGGCCGGCGGTGACAGTCACCGCAGAAGCTGCAGTGAAAGACAGACAGCGGTGTCGGTGCTGCTGAAAAACTCGGTAGGAGCGGCTCCACGTGCGTGAATCCCCCGGAGGAGGAACGGCCGGGCACAGCGCTGATCGCTCGGCCCCTGTTTGCGGGTGTTTGGCGACCTCTCGGTTCCGTGACACTCAGTGTGAACAACCGTGGCCGCAACTGCAGAGCGCTGTGTCCTCATCGGCACCGCTCAGCTGCCGACACGCATCGTTGCAGGAACGGGACTGACGCGCTGGCCGCCCCGGCAGGAGCGATAGGCGCACCCCACCCTGCGCCAGGTGGTTGCTGTTACAGCGATAAAAGCCGCAGCGCGGGGAGGGTCCAGCAGGTGGCGCTCGAGGCCGAGGTGCCCGCTCGCGGGCGGGGGTGGTGGCGGGCGCGGAGCCGCTGGGCTTCGGTCAGGGTCCAGGGGCGAAGCCGCTGCCCGTCCACTGCGTCCCTGGCGGCAACCTGTAGACCCCTACAGCGGTGTCAGAGCCCCCAGGCCTGTGCGGGAGCTCCCGCGCAGACCCCGCGCCCCGGGACCGACTGGAGGGCGAACAGCAGGAGACCCGGGCGTCTCCCGGCAGTGCCGCCCCAGGCAAAGCAGAGCCGGGTCTCCAAGGCGGCTCTGGCAGGAGCACTCCCAGGAGAGAGGGCAGGGAGACAGCCCGGACACGCGGCCTCCCTCTGCCCGCGAGAGCCCTGCCGATATCCGCGGCGCCGACGGGAGGGCAGCGAGCACCGGTGTCCGGCACCGCTCGAGTGCCTGGGCGCGCTCGTGGTCCCTGGCAGAACCAGTGGAGGGGGCGCAGCCGGGCGAGGAGGGGCGGGCGAGGAGAGGTCTGTTTTCAGATTGCACTTGAAAAGGAAGCGACCACCTAGTGCTTCTGCTGCTGTAGAAGAACCTCCACCACAGCGGTGGGGAGGAGGAAGCGGGAGACACAGGCACGTGGAGCAAGGTCTAGGGAAGCCCCTGGAGCGCTGGTGCTGGAAAAAGATGCTCTGAGGAACGTTGTCCAGCGCCGTCGCACAAGGGTTTGGGAAACTCCAGAGGAGCACAAATGTGTCAAACACCTTAGGATCGACTCAGGTAAACTGAGCTGTGCCAGCACGGTAGAAAGGTCTCCCCGTGGGATCTGTGATAGGAAAGACGTAGCAGAGGGTCAGTGGGTGATCAGATGGTATTGGTGATGGCTGAAACGTGGCAGAGAGGAGCAGGAGGCTGTTTCCTCCTGCCGCCATGCAGACTGAGTAGAGGACACCTTGGATGCAGTGCCACAGCTAAGTTTCTGTAAGTCTGTCTGCAGCTTTGCAGGCTGAGGAGTAGAATCGAGGAGGCTGTTGGCAAAGACATCATTTCCAAAAGTTGAAGTCAGGTCAAAATGATGAAAATAGAAAAGGTCACAAGCCCGGGTCAGCCGCATCCCAAAGGCCACAGCAAGAGACACAGAGGAGAGAGGTCTCCCCTGTGAACAACACGGCTCTTTTGCACAGCTGCCACCGAAAGAGGAGCTCAAGAACAGCTACAAAGGAGAAGAGCAGTTGGCCTGGTGCTCGTGGTGCAGTTCACCCACCAAAGTCACAGACAGGGAAAAAAACAGCCACCAGGCTACAGAGCCTGAAATAGCGGAATGACAGTGTGAGGGGAGCACTTTATCCGCAGAGTCTGGCAGAAGGCTGCAAGTATTTTCGGAAGGGTTTAGCACTTGGTGCCAAGCTCTGAGCCCTGGCTCTAGTATGGGGGGAGTCTAGGAGCTGGTTTCAGATCACCAACAATTTGGAAACCGAAACCTGGGATGGGTCTGTAACCCTCGTTCTTTTGGTGTTTTCCCCACTCATGTCTGGATTGTTCTGAGCTTAGGGACCCAAATTTAGTGCTTTTTTCCATAACACTCTGGGTTTTCCTCCTCTGCACTCGCTGCTCTTGTTCCATTAAAGAGGGTGTTTTTAAGTTTGTGGGTTTCACAATCTGTTTCTTCCGCTGCAGTGCGAGAGCCAATGTTCTGGTAAGTCAACTGAGAGGGAATCCCTCCCTGGCATTTGCTGGGCTGGCAGTTTCTTTCCAAAGCTGCTGAGTTTTGATTTCAAGGCAGAGGTGCTCTCCATCACCTTCTGTTGTAAAGAAAACACCTTGGTTTATAGACCTCAGAGTGAGCACCACAGCTTCAGCATCACAGTCATGGTGAGGAGATGCACTTGGGTCTGTGCCGCAGAATCCAGATCCTCTGCAAGTTCGTATCCTCGTTTAATGCGACAAGGTGACAACAGCACCTCACTGCACGAGTTGGGCTGTAACTGGCAAACTGCTTAGAAGCTCAGCCTCTGGTACCTGTGGATCCTGTGCTGGAGCACAGGAGACTCTCCTTCTCCAGGACACTTGGGCTCTGATGGCACAGTTCCTGCTCAGAGAAACCTCTGACCGATGCTCAGGGCTGGACAGTTTGTCCTGGAGACTGGAGATGGGAAGTGGTTGGTTTTTTTAATCTGAGTCCTCCTTCTTCAAAGTCTTTGAATCTATTTCTGCAGGTGAGGAGAAGAAAGGGATGGTCTGCGATTCCGCAGGGCAGCCCACGTGCGGGCTGTTAACTTTGTGCTTTACATCGAGGGCAGGCAGTGGCTGGAGCTCCGCTGCTGTTGGGTGTCGGCACCGGCCCGTGAACCTCTGTGGTACCCTCCGTGGTACCCTCCGTTACCGCAGAACTCAAGGCCCGAGGTCAGCACGGGCTGGGTGGCCACTGTGTGCAGATCGGATAGCAGGGTTTGCTTGCAAAAGTGGGGGGCCCGGCGGTGAGATTGATCCCTTCACCACGGTGTGAGCAAGAAGCGGTGTGTAAAATGCGATGGCGCTAATCAAGAGCAGGGAAGAGCTGAGTTCAGAGCACCTCTGAATCTTAAACAGACGCACAGTGCGACATCCCCTGAGCAGGGCTTAAATAATGCACCAGAGACATAAATTCCATCCTGTTGCTCTGCAAAAAGGGAAGGCGGTGGCTTGGGAGGACCAACCTGTGTTGGAAAGGGGCTCCGACAAGGCTGCTTACGGAAAACAAACCGACCAAACCACCCGCGTTCGTGATTCAGCCGCAGACTTGTCTTTATTGTCCTTATAAAATATACATGGCCCGTTATTGAATCGCCCGCTGTCGAAATCTGCACGGATTTTATTGCTTTTTACTGTCCTAGAGAGGAACAAAGCAGGAGCCTCTGTGTAATTTCATAAGGAGCAAGGACAGTAAATTTAATTTTGCTGGGTGTGGGATCGATGCTAAAAAACCAGAGAGTGGCCAGAGCACGGGAGCGCTCGGCTCGGCTCCCTGCGCGTGTGCGCCCGGAGCGCTGCTCGTGCTCACATCGGCGTGTGTCTGGCACCGCGGCACGCTGCGCAAGCGGTCTGAGCCCTGGTGCCGACGCGCCTCCCGCGCAAAGCACCTGCGCCAGTCCCGCAGCAGCATCCTCCGGCTTTCCCTTTGAGCGGGTGCGGTTGGCTCTGCCTTGTGACGGCGGGGAGGGCACTTGGCCGTTTGACACAACCCTTCGCTCTCCTCCGAGTGGAGCAAGGGATCCGAGCGCGACCCCCCCGACTGGCTCCGGAGAAGCCTCTGTGCTGGACCTCGAAAGCTGGGGTGAAGTGAGATGCGCTGCTGGGGGGCTTCTGGACGGGACGCGCAGCGCGCTGCTGTCGCCCGCGCCGTGGAGAACAAGGGTGTTACAGGGTGGTTTGGCACCGCGCGCTGTGCCCTGTCCTGGTGCCCTTCAGGAGCAGCCTGGTGCCGAGCACCTGCAGGGAGGTGCTTTAGAATGAACTGGTAGCAGCCTTTTGTTAGCAGAGCTCTGAGACACCGGGCACCTGCCGAAATGCGATTCGATCTTGTTTGGTGAAACAAACCCCATTTCAGGTGTTTTGCCATCTCAGCGCTCTCACGAGGCCGGGCACGAGACCCGGCGCATGGCATTAGCACCGGCGCCGTCTCTTCTCCGTTGGCAGCCTTGGTGAGTAAGAAATTCTGAGCAGCACAAATGGAACTTGACGATCCGGTTGCTGGAGGGAAGGACCCAGTGTTAGCCTTTCCTTAGGGTCGTTGCCCCGAGAGTTACCAGGGAAACTTCTGCCGTGGCTCTGGAGTGAGGGTTAGACAGGTTCAGTCCTAGAAAGTCACCCAAATAAATGATCTCTTGAGCCTCCTGCACTGTGGATTCTCAAAAGCAGAAGTGCATGAAGGGCAGAGCCTGCTCCTGACATCCCTGTGCTGTCTTCCTGGACCACCTGTGCTGTGCAAAAGCATCATCTGAATGCCCAGCCTAGGGGGTGTGGGACTTACCCTGAGACACCACCAGACGTGCTGCACAAACAGGCCACTCAGACCTCAGAACAGCTACAGAAGCCTAAGCAGGCAGCAGTGGTGCCGGTCATTCAGGCACCGGAGCAGCAGTTTTAACTGACTTTCTCTAGAATGTGAAATACTCCTCCAAACCCGGTCTGCCTGGGGAGGGAGGTGGGTCAGGTTTGCCTTCGCAAGACTTAT
Organism: Phoeniculus purpureus; assembly: GCA_028565055.1. Lineage (NCBI taxonomy): Eukaryota > Metazoa > Chordata > Aves > Bucerotiformes > Phoeniculidae > Phoeniculus > Phoeniculus purpureus. The sequence continues at coordinate 11,194,891 of JAOXOE010000784.1, read as the reverse complement.
ACCTGGCCTGCAACTGACATCCGGCCGAGCCGTGAGCAGAGCGGCACGCGGACCCCGCTGCCCGCGTGACTGCGCTGATTAACTCAATAGATCACTCTCGCTGGGCTGGGATCGATGACAGCGGTTAAAGGTCTGTCCAAGCGCTGCTTTTCCAGTAATGAGTTTCTAACAGAGCTGCCACCAAATAGTTTAGTGGCCTGAGCCTCCTCCTTTATTGATTCCCATAAAGAGGCTAATTTGGAGATGTGCTGGGTTGTCATTTCTGGGTGCAGAGCAGTTAATGTGACTGATGGCGCTGCAGCAGCTCAGCGGGAGCATCACCCTGCCTCGATCACAGAAACGGGCTGAGCTTAGCAGACAAAGGAGGGTGCTGCAGACGCACATCCTAGGCTGGGCAGGGCTGCTGGCCCAGCTGTGCGTGAAAAGCTCGGGGTCCTGCTCATCCTTGGCTCTAGAACCCGGTGTGTTCCCCCAGCCCCTGCTTGCCTGTCGCTTGCTGTGTGCCCAGCACAGCTATGGGACCGCTGCTGGCCTCAGGTGCAGCATCAAGGTCTGGGATGCCCCGAGTGCTGCCGGTGCGTACATGAGGCCCTTCTGGCGCGTTGGGGTTCCTTCCCAGTGTGGAGCTGGAAGGTGGATGGTGCCAGGCTCAGCGGATGCGAGGCAGAAGCCAGCTCTGCCCAGACAGGACTCCTATGCTGAGCAAAAGCTGGGGCTGTCGTGAGAGGGCCCAGCTGTGTGCTGGCCTTAGTGTCTGGAACCACCGCAGGTTTTGGATCAAAACCGCTCCTCTCTATGCTCTGACACCGAGGCAGCAGCAGCTGGATGAACAGTCTCTTTGCAGAGAGCTGCCTAATCCTCTGAGACAGGAAATAACAGAGGGGCCCCGAGCGCAGCCCCGTGGTTCTCCTGCCTCAGCCTGCTGCTGACGCTCCAAGGGATTATTCCTTCCTGGGCTCGCGTTTCCCTGGGTTCAGATCCCAGTGTGTTCCCTGCATCCTCTCACGGGTGTTGGGGTTTTGCATTCTTGCACTTTCAGACTGCCGTGGCCGATGTGAGGAGAAGGCTGCCCCAGCCGGAGGGTGCAGCTGCCTGTGCGGGTCTGTGGGTGCCCCCCCGGGCTTCTCAGTGCCAGACGTGTGACAACAGGTGACCTGGTCCCAGCACCGGCTGCTTGAGCAGCAGTTGCTCACAGCCCCAGCCAGGACTAAAATCAAGTTCCTCTCTTTTCCTGGCTGGGTGTGGAGGATGCAAAGATGGTCTTCCTTTCCCCCTCCTAGAAAGTGAAGCTCCTTGAGCTCACAGCTTCTTTCATGTGTGGGTGGCCATGGGGCAAGTCGCTACCTGACCGTCAGCTCTTGGGGGAAGAGCAGTCAGTGCTCAGGGAAGAGAACAGCACAATAAAGGTACCTCCTCCAGGTGGTACTGAACGTGTGCTCTGAGGTGCACCTGCCCCCTCTGGTGCCAGGGCAGGGCTGTCACCTCCAGCCTTGGTGAAGTGCTCCCTGAGCACTCGTGAGAGCTGATGGTGAGGGTTACTGTGTTCTGTGCTGTCCAAGAGGGAGCTGAGGACACGGAGCTGAGGCACAAATCTGGATGTGGGGATGAGGATGTGGCTTCACTGCCTTGTATCACCAGAACACAGAGACTGGTGCTGTAATGGAGCACACACAGGGGCAGGGGGCTCGGGGGCACCGGAGGCTCTTCACATCTGGATTTTAACAAGAGCTGTGTGTACGTTCTTGACAAAGACGCTTGTGGAAGACCTTTCAGTAGTGGGTAGCGTGGGATTCAGTAAGGAGTGAGAAAGACTCGGTGTCTCTCCCATCTGCGTGCAGAGCTCCGCCACCTCCCTCGAGCCAGGCGGTGCTGGTCGCTGGGGTGCAAGGAGACCGCAGCGAGGATGTAGCGTCTGGGATCGTACGGAGCCAAAAGCGGGGGTTGCGCAGGGTGCCCGAGCTTTGCTCTCAAGCGAGAGGACCCCGGTGCCCTAGTGAGTGGCTGCTTGCGGTGCTTAGCTCCCCGCTTTTCTTTCGTGTGTCGCTTGGGCGAGGAACCGCTGCGTGCTCGGAGACCGCGAGGCGAGGGTGCGGAGCCGTGCCTGCGCGGGGCCGCGCTCACGCGAACGCGGCGACGGGGGCAGACGGAAACCCCCGGGCTCCCTGTCGCGCAACTAACAGGTGCCTGTTCCCCAGCTCACGTGGCTGGCGGGAGACCCCTTAAGTTGCCGTCCCTGCTCGTAAACGGAATTGGTCAAACCGCGGCGGCTTGAGACAGGGGAACGCAGCAAAAGCCGCCCAGCGGAGGGGTTGGCGGCACCGTGCGAAGGGAAGAGCAGCCGCTGGCTTCTCTTTCGGGCGAGCGCTGTGCTCCGCGGAGCAGAGATCAAGCCAAGGTTCGCGTTGTCGGCTCCCGCGCCTCGCCTGGGGCCGCATTACTGATAGGTCTGTCATCCTCCCCAATATTGGAGGGGTAACAGCAGCCGGTGATTAGGCCGCTCTCAAGCTATTAACTGCATTTCTTATCCCTTTCGTAAGAGCTTCTCAGGCAGCTGGGAAACAAAGGCTGCCTTCAGCGAGCCAGAGCCCCGGCCGCGGGCCGGCAGCCCGCACCCTGAAAGGCACAACTGTGGCACTTAGGGCAGCCTCCGCCGGCAGCGCGGGCTGGATGTCAGAGGTGACCCGGCGCTGTTATCTGCAGTGAGGGGGCTCCGGCTGCCCTTGCGCTGACAGAAGCTCGCGGAGAAATTGCAGAAAATTGCCTGTTTTGTCAACGTTTTCTCGGGAGGGTTAGGAAGAAGGAGGGCTCTGGTTTCAGGGAGCTGAAGGGGCTCAGTCAGCCCCGAAGTGACTGACAAACACCCCATTCTTCACCTATGTAAGAACGTGGTATTCTGTGTCATTTCTCTGAGCGGTCGCTAAGTGACTGGGTGGTGACACTGACGAGCGGGTAATCCCAGCCGCATTCCGCGCCCCTGTCTGGGGGCCGACGGGCACCTTTGTCAGTGCTGACAGCGGATGCTGAGAAAGCCGCGGTGGGGAAGAGCCGCGTCCCGGCGCAGACCCGGAACGCTGCGAGGGATCTGCGCCCGCGGGTCTCAGCATGGGAGCGGGTTTGAAATGGACTGTGCTGGAGCGCCAGAAACAGGCAGGCAGCTCCTCAGCCGCTCATCTCACCCTGGGCAAAGCCACAGACGTGACTGACAGGGCTCCTGACGCTGCAGCTAGGAGCCAGCTTTTCCCGCAGAGCTCCTCTTTGAACCACTTGGAGGAGATTTCTGTGTCATCCATCGCTGAGATGGAAATGTCTTTGCAAGAGTGGATCAGCCTGTGAGCCTGTGGCTCTGCCAGCCGTTGGTTACAGGTAGTGCAGGAGGGGTTATGGAGCTGTGAGGGTCGCTCAGTCATCCTCGTGGCTTTGCCAGGCACTGGTTACGGGTGGTGCAAGGGGGGTTATGGAGCCGCAGGGTCCATCGGTCAGCCTCGTGGCTCTTGCACAAACATGAGACTTGGTCGCTCCCGACTCAGACCTTTTGTGAGGAGCCTGCACTGAGCGGTGCCTGCTGTCGGTACCACGGGGAAGAGAAGCAGCTCAGCAGAGTGAAACCCTAGCTGGTCTCCCTTGCCATGAGCCTGCAAGGTGCTCACGTTGCAGCTCAGCACATCTCCAGCCTTGCACTGAAGCGGCCCCGTAGTGTCTGTCAGCACTGGTTCAGCCCTCGGGGTCGCCGCCGGCCTGTGCAAACATCCATCTGATTGCCCTCCCCGCTTCCGAGAAGCACCGTCCTGGTTCCATGACAGAAGTTGGAACGTCCACAGAGGGTCAAGCTCCCACGTTTGCTCTTTGTTCCTGTGGAATAGAGGCAGCTGGGCACAGGAAAGGCTGTTCTCGGTGGTTGCCCCGTGGAACCGATGGGATCCTGCCAGGTGCTGAGTCGGTTCTAAACAGCAGAAGCAGTGACGTCCCTGGTCTCTTTCACATCTGTAGACGCATGAGCGGGGCAGGCACTGGGCAGTGCCTCAGGGAAGTAACTGGCACTGCCAGGGGGAATCAGGTAGGACTGGGGGTGCCCAAGTGCCAGGAGCACACAGAGAACAAGGCTTCAGCTCACCTCGCCTCCCCGAGCTGAGGCTCCCGTGGGGCCCAGGGAGCTACTGAGCAGGCGAAGGGGCAGCAGACAGTGACCAGCGCTGCCCTGCGCACCAAGCAATGCCCATTCTTGGCCTGTGCACTGGGCAGCTCTGCTCTGCAGCGCAGGGGGTGCAGCTGCGACACCGGAATGCTGCAGAGTGCGCAGGGAGCACTTTATGTCCTGCTAAGGACAAGAGTGGTTTCCACAGACAGTGCTTCCCTCTTGCTGCCGGCTTCTGCCAAGGGGCTGTGTGGGTGAAGAGAGGGACCACATGAAGATGTACAGCGGGAGCTGAGTGCTCTTCTCTGCAGTGGTCAGCCTCTGCCTGCAGCTTGCAGGGACTGGCTGCTCCTTCAGACTGAGCGCACTGCCTTCAGAATGAGAGGCTTTCGGACCTCCTCAGCCCAGCGAGTTGGCTGGAGGGGCACTGTGCCTGCCAGCGTTCCGAGGGGGCTGCTGCTGCGACCCGTTTCTGTTGGGGGTGATGTGAACGTGACAAGATGTCAAGGACACGCTCAGAAACGCCCCGGGCTCGCCCCGTCGGGCACTGCACCGCTCACCCGGTGACCTCAGCAGGAACGTTCCTGGCTGAGCCAGAGCACCAGACGTCAGCTCCCTCCTTGACCACTTCGCTTCTCCGGCAGTGAGGGAACCCCCAGCTGCACAAAGTGCTGTTAGCGACAGTGACCAGGGACAGTTGGATAACCCCTGGGTGCTGACCCTGCCAGAGATGCAGCTCCTGGGTGCTGCTGCTGCAGGACTGTACAGACCCTGCCAGCGAAGTTTGGTTGTGAAGCTACAGCCGCCAGTGTTTGTTCATCTCGTGCAGTTAGTGTTTAGTAAACACCTCGGATCAAACAGGATTAGTGTGGCAGCCCTCACACCTTCTCTCTCCAGTAACCCTGTGTTGGTGCCTTTGCACTTGTTTGCTGCCCAATGCGTTTGGGTGCAGGGTTAGCAACAGAAACAGCAGCTCCCACGGTAGCAGAGCCTGCGCCGCTCATTTAGTCCAGGTTCATCTTCGCAGAGGGTGTCTGAGTTGTTAAAATACATCTCTTTAAGCCAAAGGCAGTGGATTAAAATGCTGCAGCATCAGCCTTCTCCCACCCAGCGGCTTCTGCAACTTGAGCTGTTTCCAGCGCCGAGCTGTTGGCATGGGCTTGTGCCAGAGAGACCTCTCAGTGCTGCTTCCCGTCGCGAAGGCTGGGTGACACAGGAGCGAACAAACCTGACTCTGGACAGCGGAGACTTCTGGGGGGACCGGGTCACATCACTGTGTTCACTCACTTGGGTAGTGGCACTGGATTAAAAAGAAGGTCTAGGGCTGAAGATAAGAAGGAAGGAAGCAACAAAAATAAAAGCTAAACCGGAGGATGTCTGGGCTTCAGCCCCAGACTGCAGCCACAGGATCCATCAGAAACGGGACTTTTCCTCAGTTTTCCTTTGCCCTCAGGAAAGGATGGACTGGGCGCTGGCGGTTTGGGAAGGAGGAGACGCCCCGAGGTGGCCCCCGAGGTGTCCCCCAGCCGCCGGAGGTGACCTGTCTGTGGGGAGATCACTGCTGATACCCCAGCGCTGCCATCCGCAGAGAAAGGTGTGGGCTAGGGTTAGGGTTCGGGTTCTCTGCTCGGCTGACCCCTGTGACAGGAGCCGCTCCAGCAAGGAAAAAGGGCTGCAGGCAGCATGGGGGTAGCCCCCAGAGGCCCTTGCTGGAGTCACCCGGCTCGAGTGCAGCCTTCATTCAGCCCTGTCTGCTGATCACTGACTGGGTTTAGCCCTGCGTTTCGAAGAGGCTGTTTGTAACCCGGGTCACTGCAAAGGTTCCGTCTGCAGCCTCGCAGACGTTTGCACTGGGGCAGGTGGGGGGACAGCAGGGGTGGACCTTGAGGGAAGGACGTGTGAGGGACCCCTCACGTGAAAAAGGGGAAGGTGCGGCCAGAGCTCTGACACCAGCCCCGGGTGAAGATGCCCAGTCAGTGACTGCCCTCCCTCAGCAGCACTGGGAGAACTTGCTGCTGCTGGCACTTGTTCCCAGTCTACCTTCTGCTTGGTGAGCGGCAGAGCCGCCTCCAGAAGGTTTCAGCACAGGAGGAATTTCTATGGGGAAGCAGCGCAAACATGACCATCAGCGCTCTAGCAGGGCTCTCAGCAGCCGCAGGAGAGTCGCGCTGCTCCCCTCAAGACTGGGCGCCCCAGTGCCAGCAGTGGTGGCTCAGAGGTACCTGCTGCAGAGCCCGGGGGGGTTCTGTGCAGATGCTTCTCTGAGGAGATCCCTTAATGTGCTCTAAAAGCCTCTCCCAGCCTCTCTCACTTGAGTTTTCTCCCAGTGTTATTAATTTTTTTATTGCAGATCTTGTTATTTTCAGGGGTCCCGGGGGGCCTGTTAACGGCAGACTTTTATGGAGGGAAAGCCTGGCTGAACCGGCGCGAGCAGCGGTGCACGAGCCGCAGTGAGAAGCACCAGCCCAGCGAGGATGCCGTGTGCGGCTTTAACTTCCAGAGCAGCAACAGTTCAGACAGCTAATGGCAGGTTTATGGCTTTTCCTCGTAGCTGCCGGGTGTGAGAGATGCCGCCGGCAACATAGAACCGCTGACGGCTTCGACGGCTCTTCAGCAGTGCTGGGCTTCTTGTCCTACTGGAGAGGAAGGTCACCTCATGGCTCTGCATCCCTGAGAGGGAGACGCGTGGCTGGCGGACGTGCGTGACTGTCTGCCTCTGTCCTTCTCAGCGTGCAAGCGTTACCTGAGGTCTGCTCCACGGCAGGAAGGATGCAGGGCGGCGACTTGCTGATGTCTTCGCGCCAGCTCAGCTGCTCTTCCACCGAAGAGGTTTTATGGAGCCAGCTCAGCTTAATCTTGTAGTAACTGACTCCTAGCACTGTGGCCACGCAGACCCTCCAGTCCCTGCCTGCTGCCCATTGCTGTGCAGTGACGGTGCCCCCAGCCCAGGTCTAGGGAAGGACCTCGCTGCCCCTGCAGTTTCTGGGGCGCTCACTGCACAGCAGCGCCGGGAGACTCTGCACAGACAAGGGCTTCTCCCCCAGGGAAACCTGAGCTCCTCATTCCACAGCAGTACCTCTCCACATCTCTAGTAGCCTTGTCCAAACTGTGAAGGTCATTTGCAGCTGGGTCTCCATTCCAACCTCCACCGGCTCCCTGCGCTGCCCGGCCCATCACAGGCTGCAGCACCTTGCTGCCACATCCCACTTGTGTTTGGGTCTGGGAACCTCCCTCCAGCCAGGCTCTGCCCGCAGCTCCCCAAAAGCCTGCAAACGCCGCCAGCCCCTGAGCCGCCCCTGTGTGCACCCTGCGGTGCCCAGCAGCTCTTGCTGCGCAGCGATGCAGGCTGCGCCGGTGGTGGTTGCTGCCTGAGCACCGCTGGGTCAGTCGCTCCTCTGCCTCTCTGCGGGTTGCTTTGAGGACGGAAGGAGCTGGCTAAGGAGGAGGGAGTGTAGGTGTGAGGTATCGGCTGAGGTGTGGGCGGTGCAGACACCAGCAAGGTCTAGAATGAACAGTTAGGAGCAAGTCAGGCTAGTAGGCTGGGAGGGCTAAGTCCCATCCTATCCAGAAATGGCCTGAGCAGAGAACTTCCTTCCTTCTCTGCTTCGATCTTCAGCCTCGGTGCCCCTGCAGAGGCACAGGAGCTGGCACAGCTGGAGCCTCTGTGTCTATTAGGGTCCCTCCGCGGGAGGCACCTCTGGTTGCTGCCTTGGGGGTTGTTCAAGCCCCACTGGCTTGGGAGGCACCTTACGGCTGCTCAAGTTCGTGTCCCAGTGTTTCATCGGATGCCGCGTTCTCAGGAAGTCACTGACTGCGGTAATTCTGCGGCTGAGCTGCTGTGGGGCTTTTCCAGCGCTGGCCCAGGGCTTCTGCCGTGGGGCTATCAGCTGGGCAAGTTGCTGCCGCTGCCATGCTGTCGGCGTGTCGGGTACTCCTGCTTACTCGAGGCGCTCCTCTGTCGCCCCGGTCGTTCTCGGCTTCTGGCGCCTTCCTCAGCGGGTCTCAGAGCAGCAGGGGCCTGGGCCATGGGCAGGGACGTCGGCCAGGCAGAGCTGTGGGCTGCCTGCGCCTCGGCGCTGGCCAGTGTCAGGCTCCTGGGTGCTGCGCGGCTGGAAGAGGGGCTGCGTGGCAGGAGCGCGCTGCAGCAGGCGGAATTCGCCAGCGCTGGAGCCGCTGCTCGTTTAGCGCCACCTATTAACGGCGCTAGTCAGCAAATGGCTCGGCGGGGGCCGCCGTGCTCGGGGGGCGGCAGCCGGCCTCGGATGGCTCGGTGAGCACGAAGATGTCCGTCGCTGCTGTGAAGCAGGGACCACAGAGGGCTCAGCCCTGTGTTTTGGAGGCCGAGGGGAGCTGTTTGGTGGCGCTGGGCTGGTCGAAGTGATTCAGCTCCTGCAGCGCTCTGAGTGCGAACAGGCTGCAGCTCTGCACCTTAAAGCGGCAGGAGTGGGGAGGTCCCGGGGCAGACCCGGGGCTTTGGCCGGCGCGGCGGCAGCCTTGTGCGCGGCGGCAGCCTTGTACGAGCCGCAGCCTCGCTCGCGAGGCTTCCGCTTACTTTGTGGGCAGCAGGGATTCTCTGAGGAGCCGAGAACGAGCGCTCCCATTCCGAGGGCGCTGCTGGGAAGGACTTGGGTCTGAACCCCGGTGGTGTGGGCCGGCAAGGCTGGCCCTGCGCACCCCTGCGTGACGGTCACCCCGCTCTCTGCACAAGCCCCGTCTGAATGAACCATCGGCCGTGTGAGAAGGACGGACAGGAAAGCAGTCGGGTCATGGCAGAGACCTTCCGAGAGAAAGCAGCCCTGGACGAGCATCAAACCACCGGCTCGGAGTCCTCCGGCATCTCCCCAGGCCGGACAGTTTCCCTCTTGGAGCCCCTGTCGCTTCCAGCGTGTCCTTTGCCCAGCAGCTCCCCACAGCCTGCGCGGACTTGCTGGATTTTGCTGGGGGAAGTGCGAGCTGCAGGAGCGGCCTCGGAAGCTGGTGCCCTGCAAGCGCTCGGGCTTTGTGTCTCTGCTGCGCAGCCACGTCAGGCTTCTGGGTCGTGTCAGCCCCGACCCTGGACGCGGGAGGAGGGTACTGGAGGTGCTTTCAGGAGCCTCCTTGGCTGCTGCTGTTGTGAGTTTCCCACCTCTGAACTCGGGCTGTGCTGGTGCCACGGGTTCAGGTGCTGTGGCTGCAGCGGGGGGCACTGGTTCTGGGGGTGAGGGTGGGTGCGGCTGCCATCCGGGAGGGAGGCTCAGCCGCAGCCCCCGGCCCCGCGGCCTATGCTGTCCTGATCACGGTGCCCTTGGGACAGGGTGGGAGCACCGGCCGTTCCTGGCTGTTGGCCTCAGCTGCCTCCAGACCGAAGCGTTTCCACGTCGCATCCGAAACACCGGGTCTGGTACCCGCTGACGGCCCCAAGTGCCTCCCCGCTTGCCCGGGGCTTGCCGGGGTGAGCTCCTGCATGGGAAGACTTATTTCATTTCCATGAAATGTTTGTATTTTCTGGGAAGTTTCTCTCTCACCTCTTTAAGTTTTACGGCAGTTGGCGCACGGCCGGCCGCGGGGTCCTCCCGAGGAAGCTGCTGAGGCTGGGAGGTTCAGGAGGGACCATAAATTTCGAGCTCTCTGGGTTGGAATAATTTAAGGGCACCGAGTTCTTAACCCTAAAGGATCAATACTGAGCTGGTTTTTCTCTTGCAGAGCTGTAAAATTCCAGCTAAGGACAAAACTTAGTCGAAGGAAAACCCCAAGCCGAGCTTGGCTCCCCCCAGACCCCAGCCCAGAGCGAACAAGGATCACGGCATCCAGGGGACAGACCCCAAGCCACGTCCTGGGGTCTCAGGTGATGCTGTCGTAGGGGCTGTCCTGGCTGTTCACAAGAGCCCCCTCGCCCCGTCGCATTCCCACGAAGCAGATGTCGGTCTCCTGCTTCTCGTCTCTTTGCTAAAGCCCAGCGGGGACCCGGCCCCTCAGCACCAGTCTGGGATGAGGTTTCTGTGTTCTCCCCACGTCGGTGACGTCCCCGACCATCCAACCAGCCTCGAGATCCAGTTTTAGCAGACTGGGTGAGACCTTCCGTCTGGCCTGGGGAGCACAGGACCCGAGGTCAGCGCTTGGCAAGGCGGCGCCGGAGAAGCTGGTTTGCAACCCACGAACCCGTGTCCAGCGCCAGCCCTGCATCTCCAGCAGTGAGGCTCTGTCTGAAGCAGGAGCAGCGCTGTGGCCCTCCCACAGCCTCACAAAATATCACCCATCCCCTGTGTTCACCGAAGGCAAAGGCTCTTCCTGAGGGCAGAGCCAAACTCACCTCTGCCTGCAGTGCCGTGGCGCTGGCTGTGCCGTGGGGAGAGGGCAGCCTGTGCTTGCGAGAGGAGGGTGCTGCTGGTCCCCCCTCCCCAGGAGAAGAGGTGCTGCTGCGGGAGCAGCTCGGGTGGGGCTTAAACACGTCGGGGTGCTGGGGCTCTCTCACACCTTTCGTGGAGCTGTTGGCACGGTCCTTGACCCTGGTCTGATCCAGACCTCCAGTCGCTTCCCAGTCAAGGTCTGGAAGAGAGCTTGGCTTGGGAGCAGTCTCGCTGCGCGTCTGCTGTGTGGCCGCTGGCTGCAGGCGGAGGCGCCCAAACAGTGCAGCCGGTGGCCGTGCGCCAGCTATGCTCGGTGCCAGCTCGCGGGATGCTCCTGTCCGCTGCGGCTGCTGCAGCCCAGAGGGGCCCTTGGCCGGTTTCATAACCAGCGCCTCTGAGACGCCCCCGACCAACTGGCTCGGTGCAAAGTCACCGGACACGAGAGGCACCGCTACCATCCCAGGGGACTGCACCAAACCTGCGCTGTGGTGCTAGGACACCTCCCCTCCGCACTTTCGGCCCACAGGGTGCCCCACTGCAAAGAGGGGGACCCGCACAAAGAGAGCGAATCACGGGGTGTTTTGGGTTTCTCCAGGAGCAGCCTCTAGAGCAAAGTCCCGAGATAATCTTGCAGACGAACTCGCTCCGTCTGGGGTTACCGGGGTGCAGCTCATTTTGGCATCGGACCTACAAACTCCGTTGGAGATGCCAAGGATGGCTCAGAAGACACAAAGGATCCCTTGTGTGGTGGTGAAGGCTTTTCGTGTGGAAGGTGTCATCCCTACAAGGTGGCTCCATGCACGCGGCCACCCATGTGCCCCCTTATGGGGCATTTCTCGTGGGCCCAGACCCACCTGCCTGTTCGCGGCTGCTTCTGTGGCGCTGGCTCCATGCCCCGCGAGGAGCCGGTGACCCCTGGGCTTGCGCTGAGCAATGCGCCAGGGGCCACCCTTGTGCAGAGCTCCACGGGAGCAGAGTCCCCGCCACCCAGCAGCTGTCTCGGTCAGCAGGGAGCATCTCCCCGACGATTTCTGACTCCACACAGCTTCGGTGAGAAACTTCAGGCGGGACTCGGTCAGGCGCTCCCTGTCCTTCCTTGTCTCTTCCAACAGTCATCTCCGGTCACCATGGTCGCCTTGACCACCAGGGCAAGTCTGTGGGGCACCTCTGGTGCTGAGCAAACGCTGATCTTCACTGGTCAGCGCTTGTCTCTTCGGTCCTTGTGGTTCGTGCTGGGCAGACCCCACGTTCAGCGAGGGAAGCAGCGATGCCTACAGTGAGTTGCAGACCTCGGCCGCGCGTGCAGTGACCCACACGAGAGCCGAAAGGCTGTTTGCAGCCTTGTTGGGCTGAAAGAGAAGGCAGGGAGGGCTTCTTGGTTTCTGGATCCTGCACAGTGCTCAGTGTTCGCTGTCTGGGACACAGGAATGGCCTGAAGACCCATCGCTCCTTTGTTTTCCTGTTGGAGTGGTGGGAGCAGGGGACACGTAGGGGAAGTCTTTGGGGAGGGTCAAGACTCTGCTTGAGCCACAACAACCAGAAATCACCCACAACTGCTCTTCCGTCTTGGCTGAACAATCCTCCTCACGTGGAGTTTTAGGGGCTTTGCCGACACGATGAGTTTTCAAAACTAAAACCTGCCGTGAGTGAAGCTGCTGGGAGAGGCTTTGTGGGGTCTCCTTTGGCTCCTGTTCCGACAGCCCCTAGTCTTGTCCTCTCCAGCAGAAGATGGCTGTACTTGTTGTCACGGCAGAACACGTCCTGAGCGGCCGCAGAAGCCATCTCGTGTCCCTGGCTGTCGTCCTTCTGCCCCTCCAGGCTGCCGACCTCTCTTTCTAGTGTAGACTTTCAGGTTGCAGCGGGGGGCTACCTGCCAGGCTGCAACTGGACTTACACGGGTGATGCTCCCGCAGCTGCAGTCAGCAGCCCCCAGCTTGCTGGGGCAGAGCGGGCAGAGCCGGGCGCGTGCTCACACTGGCAGCACGTGCGTGTGCAGATGCCTGCGGCCAGCCGCCCCTGAGCGCTCCGGAGCGCGTGGCCCGCGTGACGCTCAGCAGCACCAGCGCTCTGCACCCGTTGGCAGTGGGGGCTCCCGCTGCCCGAGAGCCCATCTCCCCTGAGCAAACCCTCGTTCCTGGTCACCTCTGTGCTTCACTTCTCCTCGGCCGCAGCAGCAGAGCCGGTCGGTCTCCTGGATGTGAGGTCCTGCTGCTTTTTGGCCGCTGCCAGAGGTGCAACCGGCTGCAGGGGGACCTGAGCAGCCTCACTCCGGGACCTCCACACCTGCAGCGTTTCTCGTGGTGTCCCAGTCCCAGGGTTCTGCGGCTTAGTCGCAGGAACAGAAGTGGCTTTAGCCGCTTCCTCACAATTTTCTGCACTGCAGCCCTGCCCGTTCTGTCTCCAGAGCTCATTCGTGGCTCGGCCTTTGCTGCAGCTCTGGACCAGCGTCTCAGCCGACTCTGGAGCTGCCCGAGGCAGGCGCTGCTCCGTGAGGGCGACGGCGGGTGAAGGAGGATCTGGGTGTGCAAGCGCCCAGGTTAGACAGCACCTGCACCCAGCGTTGTGTCTCAGCCGTGGGCATCACGTGGGGACCCCAATTTCCCCTGCAGACTGACTGTTCTGAAACGGGACACCCCGGCCCGGGCTCAGAGCAGCACCAGTGTTTTCTTTGTCTCCTGTTTTCCTTCTGCCGGCTCCAGCAGCCTTTTCTCCGGCACCCGACCCACAAAAGCTGGCTTTGTGTGCACGGACACAGCAGGGTGGTGCTTCGCCTCTCTGACTCCTGGATGGGGATGGAAAGCAGCAGAGGGAGAGCAGAGCGGTGGGGGGTGAGGGGCTGTGCTGCAGTGGGCTCCCGGCGTTAACGTGTGTGCTCGGGAGCAGTGTCTCCAGGTTTGGTAGGGGACGGGCACGGCGGAGAGCCGGTAGCTGTGGCTCCTTCACTGGGAAGTCTGGGGCTCCGTGACGGACCCGCAAAGTGGTGCAAGGGAATGGGCAGGTGGTGCCTCCTGACAGGCCGTTTCCTAGCTCCCGTTTCCTCGCGAAGTCAAACCACTGCACAGAGGTCTGTGTCACCAGGTGCCTGCCACGCTCAGAGGGCCACCTCTGGCAAACAGAGCCTGAGAGTCTCTCTTCACTCGTGGCTTTTGCAGACTGCGGGCTACAGTCTGCAGCTCAAGGCTGCTTTAAGGAAGATGAGGTGACGGGGCAGGGAGACGGGAAGGACTGGCTCCCAAGTCACTGCAGAGACTGGTCTGGTTGCCACGTGGGCAGCTGCACCCGGCAGGGCTGCAGCAGGGCAAGGGCCGGAGGGCCCGTGCCTGCCCTGGAACGCACGGCATGCCCCAGGCTAATGCTTGGCCAGGCGGCTCTGCGGCTGCTGGGCTGATTTTGGTGTCGTGAGAGGAGCCATGAGTGCCGGCGGGCAGGACCAGCGCTCCTGCGTCGTGGTGCTCAGTGTTTTGCAGCCGTCCCCGGCAGAAGAGCACAACTGGAAGTGCAGCTGGATGCGTGGAGTCCTACTGCCTGCAGATCCACAGAGAGCCTCTCCGGGGGGGGAACCGTCTGTGTGGCCCTGAAACCCAATACGAGGTGTCAGTGCCGGGCCAATAAAAAAATATCCTGACCGCTGTTTTGTCTGAGCTCAAGTCTTGAAGGGAACGTTGGGGCGAGTAGGAAAAAGGGTCTACGGTTACAGCTCGCGCAGGTCTCAGAGCTTTCCCCACGTACCCCCGGCTTCCAGGGGCTGTCTCCAAACACTCCAGCCGTGGAAGTGATAACCTGCAGACTTGGCAGCACACAGGACATCCTGCTCGGGGAGCTTACGCAAATATTATCTCAAGTGAAATGGGGGTTTAATTCTATTATCTGCGGCTTTTCTTCCCTGGGGTCAAAAGGACAGAGAGTGGTCATGTTGTCTTTGTAGCCCACGAAACAAAGGGCCTGTTTTTAGACCAAATAACTAGTCATCCAGAACTAATGTCCCACAGCACCGACCACGGAGGGAGCCTGGGAGCCCTCCGAACCGCTCTGCAGCTCTCAGACATGTCAAGTCAGGGGTGCCGGTGAGAACCCTTTGCGGGGGCTCTCTCGAGGTGGCCGGCGGGGCAGCCGCTGGCTCCCTAGGTGCCGAGAAGAAACTCCACACGTCCTGCTAATTGGAGGCGGCTGCCACCTGCGTTACGCTGCAGCCTCCGTCCCCGGCCGGGCTGTCCTTGCCTGCGGGGGTGCCGGTGCGTGGCTGTGTGGGCACGTCCCGGTGACAGCCGGCAGCGCACCACGGAGAGCAGAGGGCAGCCCCGGGGTGATGCTGGTGGCACTCAGAGTGTGCAGTCCGGCGTCCTGCAGAGCTGTGATCAGAGCTGTGGGGGGAACCTTCCACCGCCACACCGGCACCTGGGACCAGCACGATCCGCTCTTTGGCTTTGACTAGTCGCTTGCCTTTAGCAGAACAAAAGGAGACCGGACCCAGCCGTCTGCCTGTTGAACTGCTCGTGGTGCAGACCCAGAGAGTCTGGAACTGGCAGAAGGCTGAGGAGCAGAAGTGATGATGTTGAGCTGTGGAGCTCAGGGCCAAGCACCTGCAGTTCCTGGCTCCAGCGAGCACTGAGTCCATGACGGGCTCTGCTTGCAGGGGCAGTTCCCGCTCTGCCCAGTACAGTGCCCCTGTTTTCACACTTTCACCCTCCAGTTGTCTTCTCTCCCCCATCTGGGTCTCGCAGGGGAGTGGGTGGCTGTGTGGGGCTCCGCTGCCCACCACGGGTAACCTGCAGCACCCGTGCGCATCAGCAGCTGGGACTTCCCTCGTGTCATCTGCAGTTACACCTGCCGTCCCCTCCGGGCTCAGGGCTGAGGAGAGACTCTGCACTTTCTCCTGCTCCCGCAGTCGTTGCAGCCCTTCCTGTCCTTCCGAGCGCTCTGCTCAGCGTTGCGCCAGGAGCGAGGTCCAGCGACATCGCCAGGGCCCCTCACCCCGTGGTGCAGCGCCAGCTGTGTCCATGCAGGTGGTAGGGCTGTCCCCCCACGTTTTCCACACCCCAGTGTCCCCGAGATGCCTCTGAGAGTGTCTAAAGAGAGCAGGCAGCTAGTGCTTCAACGTGGGCAGGTCCGACTCGGCCGCAGACCGCACGGGAGCTGCAGGGGATGCGTCTGGGGTTGCACCTCTGCAGCTCCATGTCAGAGAGTGGCCCCGAGCCGCGGGGCCTGTGAACAGCGCAGGGGGCTTAGGGCAAATGCGAACCATGTGGACCATGATGCCGCCAGCCACAGGTCTTCCCTTGGTCTGTTTGGATACCCCTGCTCCTCCGAGGCCGGGGAAGCTTTTCCCAGCGCAGCGGCGGAGGAGCAGGGCGGCTCTGCATCCTGGAAAGAAAAACGTCTGGCTAAATCCGCCCTCTCTGTGGCTGCTTTCAGACACCGGCTGTTGGTCCGGCCGCTGAAATTAGCACAAATACCCACGAGAAACATCTGAATCAGACACACCGCAGCCGGTAAGCGGCTGCCCTGTGGCTTCCAAGCGGTGCTGAATCTCCGCAGTAGGTACAGCAACCTTGGATCATCTGCTCGCGGGGTTGCTGGGCTGAAGGATGGGTGTGTTGGCTCCCTCCAGCCCTCGCTGCCCTGCGGCAGCCACGGGAACACAAGACCCGCGCCGCGAGAAGGAGCCCGGGGCTGCCTGCTGCCCTTCGTGGAGGCTGCCAACAGGCCGCGGAGAAGAGGGTCTGTCCCACCATGAAGCAGCTCTGTGCTGCCCAGCCAGGAAGCAGCTGCTGCTGCAGGGCCGCTGCATCTGCTCAGTCTGGTGTGACTGGCCAGCAGAGCTGGAGCCTGATGGGCCACGACAGCCTGTGTAGCCTGGGCCGCAGGAGGTGGAAGCTGGCACCTCTGCTCTGCTTGAGGTGGAAGGTGAGAGCTGTGCCGCTGAGCTGCTCTTTGCAGGGTTTGCCCGTGGGCTCTTTGTAGCCCGATATCCCTGGGTCTGCACAGCAGCTGTTTGGAGACACAAACAGATTGTGCTCGCTGCAGGTGTTCAGAGGACCAGTATAGGGACGAGTGGCTGATGAAAACTTGCCCCTAGCTCTGTGCATCCTCGGCAGAGGCGTCTCGGGAAATGTGTGAGCAGAACCTCATCTAAAATGCAGAGTCTGCCCAGGGTGACGTGAGAGGTGGAACTGCATCGCACCACGCAGCTCGCAACCTTGGTGCCTGAAAGCGTCTTCGCTTTAAACAGAACAAACCAAGAGCTAAACCCGAAGCTCAAGTGTTTCTCATGGTCCCTCAGGACCCAGCAATCCCAGCCCCGTGAGCCTCTGTGTGCGCGAGATGGTGCCCGATTGAGCTCCCCCTTGGCAGGACAATTACAGCTCTGCTGCTGCTGGCGTTGCTAGCCGCTGGGCTTCCTTGTCAGGTCAACCTCCAGGACAACTGGGGCAATTACCTGCCTCCAGACCGCGCTGGTGTCCAACAGCCAGTCGATGGCAGACTCGCTGCTTAATGCAGGTTAGAGATCATTCGGAGAGATGATTTATGGAATCACAGGGCTCTGACGCTCGCTGGTCACTGAATCACCCTTTAAATTATTCAGTGCTGTGGAGATTACTCGCTGCCCTGCTGTGACCTGCCCGCAGCTGACGGTCGCAGCCGTGAGGAGCTGCACCGGCCACTGGGGCGCAGGCAGGTGCCCGGCGGGTTTTGCACCCCATCGGTAGTGAAAACCAGCCCGTTTGTGCTGACTGGTTTTGCAACATGAAGCGACAAACCAGCATTAAGGTGACGGTCATGTTAGGTCAGGAGCTCCCGAACCCTCCTCCTAAGTGAGCGCAGGCTGCCCGCACCTCTGCTTCATGGAGGCTGCTCGGTGCTTGAGTTTCACAGACCGCACCGGACGCCTCTCCCCACCCCACCCTGGCCAAGGACTCTCTGCAGGGGAGGTTGCTGAGGCTGGGAGCACTAACATGGGCTGGGGAGCCCTTGGCCATGTTTTGCACCAGCACAGAGTTTGGAGGAGCTGAAGTGTTTGGGACAGTGATTGCTAGTCACAGGACAGGTAACAGGCAGCAACTGCACGAGCTGCTCCAGCCCAGCCCTGGGAGGTAGAGCAGGCTCTCAGGTCATGGCAGGGCCATCAGGTGCCAGTTACCCGGGCAGCCTGGTTTAGGCTTCAGTCTGGGTTAGGCTGCGAACTTCTCTTCGGAGCTTATGAGGTGGCACAGGGAAGGTGCCAGCTGCTTAGGGCAGGTCGGGTGCAGAGGAGGAACACAGGGCTTGGAGCATCGTCCTGGCAGAAGTCACCCTAATCAAGGGGTTCTTCTTGGAAAAGGATGAGGTGTCAGGAAGTCCCATGTCCACACTAACACAACTAAGACCCTTCTGGGAGCCTGGATGCTTTCCTTCACTTTCAGTTTCCTTGGGGCAAGGGCAGGATCTCACCCTGCATGAGCACAGCGAGAGGAGCCTGCCTGGTCCTGCCTGACCTGCAGCAACCACCTACCCACAGCTCGTTCTGCGTGGGAGCGAATGTGCTTCAACACTGGCAGCGGCTGCACCTTGCTGTTAGATCAGCTGCTCTGGCACAGCCTCTGTGTCCGGGAAAGTGATGAAACACAAACTTCTGCGAAGCCAGACCAGTTCTGACTGACGGAACAGGAACTGGTGACCTCCTGGTGCCATTAATCAGCCAGTGCTGGAGCTCCACACTCTGTCCTGAGGCCTTCTGCTGAGTGAATGTTCTTTCTTTAGGTGGGACACTTCTGCTGTTGGCAGGCGAGGACGTCTGTCCGTGCTGACAGGCAGACCCTGTCCTTTGACGGTGACTTCAAATGCAGGTGCTCTGCAAGAGACCACCACGTGCTGGGCTGAGGGTTGGCATCTCCCTCTCCTTGATGATGTCCGAGGCTGTTGAACGGTCTGAGTGTGAACTGCCTGGGTGCCCTCACTGTCCTGCCCAGCCTAGATGAGCACAGACACAGCAATTCTGCTCTGCTCACGCCACCCCCAAGGTGAGGGGGGTGTTCCTATTGCTTGGGCTGGCCAGCGACCTCTTTGTCATCTGGTCTGATCAACTTTTAAGAACATTTGGGGTGTGTCCTGGTGTGGCCACGATGGGGTGCTGGGCCAGCCATGGTTTGCAGCCCTCAGCTGTGCTCCGTCAGCCAGGGCAGCGGCCCCAAGCAGGCACAGGTGCATCCCATTGCCAAACCCTCACCCTAGCTATAAAGGGGACGTTTTGCTCACGGCAGATGCTCCTTCTGCTTCTCCTCATCTTTGGAGGAATTTGCCTGCCCTTCTACTCATGAGTGCTCATTGTTCTTGTATTTGTTGTGCCTGGTGCTGTGTGCTCCCAGCGGTGTCTGCTCACTGGGGTGGGTGGGGCTGTGGGTGCTTGGTGTTGGTCTGAACGTGAGGTTTGCCTTGGCACTGTGTCTGTCGTTTTCTCTGCCAGTGAGTTGTGGTCCTTCTCATTTGGGCAGATGCCATGGGGTGGCAGAGCAACTGCTGCAGGTTAGCCCCGGAGATGGGCTAAAGGTGGACACGGTCCTTCCGGCCGTTTTGCTTCTGTCCTCGGTTTCTCACTCCTCCCATTGCAGGGCTGGCAGTGGGTGGTTGCAATCGTGGGGTTTGTAGCCCAGACAGATGCCAGTGCTGCTGGGGGTTCAGACCAGCACTGCCAGTGCATGAGCCTGGCTCTGTGGCAGCTGCCCAGCCTGTGATGCTGTGACCTTTGCTGTTCAGGGCTCCTGCCCCAGGTATGGTCCTTCCGTGCCCCACTTGCTGCAAGTGCAGGACAGAAGCCCTCTGGGCGCCTCTCTCCTGGGCTCCTCCTGCTCAGCCCGGCCCGTGTGTGTCCGGGAGCCAGGCTGCTCCTGCTTGCGGCTCTGGGGTCGGGGGGTGCCCCGCGGGTGCCAGCAGGAGCCGCCGGTGGCTCCTCTGGCCGTTAGGTGGTGCCGCTGCCTTTCGCTAGCCCGACAAACAGCGCAGGAGGCTGAAGGCTCTGCCCGCCCGGTTCGGATCGGGCCAGTAAGAGCGGCCCTAGGAAGGGTTCTGCAGGGGAGGGTTAAGGTCTGGTGTGGGAAAAAGCGGAACACAGGCTTCTGATGAAAGGTTCTGGCTGAGCCTGAAATGGCTGATGGAGAAAAGCCGTTTCGTGACCCCGTCCTGACGCTCTCCGCAGACCCAGCAGAAGCTCTTCCCCGTCGGCACCGCTGCTGCCCTTTTCCAGGACACTTCCCCGTGCAGGGCTTTCTGTGCCCTGCTCGGGTGCCCTGTGTTTGTCAGGTTTGCAGCCCCCCGCCCCGTCCTTGCCACTGCTGCTACCAGACCCGAGCGCTCTGCTCCAGGGTTGGTCTTGCGGTGCCCTGAGCACGCGATCTCCCCGCAGAAGTGTCCGACCGCTTTCGGTCACCAGAGGAACCGGCGGGTGCGATGGGTGCGGGTTCGCACCAGCTGCTCTTTCGCCCGTCTCCGTGTGAAAACACTGCGGCAGCTCAGCGCTGGGCTGGACGAGGCGGCCGTGTCAGGTCTGAGGGGCTCTGCCAGGGCAAAACGCTCCCCTGGCTCGGCTCCCTCTGCTCTGCTGCAGGAATGCGAAGTCCGTCGGGGCAGCCGGTCCCTCCGTGGCTCCGAGGTTTGTCTCTCTGCTTCCACTCTCTGGTTTTCGCTGCTGCGTGACTTCAGCGCAGGATCCTCTGCTCTGCGCTGCCCGGACCCGCAGGTGGCTTCCGAGCAGCTCCCGAGCGCAGGCTGCGAGGCAGCGCAGCAGGAGCCGCGCAGCGACCCGCGATCAAAGGGAGCTGCTGCGCTGCTGCCCCAGAGCCAAGTGCTCTTGTTTTAGCTTCAGGATGTCAAAATAATCTGAAATGAAATACGTGAGGAGCGATGCCCCGTTGCTCGGGGAGGGGAGGGGGATTCCTTCTCGCTGTCCTGCGGAGTCCTGTCACAGCCGAGCCCTGCTGTGGGAAGGTGTGGAAGGGGAAAGCAGGAGGGAGGGCGGCAGGAATCAAAGGGGAGGTGGTGGTGTGCAAGGAGACGTGTTGCCGCTCAAGCGTAGCTGCTGGAGGGGAGCAGCCCCGCTCATCTCATGCAAGGCTGGGCTTTCAACAGCTCGGAGGGTAGCGGTGCGGTAGCTGCTGACGAGCATCACAGCCCAAGTGAAGGATGTTGTAAGGCTACCTGCTGCCTCCAGTGGGGCTCTCTGCTGAGAGGTGCTGTGGGGGCGGGCTGCTAGCTCTTGCCGATTGTCGTCCCTCAACCGAAATAAACACTCAGGTGATTCTAGTCCTCTGCTTGCAAGTCTGTAGCAGCACAAGAGCAGTGATGGTGAGGACGTGCAGTGAAGGAGGGGAGCTCTAGGACAGAGCTACTAGATGATCTTTTGAGGTCCCTTCGAATCCCTAATGATTCTAGGATTCCCAGTCCAAACAGTTATGTTAGTGCTTGCTGACTTACTTAGGATCCACATCTAGACTGACAAGAAGCACCTGGAGAGGGCTGTGAATCCCCTGGCAGTGCTTTGACACCCTTGTTGGTCTTTGTTGGACAACTGGGCTTTGCTGCTCTCTGTGGCTTTTTCTCGAGAGGCTGAGAGCTGCCCTGACATGGGAGCAGTAAGAGAGACTCCCCTGGCTGAATCTCATGAGGAGCCCACAGAACAGCCGAGTGCAGGTCTGTCTGGCTCAGAGCTGTGGGTGTGTGAGCTGGGAGAACCCGACCGCTGTTCCTACCTGCAGCACAATAAACCTCCTGCTGCAGCAGGGCACCAGAGGTTTGTGCTTTCACAGCCGGCTGCAGACAGGAGATCCAGAACACAGCAGAGCGCTGACTCGGCTCGATCCTCGCCAAGGAAACGCCATACCTGTCCTGGAAGGGCATCTCCCCGCATCCACTGAACCTGGGCGGCCGTGACTGCGCCCAGGGTGGGTAACCGCTGGCGTCAGACCCCCAGCTAAACCGTTCAGTTCCTCTTTGTGTCTGGGTTCTGCTGCTGACATGAGGGCTCTGTCGTCTCTTTGCTGGGAGCTGCTCTGTTCTCTTGTTCTGCCTGTGAAATGCCAGGTGTGTTGTGTTTACAGAGGACCAGCTCACGCTCTTCTATCTCTTCTGCTGGTGTTTATAAACACTGGGAACCGGAGCTGTGCTGCTTCACACGGACAGGGTGGGCAGTCCTGCTGTGAGTCCTTTGGGTGTCCCTTCTCACAGGGACAGGGTTAAGAAGTCTGGTCCAGAGCCGGCCCAGGGGGGTGGTGGAGCCACCATCCCTGGAGGTGTTCCAGAGAAGGATGGGTGTGTGCTGGAGGACAGGGTTTAGTGGTGATGATGGGGCTAGGAAAAGGCTGGGCTTGATCACCTCGAAGGTCTCTTCCAGCTGAAACTGCTCCATGCGTCTATGGCTCAGGGCAGGAGCCCAGAAAGTCGCTGCCATGTGGTTTGGAATTCCCTTGCCAGAACATTCTGGCTGCTTTGACTCCTCCATGTGGATTCAGAAGGGGGGCCTGTGGCGCGTGAACTCAGATAGAAGAAGGGCTGTGGAGTGGGTTCTCAGCCCAAGTGTCAGCAGCCCTGAAGTCCTGCCCTTGTCCGCAGTGGAGGGGTCATGAGTTGGGACCTCTCTGAGAAGCTTCCTCCTGACAAGCCAGGGTGAGCTCAGCCCTCGTTTTTGAGGATGAAATGGTGTCTTGGGTACTGTTTAGCACAGGAGTGCTGCGTGGGCTGTTGTTGGAGCAATGTCAGAGCCAGGCTCTGCTGTGAGCAGTGCTTCTGTTTGTACCCTCCGGCTCACTTGTGGCAGCACCAGTGTGGAGAGATCTGGGGCCACGCAGAATCTCAGGGGTTGGGGAAAGGTGCTCGGCTTCAGTGTGGAGGAGATTCTCTGCACTGAGGGGTCCTTTTGTGAAAGGAAGGTGTTGATGGGATGGGCTGGGCAGAGCGAGTCTCTGTTCCAACGTGGGGCTGCATCTTAGAAGAAGAAAGAATAAAAAGCACTGAAGCTCCAGCAAAGTGTCTGACCTGGCGCTTGGCTCCTCCTTCCCTTGCTCTGGGGTCCCTCCTGGCTGGGTGTGTAACCGTGGCTGGAGCCTGTGGCAGACTCTCTGGCTCTACCTTCCTTGGTCTCGGCTGTCCCCAGTACCATCACGTTTACACAGTCCAATAGTGCCGGCTGTTGCCTGCAGGGCCCCCAAGACGTCTCAAGCAGCTCTCAGTGGCGGCTGTGGCTCTGTCAGTAACTCAATCCAGGACGGGCTCTCGCTGTTAGCGATGCTCTTGAGCTCTGCAGCTCCTGGGACGCGGTTGCTGAGTTCGTGCAAACACCACCCTGGGGTGGTCAATGAGACTTGACTTCTCACTGTCTTCTTGTCCATCAGTGGGTAAAATCGGACTAGTTTGCACAGAGGACACGGCCCAGCCCGGGTAGCTCCAACACCCACAAGTCTCTGCCAGAAGAGGAGTCAGTCCTGGACACGAGCCTGATCAGAGTCCTGCCCTGGAGAGACCTGCGGAGGGGATAAAGCGAGGATTTCCTCAGGAGGCCCTGTGGGACCAGGAGGGGGCTTCATACACGGGTGCAGGGGGGCCAAGGTTTCTGTGTCAGCGGCTGAGCATCACTCCCGCTCGTCCGAGGGTTGGTGGGTCTGATAGTTTGAACCGGAGCTACTGGAGAACTGTCCTGGCAGCTGCTCTGTGGAGACAGGAGGTCAGGCTGGGGAAACATGAGGTGCATCCAGGCAGCCCGGCTGAGGGGTTGCAGAGAGTTGGATCACGGAATGAGCCCTGTGCTCCCTGTCGTATCCCTGAGCACCTGCGGTCGGGGTGAGGCTGTGGAAAGCAGACGGGTGTCACAGGGAGGCTCGGTCCTCCCTCTGTGACAAAACTGCCGTGTTTGGGGGCTGGTGACACCGAACCCACCTCTGCAGAGACACAGAGCTTGCGGTTGTCTGGGTGGCACCTAGTACAGAGAGGAAGGTAGCCTCCCTTGGGCATCTGCATGTCCCGCTGATGCAGCTACAGCTGCCCGTTGTCTAGGGAGGGATGTACCAGCCCCTACCCTTAGGGGAAGACCCAGCCGTGTGTGGGGCGGCTGCCGAGCAAGCCCTGTGCCCCAGCCCACTCAGCGGCGCTGTCCGACCTTGCAGCCCCCGTGCCGGTGCCCGGTAGTCCCTAGGAGTTTGGTGTAAGAGCGGGTTAGGTTGGGTTGTGCGGGGCTTGCGTACGGCCCAGACAGCAGTTCCTCTGCCTCCCTCTAGTTAAACAAAGGAATCTGGTGCGGAGCAGCCCTCGAAGAAGGGCTTCTGCTGCCAAAGCTCAGCGCTGCCAGGACTGGATTAGGAAAGCACAGATGTGTCTGTAGGGCCCCCGGCTCCCGCGATTGAACCAGGCTGTAACCTCTCAGTAGAGGAGTGAGAACCAGGGGGCATCTCGGGCTGTAGACGGCTCCAGAATGTGAACGGCAGGTGATCAGCTGCTCGTGTCCAGTGAGAGCCCTGAGCAGCAACTTGAACGCAGCAAGAGCCGACCTGTTCCTGGGGGGTGTTTAGCTCGAGACCAACCGCTGCCTGGAGAGGTACCTGGCCTTTGCAGGACGGAGCTATGCGCAGCTGGTGAGAAGGGTGCCGGCGGCTGGGAAGAGACCAGAGCCTGACTGGATGCGCCGCCCGCGCAGCGGGAACCCTGGGAGCTGCGGCTGTGCCTGGAAGGGCTCCGAGCCCAGCGCCCTGCCCGGCACGTGGGTGCTGAGCGGTGCTGGCAGTCGCATTTCCGCAACAGACCTGCATGTGCCTTTGTGTTGTGAATGGGAGCAGCATTGATGTCCTTGGCCTGCCTTTGCTTCGGTGCGACCCGCACCTAGTTCTTGTAGAGCTGCCGTCCACCTGCCTTCTCCACACTCGCACTTCTCCGAGAGCTCCTCATCCTTTCCTTCCTCTCTCCCAGCTTGTGTGTTTCTGCTTTGTCCCAGCCCACGGGAAGATGCAGAGAGGAGAATCGCTCTCTGCTCCCTCCCCACCAGCTGCCAAACCTCCTCCAGAGCCGCCACAGCCCTTCGGGAGCACAAGGTGCGTCTCGCACCTTCTAGGGCAGGGTGAGAGGGCTCTGCCAAGTCAGCCCTGCAAAGTCGGCGGTGAGAAGCCCTTGGTCACCGCGGCGCAGTTCCAGACCCAAACCCACGCGCCAGGCGTTGGTTTTATCGGTTGTGCCCACCAGCGCTGCGGGCACGAGGGGGGCCTTTGCCAAGCGACCAGCCCGCGGCCCTGTGCGTTTTGCTCTCGCTGGGCAGGTCGGCCAGTCGGCTCGGCGTGAGGGTTTTGCATCTGGTGTCACCACCGATGAGCCAGACAGTGTCTGCTGGGGCGCAGGTAGCCCCTCCAGGCAGCAGCTACATGAGGGAGCCACTTTCTCTTGGTCAGCTCGTCACCATCGTTTCCAAAGAAGCGTGTGCCCGCCTTTCCTTTGCTCCCCAGCGTGACCAGAGCGGTGCTTCCCCCACTGTCCTTTCCCTGCAGAGGTCTGAAGCAGATCCGCGCAGCGTGTGCCCCATTGAACCAGACGTGCAGAGCACCTAAGCCCTGACTCCTGGGGCTGCCAGAGCTGCATCTGTGCAAACACGGAGCCTCCGGCAAGCGCACGGTGCAGGAAGCTGCAGCGCTCCCAGAGCTGCCTGCCCTGCAGTCGTGTCCTTTCTGTCCTCCTCTTTCTCAAAACAGTGTTAGATCTGCGAGGAAGGTCAGAGGGGGCCGCGACTCGTGACCTGGTGCTGAACTGAGGCTGCCTGTACCTCTGTTTGATGCTCTGACCAGGGTCGCTGCGCTGGGGGTGGTTGTTGGCTCCCCGTGTCTACGAGGCGCAGCCGAGCCCAAGCAATTTTTGAATTACCGCTGGCATGAGACTGTCAGGAAGGGCAGGAGCTGGGAATGTCTGGGCGCTGCTGCCAAGACAAGCTTCCCCGCAGCGGAGTCGCCGCGCGCCGAGGGGGGTCAGCGCGAGGGGCCAGGAAGCTGCCCCGGGAGCCCCCTGGCTCGGAGACAAAGCTCCCGTCCTGCGCCCCACAATTTGCTCCAGGGCTTCAGCCAAGGAATTTCAGATAAGGGAATCTGTGGGCCTTACAACTGGAGGATTTCTAACGGCTTTATTGCTTTCCATTGGCTCCAGAGCCAGCTGTCTGCGTTTATGAGCTCCCTAAATCACCCACCGCGGCATCTCCGTGCTGCGGTCACGCCGATCTGCCCGCATTTACACCGGTTCCTCTCGGCTCCGTTCGTCAGAAACTGACACTCGGGAAGGGCTTCAGGGCTGTGCCGAAGGGCTCTCGTCCTTCTGCAGAGCGGCAGCACTTCCAGCGCCGCTCAGCTGTCTTGTCCAGGCGTGAGGCACGGAGAAGCCAGGGCAGTTGGCAAAGGGTCTGCTCCCTGCTCATCACCCTGCTCAGCAGAACTGCTGCGAAAGAGGGATCCCATCCGCGTCCGGCCCGGTGGCCGGGTCTCACCTTGGCTTTCACTGGGGGCTTTTAGGCACTTTCACCTAAAACATGTGCCGGCAGCTTGCCTGATGGTGATAAAGCACTGGGTGTCAGTGTCACAGTTGTCAGTGTTGTCGACTGGCGCCAGTAACCACCACACCAGGCCCAACGGCAGCAGAGTCACCTTGGCCCTGCTGCTGGTGGATACCTCCAGCGGGAAGGTGCCCTGATCAGTCAGCTCAGAGTGCACCTGGGGCTGACACTTCGCCCAGATCAGAGACTTCTGAAAGTGTAAATATGGCCAGTAACTCGCTTTTTCAAAGCTGCTTGTTCCTGTTACAGCCTCAGCCCTCTGACAGATGGGTGGGAGACACGGGGTCTGTATCACCCAGCTCAGCTGCAGAGAGCAGGAGCACCTGCCCTGATGCTGCGGGTGGCCAAGAGCTGCTCAACCCTGCGAGCTGTGCCTGCGTGCAGGAAGCGGTCGCTGTGTGACCCTGTGCAGACCGGCCTCTGGCTTTGTCACAACAGACCAAAGAAGGTTCCCTCTGACCTCGGTCTCTGCTCCTGTTGTGCCAGAGTTCTCACAGGCTGCAGCGAGCTCCTTCCCCATTAATTTTGACAGGGACGAGATGGGTTTTGCAGTGCACAAGAGGAGCTTCGGGCGAGCGGCGTTTGCGGGGAGGTGGGCAAACGTGTTCAAAACACCCAATATCTGCGAGCAGCTGCTGGCTGGGCAGAAGAGGCTCCTCTCTTCTCACGGCAGCTGCGGCAGCCGGTGGCTTTTCTGCCACAGGTACATATCAGCCGCCGAGCGTTTGTGTTGTGACAAAGGGATATGAGTTGCCTTGGAGATTTTTAATTAACTCTTCTCTCGCAGCCCTGCCTGCTTATCATCTCGGCGGTTATTTAAGCCTCACATCAGATTTGGAATATTGCTCTTCACAATCGTCTTCTTAATCTCCCCAAATTAGCATCTCGGCAGAGCAGGGTTTCCGTGATGCTCCATTCGCTCTGCTTTTGTTTAAAGGTGCAGTCAGCCTTCGCGACCCTTGGCTCAGCCCTGGGCAGCAGAAGGCTCCTGAGGAGGGGACGGACTGTGACTGCTGTGACTCCACAGGCACGCGTCCTCGTTCCAAACAGCACAGGTCCCCATTGCTTTCCTGCCTCTGATCAGACAGCAGTCAATCATTTCAATAAATCAGGGTGATTGAACGAACCTGTGAGGGGTGCGGATCCCTTAGCCCAGAGCACGGGGTGCGGAACCACCTAGCACATTGGGCTGGCAAGGACCCGGTTTGCTGGGCGGTTGTCACTTCGGGAAGGCTGGTGGCCTCAGCCAAGCGGGCAAGGATCTCTTGGCGGTGGGCCTGCAGCGAAGCTGGAAGGGGCTGAAGGCGCCGTTCGTGGCGGTGGCGGCCACAGACGTCGCGACGTCCCCTGCCCTGGTCCCGAGCGTGAGGCGTGAGCTTTGCTGCCCTCGGCCCTGGCTGCCGGAGAAGCTGCCTTTTAGGGAACCGCTGCTCTAAGGCGCCGGTTGTCGGTGCCAGAAGCGCCTCCGCGGTGACACTCGGAGCCTCCGGAGCGGCCGGCTCGCAGGTCCGGGGCTGGTGCCCGGAGCTAGAGGGAGCTCGGCCGCCGCGAACCGCGGCGCTGCCGCCCCCCTGAGCTTTGTCTGCCGCCGAGCACGAAGCACCCGGCTTATTGCTGATGTTATCTGCGCCCCGCGATGCGGAGGTTATTGTCTGCGCCGCTGCCACGGCACCAGAGCGCTGGAAGCCTCCGGCGAGCACCCGCCCTGCGCGTTCGCGGCGCTGCCTTTGTCCCCGTCCGCCCGCCCAGCCGTCGCTGATGAAAAGGCAGAGCCCGGGGCACAAGCGGGCTCCAGGCAGGGTCCTGGGCGCTGCGCCTTGGTGTCCCCTCGCTGTGCCCGCAGACGGCCATCCCCAGCTGCCGCGGAGCCCTCTCCAGTTCCCTTGTTCGGCCGGGCTTAGCCCGAGCAGCAGAGCGGGGCCGGAGCAGCTGCTGCACTGCTGAGCGTCTCGAAGGCAAAGGCACCCGTTACTGGTCACCGCAGCGCTGCAGCCAGCTTGCCACCCGGTCCGTGTTCGTCTGCCACTGCCGTCAGACATCTCAGCTGGGCGTGCGGCTCATGGCGAGAGGTTCAAACGGGTCTGGCCTCTTTCTCACCCGCAAGCGCGTTGTGACCTTGTTCTGCTCTTTAGAAGCCAGGGTGCCGCGTTCTCCTGCGGGCTGAAGCTTCTGAGTGTAATGGACCCTCTCCGTTTGCACAGCGAAAGGCTCTTTCCCTCCCTCACGTTGGAAGGAACTTCCCCACGTAGGTAGTCTGAGAACCTTTCTGTTTGAGCCAGATGTGGCAGAAACAGGCTAGGGCTGCTCTCGCAAGGGGATCCTGCTCTGGCAGGGGGACTGGACTGGGTGGTCTTTGGAGGTCCCTTCCAATCCCTGATGTTCTGTGATTCACCGGTGTCTGTCTGGAGACTCTAGCTGTTCTCCTGATTTCCTTAGGAATTAAGAATGAGGGCAGGATGTGGCTTCTCAACTCTCTAATGGTCACTGACACCTGCCTGAGGAACAACAACCTAGAAACTGTTAGTGTGCTGATAACGTTTGTATTTTGAGCAGTTCTCGTTGCTTTTATGAACAAGCAATTGTTCGAGTCGGTACCAGAGTGCGAACCCCAGCCCTCACTGGGGTGTCGCCATGACTGAGGGCTGGAGGAAGCTCTACAGCCTGGGGTGCTGCTGAAAGGCAGTTTGGAGGAGGCTGCTCAACATCCTCAGTCCTGCTCAGCCCCTGTGTGATGGCCTTAAGCAGCAAAAGCAGCTGTTCAGCTGTTTGCCTCTTGGGCAGAGATGGGGCTGCCTTCACCTCCTTGGGATGCAGCCCGGCTGCATGGCACCTTGTGGGTTGCCATGGTGACAGATGTAGGAAGCAGCACCTCAGCTGCTTTATGGCACCTGCAGAGCATTTTGCAGAAGGATCTGGTTCAGGCTGCTCTCTGTGTTTTACATTGGAATGAGCAGGATTATTGGCTTCTCATGGGACTTGGTTTGGTCCTGCCCCCCCCAGCAGGCACCCTAAGGGTGTCCCCGGGTGCCACGTGAGCTTTCCACTGCCATCAGAGAGGTGGGCTGGTGCTTGACCCTCTCTGCTGGCGCACACCAGCACACTGCTCTCTGCTGCGCTCAGGCAGGCGGGGAAGGGCTAGGGCACTGCTGCCATTGGTGGCCTCTATCTTTTATTTATGAAGAGCATCTTACTTGAGGCTCCATCGATTTTATTCACATTAATGTAGAAGAGACACAGAGGGGGGCATCCGGGGAGATTTCTGCAGTTGCTGGCTCTGCTCTGTTCCCACAAGTTAATCAAATACCAAGCGTCCTGCGAGCAGCGGAGCTGCCCGGCAGCCCTGTGCTGAGCAGCCTCTCGCATCTGGGATGGGCTTCCCCATGCGAGCGAACACAGATCCGGTGAAGATTCAGGCTGAGAAGCTCATCAGCCATCCTCCCCGGTGCAGCTCTGTCTGCATTGCACAACCGGGGCAGCCCCGGGGCTATCAGCACCCCAGCTCTCTGTGATTGCACCGATCCCCTCTGTTCCACCTAATGAATAAGATTAATAAGATTAGAGGAGGAGGAGCTGGGGCACAGCTCAGAAACAGGTGAATGGAAGGTTCAGCCCCTGGGGAGCCTTCGGGCCTTTGGGTCCAGAGAGTCCTCGCAGGCACAGCCGGCACTGGGACGGGGTGCCCAGCCTCCCTGCCTGGGCAGGCAGTGCCCTTGTGTTCCCTGAGCGCCGGCGGCGATGCCTGGGCTCCGCAGTGTTGCTCAATGCAGAGGTGCCGACTCTTCCGCATGACGGAAGGGCACTGACTTAGCCCGGAGCAGTGCAGCCCCGGCCACCCCGCGCCCCCACGCAAACCCCTGGCTGTTATCCCCCTGCACCCTGCGCGAAGCCACCCGCGTCTGCCGGGCTGTGCGATCGGTTTTGGTGCGGATAGAGGGCAAGAGAAGCTCTTGCCAGATGGAGTAGAGGGATCTGCGCTCTACATCGCTTGAGCGGTGAGCACGATGCCGGAGCAGCCAGCTGTCAGCAAAGGAGGGCGACAGCGCAGCCGAGCTCTCCCTGTCTCTGCGTGGCGAGAGGAGGGAGCAAAGTAGCCCCCCAGAGAGCAGCCACACGTGAGTGGTCAGAACAGCTGGGCAGAGCTGGTGGAAGTCAGTCCTGAAAGCAAAGAGCGTGACTCGGCTTTGCCTTAGCTGGGGCTCTTCTGCTGGGACTTGTGTCTCCCTACTGGGAGAAGCACTGAGCGCTCTCAGGTCAGAAAGGGGAAGGGAGGAGGTTGGCACCAGCTGGAAGTGAGCGTCTCCTAGGCTGCAGCCACCGGTCCGGAGACTGTTTCCGTGCAGGGCGCAGCAGCAGGAACTGCAGAGGAAGAGCCTGTCTGTAGAGCCAGGGCGAGGAGCCCCTCGAGCACGTTGGGAAGGGCTTTCACCTCTCTGTCAGCAGCCAGAGCAGAAGGGCTCCTGCCCTCCTTTGCCAGGTTGTGACACAACCTGAAACCAGAGTCAGACTTTCAGCTGCCTGGGGGTCACAGCAGCCTTGGAGAGACTGAAGTCCCTGACAGGCAGCTGCTGCTCAGGCTCGTTTCTAAGGAATCCTTGGTGTGCTGGGTGGCTCTAATTAAGGACATTCTTCAGCTTCGCTGGCCGGGGCTCCTGCTGCAGGCCCCTGACGCCCTCCTGTCACCCCGGGGTATTTGCAGCGTGATGGGCGAGCACCCAGTGCTCTGCACGGGTCCTGCCTCTGCTCCCTGCTTCTCCCTGGCCGAATCCAGCTCTTCTCAGCACCTTTGTCCACAGCAGGCGCCTCATGTCGGGGAATCACACTGTCACGAGAGGTCAGAGTGGCTGCTCTGTACAACAGCTCAAAACCAGTCCTCCAGAGACACCGGGACAGGCCAGACTCACTCTTCAAAGCTCCAGTAACGGGGGAACTGCCGGCCCGTGTCAGCTAAACTTCTGGCCTGAAGCAGCAGCTGTTGGTGCTCTGCAAATGGCAAAGCCTGTGCTCTGCACTCTGACAGCTCCAAGGAATGGGAAGAGGCGGCTGAGCAGCTCTGCCTGGGCACAGCCTTTCCCAAAGAGCTGCCTGTGCCCGGCGGGTCTGGAGACAGCACCCGCAGGTGCCTGTTGGCTGCCTGTCACATTCCGGCTGCTGCCGCCTCCAGCCCTGCTGCCACAGCGGTGGCCCAGGGATGGGCTGGCGGCTGCAGCCCAACGTGCCGGCGGAGCAGAGCCCTGGCAGCCCAGGGGAGGTGGGGGCCGGCGTGTCCGGCACAGCAGCTCCCCACGGGGAAGCCCTTTGGGACGGGGCTGTGACGGCTCCCCCTGCGCCTTTCTGCCTGCGGGATGGCAGCCCCTCACCCCGCAGCTGAGGAGCTCTCGTCCTCATCTCGACGCCAAAGGAATAGATCAAATTGCCGGTCCTCTTAAACAAGCGTTTAATTCCGTTCTGTGGGGACCAGGGCAGCTCTTAAATAATTGAGGGCTCCGAGATCGGTTGCCGCCGTGTTCGCTGCCCGTATTGATTTAGGTGCTGCTAATCCTTGCGCGCGGCCGAGCCACACGGGGCCTGATGGCTCTCTTCAGGGCAATATTGTTCCTCGGGCTGCGTTATTGGACATCAAGCATTGTAACGTCGCGATAAATCCTTCACGTGGGCTGCTCTTTGCAACGGCAACTACCAGATGGGGACTTTGCCTCCCACATTAAACTCGGGGCTTTACTGGGCACAAGTTTGGCTGGTGAATAATTTCCATTAGATTTGCTTCGGTGCCTCGTAAAAGCTGCCTCCGCGGCCACGACGTTAAATAATCAGAAGCCCAATTAAACAGGCAAGTGGGACATAAAGCAAACCAAGGTGCTCCCCTGGCTGCAAATCGCACAGAGCTGCACGTGAAGTCATCTCACCTGGGACATCATCCAGTTTGGAGCTCATGGGTGGATCTCACGGGCCAGAGTGGGGACGGCTGGAGCCAAGCGCCAGCAGACACCACTTCTGCTTTGGGTTCAGCCCTGGCTCTGCCGGTCTGTCTCAAGCTCCATCCAACCTGGCTGGTGGTCTGCTTGTCACTCGGAAGCAGTGGGTGAACTCAGCAGGGAGAAGATGGATGGTGCCTTCTCTCCTGCGGTGGCTCCAGCGTGAGCTGCGCTCTGCAGGTGGGAAGCAGCAGCGTGAGAGATGCAGCCCCGCAGAGAGGAGCAGCCCTTCTGCACCTTCTCTAGGCCACAGACGGGGGCATGTGGCTGCCAGCCCATCAGGTATCTGGGCAGGGAGCTGTGAAGCAGGTGGCTTGAAGACGGTCCCGGCGCTGGTGTTCCACACACAGACACTTTCTGCACCCGAGTGGGGCCAGGCGAGAGCGCGCTGCCTGAGCCGGGTCAGGAAGGACCTCCAGCATCTCGCACGGCTGCCGGCTCCCCTCTGAGTTGGGCAGCTCAGCGCAGCCGTCCCGGATGGTCGGACAGGCCCTGGAGCGAGCGCGCTGCTGTGAGGAGATGCTGGTTCCTTGTAGCTGCCAGCACCAAATCCTCCCTGTCAGCACAGGCTGCGCCGGGAGGGGGATCCCGATGCTCAGCCCAGGTCACGCGTAAAACTCAGGGAATTCGAGCACACACCAGGCACCTGGAACAGCCCTAACACGGGCAGCGACCGTGGTTCATTAACAGGGAACCCTTGTTACCCGGCGATGTGGAGGCTGCTGGCGCGGGAGCACCAGGCTTTGCCGCCTGCGCCTGGAGGTGCAGGAGAGCTGTGGGCAGCTGGCGAGAGCCGATGCGCCTGGCGATGGCGCTTTCGGGCCGCCCCGCAGCGCCACGAGCGCTCACTGGCGCAGGGCTCGGAGTGCAGCCAACCCCTCTGAAGTGGGGCAGCGCCGGCAGCCTCGCCAGTGACCCTCTGTGCGACCTCTCGCTGAAACGGCCGAAGCGCTGGAACGAGACGAGGCTCCCCCAAAAGCGAGGGCTGGGCCACCCCAAACCAGGCTGCTGCTGGCGCCTCGGTCGGCGCTTTGGGTTGTGCGAAGGAGCTGCCGAGCAAACAGCAGCTCCAGACATTCTCAAGGCCCTTCAGCTTCGACAAGAGCTGCCGTTTGGTTGCCTGGGGCTGCAGCTCCCCGGTTCCCTTAGATGTCAATAGACAGGTATCAGCAGGTATCAACGGGCAGACAAGGAGCCCCCTGAGCCGTGCCCGGCACAGGCGGCGGAACAACGGCTGCTTCCCCTGAACGTGGCAGATTCGACAGAGGGCAGCCACGGCCCCGCAGAGCATCAGTCCTCGTCCATGCTCCCAGAGCAGCTCTGCCGGGCTGCAGACACGGGGCTTGGTTCAAATGTGGCCCCTGCGCCAGGCACCTTTGCAGGGGCCCTTCCCTCGAGGGGTAGCGACAGCACCAGACCGAGAAGAGCTGCTGTCCCGGTGCTGCTGGGATGATGGGATGGGGTGGGTGCTGGGCCAGCCATGGGTGCAGCCCTCAGCTGTGCCCGGTCAGCCAGGGCAGCTGCCCCGAGCTGGCACAGGTGGGTCCCATCCCAACCCCCGCCCTGGCTATAAAGGGGGAGGTTTGCAGAGCAGGGGCTTCAGTTCGGCGCCTGCAGAGGGACTGGCTCACGCCCTGCTCCTGAGGCTTGTGGGGTGAGTGGACCTTTGTGCTGGCACTGGGGTTGGTTTGGGGGTGTCACTGAGTTTCCTTCTCTCCTGAGCTGCGGGTCCCCTCCCCTTTTCCTGATCTTCCTTCCCAGCTGGGCAGCAGCCGTGGGGCGGTGGAGCCGGTGCAGCAGCTCAGCCCTGGAGCTGGGCTGAGGGAAGGCAGCTGCTGAGGGGACTTTGCCTCACGTGTTTTTCACGCCCCGGCTCCCGGTGAGCTTCCCGCTGCTGGCGTGACCGGCCGGGCCGTTCTGGGCCAGAAGCTCGGTCTCTGATGACCAGCGTGGGAAGGCGCCCGCGTGTTCTTCGCCCGGCGACTGCTCGCCAAGAAGTCAGGGGTGGGAAGGGGAGCGAAGAGCAGAGCCCTGGCCACCGTGAGAGTGGAAACGCGGAGCCTGCACCTTCCTGCGCCCGGGGCCTCTTCACACCTCGGTGCCTTGACGATGTTCTGGGGTGTCTTGGCCTCCCTCCTGCTCGCGCTGGGATCTGTCATCGGCGAGGCAACGCTCTCAGAGCCAGCGAGAGCTCGAGCGCCATAAATCCTGCTGTTCAGTGTGTCAGTGAGACAGAGATAAGGGTTTAATTCTGCCTCGTGCACGAGAGAGGCCAACAGCAACCAGCTCTGGGTAGTATTTACAGCTGCACGCCTGCAGGGACACTGAGCCCCCTAAATTATTGTGGGTGTTCTCCTGACAGGGCTCACACAGCGAAGACTCTGCAGGGCTCCGTGCAGGTAGCTGCAGCCCCGCTCTTGCCCTGCTGCGGTGCAGCTCCTGCCGCTCGGAGCTGATGTGGTCACGAAGCAGTGTAGCCCCAGGCTGGGAGAGTCCGAGAGCCCCCCGGACCGCCCCGCTTCACGCTGCTCTGGACTGCAGAGCCTGCCTGGGCTCTGCAAAGCGCTGTGAGGGCAGCGGTGGGGGAGCTGCTCGAGGGCTGGGCAGCTGTCCCGAGCAGAACCAAAGCGGGGTCTTCTTTCCTCCCCTTCTCTCCCCATGTCTGCATCAGTGTCACAACTTCCACACCTCCGTTCCCGGAACACGGCCGCAGTCCCCTCCTGCCTGTGGCACCAGCTCAAGTGTCGTCACCGGTGACTGAGGGTGTCATCTGCCGGTGCCCAGGAGCATCTGGGGACTTGGCGTTTCTGCAGTCCCTGTGGAGACGGCCGAAAGCCCGGCGGAGCCGCGCTGTGCCACACTGACCCCCCAGCTTCTCGTGTCTCTCAAGGGCAAGCTGCGGTCGTCAGTGGCCCTGGAAACAGGTCCAGCGGGCTGCCGGCCATCTCCTGGCCGCTGCGTTCGCTTGCTGAGGGGCAGCTGGAGGAGGAGACCTCCCGCAACCGTCAGCACAGCAGCAGCCTCCGTGACTGCTTCACGCCTTCGTTACCGAACTGTTCTAGGAGCAGAGGATGGACGACGGCAAAGGGCAGCCACAGGAAAGCGCTGAAGTCCCTGCCCTCATCAGGGGCCTCTCTAACTGGACTCAAAAGGATGGTTGCCAACGAGCATGAAGGCACCAACCCCTCTGCCTGTGCCCGGCTCTGAGAGCGATGCCTTGGCGCGCAGGGAAGCGCAGGCCCTGCTGCGGGGACAGCAGCCTTGTGCAGCAGGGCAGTTGCCATCCTTAATGCCACTGACCCTGCACAGACCTAGAGGATGTCTTCGGAGTGCTCCAAGGAGGGCTGCAGGGAGGAGTGACTGCCGACGTGAGCAGGTTCCCTAAAAAACCGACCAAACCAGCAGAGTCGGAGAACTGGATC
This sequence comes from Phoeniculus purpureus, assembly GCA_028565055.1. Taxonomy (NCBI): domain Eukaryota; kingdom Metazoa; phylum Chordata; class Aves; order Bucerotiformes; family Phoeniculidae; genus Phoeniculus; species Phoeniculus purpureus. The sequence goes on along the minus strand of JAOXOE010000784.1, from coordinate 11,159,504 downwards.
CTTACCGCGGGTGTTCTGCGCAAAGGTGCGGCGCAGAGGCAGTGGCTGGTTCCTGAACGGGCATCGCACTGAGACTGGGGTTTGTGCAGCTGCTCAGCCGAGCACGTGACGTGAAGTGGGGTCGGTGGTGGGGATCTCCTGTCTGGGGTCGTGTTTAGCGAAGTGGTGGTCCCCGCGTTCTGAACCACCGCAGCCGTGGAGCTCCGTGGGACCTGTGGGCTGCGTGAGGGGTGCTGCAGACACGCGTGTGTGGGTGCTCGCTTGCGCTCTCAGGAGGAACCGCAGCAGCAGGCTCAGTGTCGCAGTCCTGCTGGCAGGGTCCGGGCTCCCTCCTCTCAGCTGTAGACTAAAACCTTCTGCTGAGGAAAAGCCCCAACATCTCCTAAAGCAGGGGTCCTCCTTCCCTTCCTTGCGGGCAGTTCACACAGGCCCTCCCAGCCCCAGCCGGGTCGTGCCCCTCTCCGTTGCTCAGGAGCAGCTGTTCTGGTTGTGCCCGGTGCAGGCAGGGTCTCCCCGTCTCTGTGCCGAAGGCGCTGAGGCTCGCGCAGGTGCAGGAGGCTCTGAGACCGGTGACTTGCGGGGTTGCTGAAGCCGATGGCGAGCGGCGATGGACGAAGTGACGGTGTCTGTAGCAGAGAGTCGTGGAAGAGAGAAGCCCCCCGAGGCTTGCGCTGGGCTGCTCTCCCCGCCTTGCTGCCTGTGGCTGCGGGAGGCAGCGCTGCGCTCACCGCGCTGGGGCTTGGCCCAGACTCTGATGCGCAAGTTGTGGGCGATGTCTAGAGGCAACAGCTCTGCTTAACCAGGGCCCCTTGGCGGCTGCCTGAACCCCGGGGAAATCCCTGTCCCTCTGCGGGACCGCTGCATCCCCGTGAGTGTCCTGCTGCTGGTGCTGGCAGGGCCTCGCCGAAGGAGGCGATGGAGGTGCAGGGACGAAGTCGGCCGTGATCCCCCCCCTTCCCCTGGGGCACTGCTGTGAGATGCAAAGTGCGGGAGGGATCCCAGGGGTCTGGCCAAGGAAGACAAGAGCCTGGCCCCGGGATGGTGTCTGATGGTGCGGTCGTGTGGGCTGCTCAGCGCAGAGCAAGCCCAGTCTTTCCTGTCTGCCTGCTGGTTTGCTTCTGTGCCTGGCACCTCCCCTGGCAAGGCTGCTTTCCAAACGAGATGTGAACCCAACCTGCTCCTGTGTTTTTGCTCGTACTTCTTTAACTGAGCCGCGGCTCTCTGCTCCCAGCTCTTGCTCTGCCTTGTGTTTTGGGCCAGAGGGATGCACACAGCAGCTTCTGAGCAAACAGCAGCCCTGCACTCGGTGCCCATCTGCACCTCATTTTCAGCTCCTTCCAAGGTTTGAGCTGATGACTGTGCTGAGGACACTCAGAGCAAATACAAAACAAAGACCAGAAAGCTGGTGAAGGGCTGTTTTTCTTGGCAGAAGGCGGCGCAGAGGCTGCTGTGGGGAGGTGTCTGATGAGCAGGGAGCCATCCTGCCCACCGCTGCTGGGTGGGCACCAGCACGTGAGCGACTGGGAGAGTGGGACCTGCTTGTGGCTGTGGGACCAGAACACGGCAAACCTCGGCCTCAGCTCTGTGCCAGAGGGGCCAATGTGTCATGTGGGGAGGTGCTGCCCCAGTATCCCTTTCCCACTGTGTCCAGCCTATAATTGTGGTGTTTTCTAACGTGTTGTTTCAGCTGGTGGGCAGCTGCTACAGACAGCACCACCACCTTGCACTTGGTGATGCTCTCGGGTGAGCAGGTCTTGGTGTAGATGGGACCCTGCTGCAGAGACAGTGGCAGCTGGCAGTGGTGCCTCCTGCGTGAGCAGCCTGCCCCCAGCCAGGGCACCCATCTGAAGCGGGGGAGAATGTGCTCAGGACCCCCTGCACGTCACCAGCAGCACCATCTTTCACAGACGGGGTGCCGGAGCCTTCGTGCAGCACCTGCCAGCCCGGCTGTAAGGGGACCCCACTTCACTCTCCAGCCCGTCGGGGCAGCTCTTTGCACGGGTTTTCTCCGCCTCTCCTCTACGGCCGCCTGTCAGGGCTCCCTCCCGCCGCTGCCAAGCAGCCCCGGCCGTCTGGCACGGGGGTGCAACGAAGCCAGTCCGAGTCACTCGGGAGAACAAGGCGCTGCCCCGTGTCCTGGGGGCTGCAGCGGCCGACCGCGGGGAGAGCTCGGGCGCCGGACAATGGGCGAGCGCTCGCCGGTTAATCGCCGATGCCGCGGAGGTTGGTCGCTCCTGCAGTCAGGGACAAAAGTCCTTTCTTCTGGGCTTTGTTGGCCGCAACAAAGCTGGTTGGGTGCAGCTGGGCTCGGGCCCACAGCTGATCCTCCGCCCCCCCGCCCGGGGCAGTCCCGTGGGCTCAGCTGGGGTGGCCCGAACAATGCGGGGGCTGTTTGCGGGTCCCGGGACGTGGGGTCTGTCGCCGGGACGGCCGGAGGCTCTGCCCGCTGGCCAGGGCTCGGCCTCGCCCTGCTCGCTCGGCCGGGCGGAAGGGTGAAGCGGGGAGAAAGCCCCTGCTCGGAAATGCGGCTGCGGGGCGAGAGGGCAGCGGTGCGGGCACCGGCCTGAACCCACACGCGTTGCGGGGCAGCCCCACTGCCCGCAGGAGCCGCTCCTCGAAGCCAAGCCCTGGCCCCTCCCGGGTGACGGGATGCTCTGGTGCCCGGTACCCTGCCGGGAGCTCTGGGCGCGGGAGCGGACGGGCAGGTCTAACCTGGCTGCGGGCAGAAGCCGCCAGACAGCTGTGGTCGGCAAGTGCCGGTCTCCGCTCTGCGGGTGGAACGCGGCTCCCCGCGGTGGGGGATGGAGGTGCCTTCAAAGCACAGGGTCAGATTTCCCACTCGGTATTTCTGTGGTTACCTTGCCCCAGCTCGGGAGCCAGCAGGCAGATCCCAGCATGCCCACTGTCTACCCACTCGTGCTCAGCAAGAGCTGGAACTTGCTGTACGAGCTGTGCTCGGCTCGTCAGGATCTAATCTCGCTCCCTTCTTCACGGCATCTTGTCCCAGTGGGCCCTGCAGGAAACCCCCCACAGTGTCCTGGTCTCCAGAGCTTCCACCAGGAGCGTCCCACAGCCCGTCGCATGTGGCAACTACACTTGGCTCTCTGCACGTCAGGCCCTGCAGCTGTCCGTGCTCACATCTGTGCTGAGCGCCTGCGGGACGACGTCCAGGGCTGCGGCTTGTTCTCAATAGGAGATGCTTTTGCAGATCACATCCAAGGAGCTGGAGGAAGGTCAAAGCTGCAGAGGTGAGGGCTCCTTCCCCCTTCTCCCTGCTGCTGAAGAGCTGCTCTCTTGCCCTCGGTGCAGGGAGCCTTGCCTGATGCTTTCAGGCAGCACAGCAGAATTTCATCACCTACCTCACCACTGGATTCTTCCCAGATCTTATCTGTCCCAGCCACGAGCTAGAGGAGATGCAGGATGCAACATCCTACCAGCACTGCAGGGAATGTGGCTCCGTGGGTAACTTGTGAGAGAGATGCTGGGAGTGCCCCTCGCTGAGATTGTTCAAGGACTGGGTGTGGGGCTGCACTGGCAGGTCACCAACCAGCCTGGCCTGGGGTCTCCAGGGGCCAAAATACCACTGAATGTCAATTAAAACTGCGTTTCCAATTCAGAGCCCCGAACCTCGGCTAGTCCTGCCCTAACGTCTCGTTCAGCTTTTTGGTGGGTGTCAGGAGGATGGAGCCAGGCTCCATCCAGGAGCACCCGGTGATAGGGCAAGGGGCAGCGGCTGTGAGCTGGAACAGAGGAGGTTCCACATCACTTCAGAGATCAGCATCAGCTCGTTATGGCAGCTACTCATGAAAACCTGGTAGAGAGGGTTGCAGGTGCCGAGTCCATGCACCATGGGACATGGGTCTGATGCAGAGCCGAGGTGTTGGTGACAGAGAGCCCAAGGACTGCCCTGCTGGGACACGGAAATGGCAGAAGTTATGACTCTTGGGAATCCCTGTCTGGCCCTCCATCGGCATCTGTAGGATCAGCCACGGGGCCATCGAAGGCATTTTGTGGAGCTGGAGGGAAGGATTTTCCTTCTGCTGGCCACAGTGTTTGTGCAGAGATGACCTGGATGCCTGGCTGGGGAGAAAAGGATGTTTGTAGCTCACGCACTGCAGAAATTGTTCCAGAACAGCTAATCCTCGTGAAAATCCTGCTCTGAAAGGCTGCCAGGAGCGGTGACCGTGCAGTTCTCTGCCCTGTCAATGGCAGTCTGTGCGCAGCAGCCTTTGCTGTCCAGCAAATCGTGAGCTCAACAGCCAACAGGTCTGGAAGGGAAGTGGTGGTGCAGGCTCCAGTGCGGCAGGGAAGTGGTGGTGCAGGCTCTGTAGCAGGGAAGACTGACGTGCCAGCGAAATGGGAAGAGAACTGCCACGGACACCCTTTGATCTCCACGGGCACCAGGTGCTGTTGGTGTCGCAGCGGTGCCAGGCGCGGGAAGGTAGAACTTTCTGCTTTACCTTACCTGGCGCTTCCATCCTCTGCCCCCAGCCACCCGTCCAGCCCCAACACACAAGGTCTCTTTCACCCAAGAACATTTGTGATGCCGTTAAGCACCTCCCTGGCCCGTCTGTGTCATTGGAGCAACCAGCGATGCTCTGCGTAGCCCTTCTGGCACTGCTGCTTCTCCCTGAACTGCGGTGCCTGTGACAGCCTCTGCTGCCCAGAGCCTGTCACGGTGGGCAAATGCAGCCTGTCTGAAGGCTGCTGTCCTGGACAGCCTGCGGCACAGAAACGCTGCCTCTGCTGCTGCTTCCTGGGAGGCTCCAGCCTCCCTTCTCCCCCAGATAAGGATCTAGGTCAGGGTCCTATTTGGCAAACGATGCGTTCCTGGTGCTGTGGAGGGTGACGTCGGCACAGGGCAGCGATGGAGGCTGACAGACCATCGCCCCGTCGCTTTGATCGCACCCGGTCGTTTTCATCGCCCAGGTCTGTGGGGGTTCCTCTTCCTTCCCAGGGTGTAACTGGCGCTTTTGGTACAGGAGCACAGGGGCTCCAGGCTCGCGGGTTCCAGCTCTGGCTGTCAGCAGCTCCTCGCTGAGGCACCGGCAGGAGCAGCATGGCCTTCCCCACCCCTGGGGAAGGGCTCCTCCTGCAGCGGGTGAGCAGAATGATGCAGGAGCAGCCTCAGCGAAAAACCAGGACAGGGGAGACGGGCTGATGTGTCACGGGGCTGTCTCGTCCCGGCTGTCTGAAGGTGGGTTTTGCTGTCCTGTGCCCGGCCAAACCCTGCCGCTGGCGACGTGCTGAGCAGAGCGGAAGAGGCAAAGCTGCAGCCTTCTTGAGTGGGAGACGAAAACTGCTGGGAGCAGTGGTGGGGTGGTGCCCGTGTTTTGAGTAATGGTTGGAACATGTGAGTTAAGGTCCAGAACTGCCCTGCGAAGCCCTCAGGGGCACCTCTTTGCAGCAGCAGTCTGTAGAGATAAGCGAGGTGCCATGAGAAAGAGGCTCTGCTCTGTGTAAGTGCAGTAATTTGGGCTAATTAGGGCAGGCTCAGCACCACCCTGCTGCAGAGCAGAGACCTCCGCAGTAATTCAAAGAGCTAAGCTGTCAGCTTCAGCGAGCTCCTCATCCAGCAGACCTCGCAGTCTCCTGTGGAAGGGAGCTACTTGCTCAGGCAGGCTCCTGACAGCATCCCAAGCCATGGAAAACAGTCGGTGGTGAGGAAGGTGAGATGCTCTGAGCTTCCTGCCAAAACTCCTGGTGCTGGTTGAAGGCTGCTCAGAAGCTCCGTGGGGGGAGAACTGCTGCCCAGTGGGGACTGGGGAGCCTGGTGAGTGCTGGGATGGATGGGTGGATGGGTGGAGCCCCCTGTCTAGATGGAGGCCCAGAACCCGCATCCATTTCTCATTTGCTCTGCCCAGCACCTGAGCACGGCAGTGCCCGGCTGCGCTTGCAGCAGAGCCTGAGAGATGAGAGACAAAGATCTGCCCTTGGTTCGGACGCTCTTCCAGCCCAGCACAGCCCAGCCCAGGCAGCAGCGATGACCCCGGGGCTGCCTGAATCGCTGCTGCAGCACCAGGACCTGACGCTTCGCTTTGCGACGCTTTTGCTGCTCGGTGCCCGTGTCTGCTCCAGTCCTCACCGTGCGGAAGCGCCGACACCCTGCAGAGCACCAGGCTGACCCGGCTCCTTCTGCTGGAGAGGCTCCACCGCTGCACAAAGCTGCCAGGTATGTGCAGGGGAAGGGCCGGGGCTGTGCTCACAGGCTCTGAGGGCGGTTGGGAAACCTGAACACGCAGCACAATCTGATGTAAACAAACAAGTTCTGCACATTCTTCTTCCCCAAATCTTCCCGAGTCTCAGAAGGATTGGGTGTGTAGCTGAAAGTAGCCAAAGGCGGCTCCATCCTGCGCTACCGGCCCTTGCGCCGCCGATCACCCCCAGTTTCGCTTGGCACGCTGACAGGGCTCCGCGTTCTCGCACAGGCGAACCGTCCTCCGACAAAACCCTTCAGCCCCAGCCGCCCCAAAACCCGTCGCCGCGTCCCGCTGCTTCACTGCGGGAGAAACGTTCGGCCTCTCTCCGCCCCTTTCGGTCCCACGGCGCAGCCCTGCCTGGCACGGCAGCTCCAGCACCAGGCATCTCACGTTGTCCCTGGGCAGCAGTGGGGAAGCCCTCGTGCTGCCTCCTGTGTCCCCAGCAAGCGCTTTTGGTGCCCCTGGGTCCCGCTGTTGGGAAGGGACCAGCGAGCAGCACCAAAACGGGCACTTGAAGGGGGGACCCTGGCTCTGAGAAACGAGGAGCATTTCCTGGCCGACCAGGGTGTCCTCAGAGCTGCTGCTGCAGGGAGCACGGCCAGCACCAGCACAGCAGGTCAGCGTCTCTGCCTGCTGGGACCTGCTCTTCGCTTTCTCATGGGGCAGAGAGGAGACCGATCCTGCGAAGGGAGAATGCGGGAGGCAACACGTTGCTCATCGAGCCAAAGACGACCGAGGTGAAACGAGCCTCTTCTGGTTCCACATGTCCTTCTGCCAAGGAAACTCAACAGGTCGCTTCAAGAGCAGTGACCTGCCCGTTTCTGATGGAAATTCACCCTTCTGGGGCTCTGTTCCGGCTGAAATCACTGCGTTGAGCTGCAGCGTGACCGGGTAGCAGGAGCCCCCCGGCAGGGCCAGGCACAAACCAGCCCTGACAAACACACACGGCCGGCGCCGGCAGCGTCACCTCCGCAGTCCAGGGGCTGCTCTTGCCGTTCCAGCCCGCAGCTCAGAAACCCTGGAGAGCAGAGGAGAGCGTGAGTGTCCAGGGAGCTCTGTCCTAGGCCCAGCTCCCCAGGGGCTGAGCTTGGGCAGAAGGAGTCTTCTCCTGACTGAGGCAGTGACGGGCTCTCACTTGACAACAAACACTAGCGAGGAGCAGAAAGGACAAACCCAAGGCTCTGCACAGGGCTGGTTTAGTCACACACAGGTGACTCCCAGTGTTGAGGGGGAAAAGGGGCTTCTCAGTGGCTGCTTCTGTGAGGGAGACCCAGAGAAGTCCACCCGCAGCAGAGCCGGCATCGCGCCCCAAACCCAGAACTGAGGGCACTGCCGGCTCCTCTGTGGCCGCTCTGACACCAAGCGGATCCCCAGCATGGAGACAAATTGATTTACTCATTAATTCAGCACCTTCACGAAGCCACCAGCACACAGACTTATTCTTTACGAGTAATTAGGATGTATTACAAGCATACAAACGTGTCTAAGACGGTGAACCCGGGTTGTAATCTAATGAAAATATTGTCGCAGAATCAATTTCCTCTGTGGTGCCAGAGCCGCGGAACAGAAGCTGCATTGAAAGCCTTCAGAGACCCACTGGCGACAGCCCCGCGCCGCCTCCCCTCTAGGGCCGAGAGGATGGGTTGCCAAAGCTTCTCCACATGCACTTTGGCCATCCTGCAGGCATCTTCCATGCTTGAGAGTCCTCACAAGCGCTCAGTGAAGCAGAGAACCGGCTGTTTCTGCTACAGATGCAATTAAAATGCATCGGCCTCGCAGCAGTGCTGCTCACGGCAGATTCACCAGGACCCTGAGGCTCTCGCTCCGCTCAGTGCCAAGTTACAGTCTCCTGAGCTCCAGCTTCCATCATCTCAGCAGCTGCAAACGACCCCACATCTGGCCGTCGATGTCAGCTCTTCCTACCAGCACTGCAGCAGCTGCACCGGCCACAGCTGCAGCGTCACTGCTGCTTCAGTCCCTCTCAGAGCGCTCGGATGTCGTCCTCGCCTGGCATGTTCATTTCCTGAGCATCCTGCCACTGACTGGTGACGTCTCCGTCTTAGGAGCACTCCTAAGCCTGGGACCTGTAACCGTGACAACTGCACATGCAGGGGCTGTTTGCTGCTGCAGACTGGAGGAAGCAGCATCCATGGGGAGCAGCTGTTGAGACTCCTGTGTGGCTGGATCTAGGGGATCCCGCTGTGGCAGGGGGACGGGACCGGATGATCTTTCGAGGTCCCTTCCTGTCCCTAAGCTTCTGTGAGTCTGTGGCTCATTGTCGGACCTGCGGCTGGAGGTGGGACAGGCAGGTGAACCAGCCCTGGGGTGCTGATTGCAGCTTCCTGCCGGCCCGTTGGCACCCTGCCTGCAAACAGGCTTCTCCCGCTCTGAGCCGTGCTCGGAGCTGGGGGCTTCTCCGGCGGCGCAGGGCTGGGATGGCAGCGCTGTCTGCGCCTTTGTGATCAGCGAGCTGGTCCTTCACCAGGTACCCCGCCTGCCCCAGCGAGAGGCAGGTTTCCCTCGCTGTGTGCTGCTACACAGGCTGCTGCCAGCGGCAGGGTGATCGATCGCCCGGGTCCCCCCTCAGTCCCAGAGCGAAGCGTTTCCGCTTGGCGCTGGGGTGCGGAGAGACGAAGGGAGGGCGGGGGGCTGCCGTGCGGCTCTTACCAGCGGCTCCTTAGCACGGGGCCTGTGACAACAGGGGCGCGAGGGACAGATCTGCCCCGGCTGGGACAGAGCAGCTTATCTGATCGCGGGCGCTGCCGGACACCAGTCCCCCAGTTACCAGCTGAACCAAGGAGCTGGTTAAGCAGCGCTGATTAACTCGTGCTGGTAGCGAGGGAGGGAGACGCGGTGCCGGAGCTGCGTGTCCTGGCTGCCTGCGGGATGCAGCCCCTACACAGCAGCCCCAGAGACGCTCCCTGCGGAGGGAGAGGGCACCCTGATGACGGATGGGGTGCTCGGAGGGAAGAGCTCTTCGTGTCCCGTGTTCTTCACGTCGAAGACACGGGCTGCCGCGCTGCGGAGCGCCCTGCTCGGGGGGCCGCGGGCGCTGCTGCCGGGTCCCCGCGGTGCCGGGAGCGCAGCCGGCGCCGCAGCGGGGGTGAAGCTGCCGCAGCCTCCCTGCGCCGCGGGCTTCTCCCCAGCGCTGCAGGGGGACGTTCACGGCCAGAAGGGTCGGTGGCGGCTCTCTGGAGCCAGTGACAAAGCAGAGGGTGGCTCTTCCAAGGCACAGCCTGAAACAGCTGCACGGAGGGGGACACTCACGCATTCCGCTCCTCTGCAGGCTCTGCCTCCGTCACTCTCCTCATTCTCTTCCTGGCACCCACGGGGGCCCTGCATCTGCTCCCAGGCCCCATCACGTAAGGGAGGAGGCAGCACCCTAGGTCTGCCGGAGGTGCAGGCTTGATCCTCCTCCTCCTGGTCCTGCTTCTGCAGCAGCTGCCCAGGGTCTCCTCCACCCTCTGCTTTTGTCCAGAGCAGCCACTGCCAGCAAGGAGGTGTCTCTGCTAGGGGCGCAAAGAGGAGCTGCTCCTCCACCGAGACATTGCCGGGTGGGGAAGGGATGAGCTGGCTCTGTGCACGGTCTCTTCAGCGACTGCACAAAGCCAGTGGGCGCTGCTGGCTGCGGTGAGGAGGCAGCACAAAGCCCCGGAGCCATTTTCCCCTCAGTGCTGGCTCAGAGGACCAGAAGGCACCTTCACTGCACGAGGACAATAACTCTGTGCGGTCACCACCGCCTTCCCTGTGGCCGTGTCTTTCAGCCCCTACTATCATCTACCTTCTTGACTTGATTTGGTTGCCTCTGCCTCACCACAGCTCCCAAAATGAACACAGAAGAGAAGCAGCAGAAGAGCTAGAAGAATTGAGGACAAGAGCTGTGACGAGGCTGCCATAGACCTGATGCTCCAAAAGGAGGTTGATTGTTTCTGCAGGAAATCATATTTCAGGTGGAAGCTGGAGGAAACCCTTCAGCATCCTCCCCTCTTCTGCAGTAACTGGCACAGAGAAAGGTCTCAGCTCTGACAAAACCGCTCGGAGTCTGAGCGAGACCTTCTAGAAGCAAAACCCGGCAGCGCGCAGAAAGGCCTCTTTCGGCTCTCAAGCAGGAGGAGCTCACAAGCGCAGGGCAACGAGAAAAGCGGATGTGCTGCTGGCCAAGGACACTGGAGCCAGGCTGCTGGGCTCTGCTCACAGCTCCAGCCTCTCATGCACTGTCAGCAGCAGACTGTCTGTCACAGGAGCACTGCTTCCATCTGCCTGGTGTCCCCAGGGAGATCAGCTGCCTGTGCCAGGGGCTACTCAAACCCTCCTTGTCTGCTACTGCTAGTAGGGAATCGGATGGGTCTCCAGTTCACCGCCAGTTACCAGCGGCTGGCTGGCACAGGTAGTGGGCAGGGAGATGTCTGAGCCCTGACACCTTCTTGCGGCCACAGCACTGAGAGGCAGCGAAAAACATCACTGCATGTCCTCTTTTGGGATGAAGAAGGGGGAGTGTGATGCCCCCTGATTAACTAAAGGGCCAAGATTGTCAGGTAATGTAGGTGCAGAGGGTAGCAAAAGGATGAGTCCAGAGGGCTAAGAGCAGAGCTCTGTCAGCGCCGGTGAAAAGGACATTGCCCCAGCTCACTTCGTGTTTGATGCAGGTCTCCGCTCAGGGTTGTCTTCCTTCCTCTGCAGTCTGGGGCTGCAGCTCTGCTCTGACATCGTGCCCTGTTCACCACCCAATACTCCAAGAGCCTGTGACTTGCAGAAGCGGTGAAGCCAAAGGCAGGGCTCAGCGCAGCTCTGGCAGTGCTGAGGGAGTCCAACCCCAACCACCGTCATAGAAACATAGAATCATTAGGGATTGGAAGGGACCTCGAAAGATCATCCAGTCCAACCCCCCTGCCACAGCAGGATCACTTAGACCGAGTAACACAGGGACATGTTCAGGCGGGTCTTAAACATCTCCAGTGAAGGAGACTCCACAACCCCCCTGGGCAGCCTGTTCCAGTGCTCTGTCAACCTCACCATGAAGATGGTCCTTCTGATATTGATGTGGAACCTCCTCTGTTCCAGCTTACATCCACCATCCCTCGTCCTACCACCAGATGACATTGAGAGGAGCCTGGCTCCATCCTCCTGACACCTACCCTTCACATATTTATAGGCATTAATGAGGTCACCCCTCAGTCTCCTCTTCTCCAACCTAAAGAGCCCCAGCTCCCTCAGCCTCCCATCGTAAGGGAGGTGCTCCACTTCCTTTTTCATCCTCATTGCTCTGGACTCCCTCCAGCAGCTCCACATCCCTCTTGAACTGAGGAGCCCAGAACTGGACACAATACTCCAGGTGTGGTC
>JAOXOE010000784.1:11108922-11147864 GCA_028565055.1 Phoeniculus purpureus | reverse complement strand
TTTTGCCTCCCTAATGTTCTTTCTACATGACCTAACTAAATCCCTATACTCCTCTTGAGTAGCCAACCCCTTTTTCCCAAGGTGGTAGGCTCTCTTCTTTCTTCTGAGCCACATGTCGCCACATGTCATCCTCCTCAAAGTAGGCAAAAGAAAAGCAACAGCCATTCAAGCACGAAGAGTTTTGCTGCTACAGGTCTGGTCTAGAAATAGTGTTCCGGAGCCACGTGTCTGCTCTCGAAGCACTCGGGACAGCGTACTGGCAACGCTCAACGACCCGCGGTGATTACTTACGTGGGTGGGGCAGTGCCGTGATTCAGGCCGCTGCAATGCATGAGAACTGGCTCGCTGTTAGCAAAGCCAGCACATTAGTCAGCCCGCAGGAACAACGAGCCAGCAGTCCGGGCCCATTCCGTGCTGATAGGCTGTTGCGCGGCCCTGACCCAAGGAGCAGCGTCAGAGGCCAGGCCCTGCGCCGCTGACCCCCCTGCTGCGGGCCTGGAGCTGCGGGCCGGGGTTTGCGCACGGGCTGGAAGCATCAAACAAGGGTCAGAGATTTTGCTGACAAGGGGAGAGGCCGGAGAGAAGCCCCGGGGCCTTGTGAAACCTCCAGAAAAGAAATACTCCCTGCCGACCGCGGACGAGCTGGGTCAGTATCACGCAAAATACAGAAGTAATTTTGCCGCGGTCACGTTCGCCTGGCCGGAGCTCAAGTAACGCGCTGCTGCCACCTCCTGGCGCGGCCCCGCCGTCATGCGGCCGGGAGTGAGTGGGGCCACGCGGTGCTGCCGAAAGCAGCCGCACATGCGTAGTATTCTAGGGTCTTAGGTGTTGCCCAGGTTCCTGGCCACAGCCTAAGCAACAGGATGCTCTCCCACACCGGTCCCAGTTAGCTTTGCCGGCATGTGTCTGCTGCATCCCGGAGATAACGATGATGCCTACCACATCAGTGCACAGTAGGTTTCCATTTTGCAGGCAAGCCAGGAGTCAAATTCCTTGCTCGGAATTCCTGTACCTCCTAGTCTGGTCATTAGCCAGGAATTTCCCAGCTATTTGTAGGGGGTGTGAGGGAAATGTTGTCTCTGCTCCTTATTTCTTGGTAGGTGGTGACTGCCGGGAAGACACTGGATCACTTTACCCTAAGCAGCTTATCTTGAAAAAATACATGCAAGATCTTTTTTGCAGATAGGTTCAATGTTACTGTGGTCAAAGTAAAGCTGTAATCCCCCAGCAGTCCTCCAAACACATCACTCTGAGATGCCCAAGACTGGCAGGGCCTCTGTGCATCTCTTTCTAGGTCTGAGGCTGTATGCTGTGCTGCTGCCCAGTGCCCATCCTGGCTAGAGAAACTTGAGGCTAGCATTTCTGTGGCCTCTGCTGGACCCTAGTCCTGGGGATGCAGTTATAATCACAGAAACCTGGCAACTCCTGGTATACTACTGTGTACCCTCCTGCACACACACATTCTCTGTGGAAAGCACTGCATTCCTATCACACCATCCAACCTTGTTTCCTTTATCACAGAAAACAATCTTATTCTGCCAGCTGGTGAATCAGTGGATAACGAAACTGCTGCCTCCTCTTCTGCACTTTCTTTGCCCTGCAGTTATGAACACAACAGTAGTGATGCTCAGTAGCTACAAGCTCAAAGGGAGGATACACCAAAAACATGCTCCTGTAGAAACTTCAGGGACCTTATGTGAAACAGTGACAAGTGAACTACTGTGCAGAGAACACTTGAGAACAAACATTTTGGAAAACCGTCTAACCTTTCATTTGTACCAAATCTAACACCAAGATGTTACATAGCACATGTCTGGGCTGGCTTTTCTACAGCAGTGACAAATTCTGGTGTTGGAAGTCAGAAGAAATTGCCCTTCCCCTCCCCTTTTACATGGGTCTGAGTCTGCCTACACAAATCAGCACTTCAGCCAGGAAGGGGAACCTGTCTTTTCTCAGGTGCCAGTGTTGAAGCATTTGCTTTGGGTGTGACTGATCTCTGAAGATCTGCTTTTTCAGTACCCAGATACAAGCTTGTTAATGGGTGGTCCTTCACCTACTAGAAACATAAAAAGAAAACCCAGATGAAGCTAAGGACAATGTTAGTCACAGCAGGTCTGTGACTCCTTTCTTGGCAGTGAGTCTCTTTGTGCAGAGAGCACTACTGTAATCTGCTTCTCAGTCCTGCAGTGTTCATTTGAGATAGATTTTTGGAATGTCTTCCCTTTTTCAACAGATCTAAACAAGCCTGCCTTGGAATACCAGCTCTACACCTTCTGACCACAGAGCCACAGGCAGAGACAGACATCCAGCCCTTGGTGATCTCCCAGAGTGCAGAATATAGACAGTGATTGCCAACAGCAGAAACTGAGGCAGGTCGCTGTGATGGGGCCTTGTCTTCCCACCAAGTTCACGGAGTTGCAGACACCACCTATATGCAGGAACAGTGACAAACAGAGGACTAAGAACATGCGCCCACCGCTCAACTTGCCCATATACCAACTAATGCCTTTTCTCCTGGTATACCACAGTTGTGTCGGCCCAGGAATGTCTTTCCATTTCTTTCCTGTGGGGAAATGCCCCATCACTTTCTGTGGTTACTCAAGTCAGCCTTACAAAACACAGACTGCAGGACACAAGACAAGTATGGAACTTTGCTTTGTTTTCCTTTCATATACTATGTATCAGACAAATGCAACACTCAGGTTCAGCTGCGATACAAGGAGAAAGACACTGACAACTTGCCATAAAATAAATTGTAGAAAGAGTTTATATGACAATAACCATGCAACTTGCAAAAGAATAAAGATAGTGTACTGGTATTGAAACACATTTTCATATAGACAGAGCTTATGCAGTAATTTACAAGTTTAACCTCTGGCTGGAGTATACAAGCCCTTTAAAGCTGGCATTCAAATTACCAGGAGCTTCATCAGCCATACTGAAGTACATAGTACAATTTCACTTAATGTTTACATTCACTAGCCATCCAATCAAGCATCAAGGCACTTTCTTCGCCTCCGCTTACCTAAATGCATGTATCGGCACAGCAACATCCAGTGACCAGTAACCTTGACCACAGACAGAGTCCTTAATCCCCAAATAAAAGCACTCCGGTTACTAGACGATCCATTGTTGTATCCAAGTGCCAAGCTGTATGGAACACTGTAAACAAGACCGGTGTGTTGACTGGATCCGTTAACGAATGTGCTTTGATATGAAGAAAACTGATAGCTGTTACCAGTTTCAACACTGCAGAGAATGCTCATGGACCACGCCTACTGTCACTGAAGAATGGCCAGTGCAGATTGCTGAAGGCGCTTCAGTCTGAGTAGGAGGACACGGAGCTTTCCAGCCATCTGTTGACAGTTGTGCCATACGTGTTCTTCATCTATTGTTACAGAAGTGTGCTTCTGCAGAGTGTCGGTAACTTTATTGCATATATGCATATATATCCCCTTCAAGGTTGTCTTTGTAAATAAACACAAGTGCTGACTAAGCTGTGTACTCACTGCCCACCTTCTCTTTGCCCTGAAGTTAAGAGGACTGACAAGTGGACGAACGTTGAGATCTGGCCCTTAGTTGTTTCAGATCTTGCAGCCTTAAAAATGCATTCTTGTGCATTATGTCAGCATTGCATTCATTTTTAGGAATGGCTCAGATTGCACAAGTACTACAAAGGAAACAACACTGAAAGCGAAAAGACATGTTTTATGGTTTTTATTAATCCTTTCACTTTTAAAAGAAGAGAAATTGAATTTGTGAATCCAATGCAAGACACTGAATTTTACCCTGCTCCAGACTTTTGCACTTACACCTCTATTGCTGTTTTCTTAATCAAGAACTAAGCTGTGGACTCTGGGGTTTGCCATAACTCCCAAATAGCTGTTTTATGACTTCGCATTTTTGTTCTAAACTGTTTCGCTTGGTATCTCCATCCTAGCAAACAGATGAAGTTACAGGGGATTAATGGAGTTCCACTATCCATCAATTCCTTTAACACAGTTACATACTCAAGCCAGTTTATTTCAACAACTCTCTCGGGAAAAGGAGTAGTACACTCAGCCCCATTTAATGCACATAACTTACAACTGAAACTATGTTCTAGACCAGGGCCAACTCAACAATCCCACAGTCTGTCGAGCTGCAGACTCCACTGTGAAGTCAATACCACAGCAACACATATGGACATGCTTCTTAGATATTCAAGACCTGGCACTAACTAAAGAAGTTCAGTTACTGAAGTTAATTCAGCATAGTGATTCCCACATAACTTGGCACACTAATGTAACTTTTAACCATCTTTAATCTAGTCAAAGCTGAAGCTTCACACCCCACCCAAGCCATGTGTGCCCAAGGTGACTCAGCCTTCACAAGCAAACTCCCTTTTAGGGCTGAAGGTTCTTGCAGTTCTAATAATCAGCATTTTGCAAGGCTGTTGTAGCACAAATAGGCACATGCTTTTTGCAAACTCTCCAGAACAGAGTTAACATCCCAGAAACAACCCCCAGCAGCCTCCTGCTCTAACAGCCATCATAGCAGATCTACAGAGATAAATCTATTTTCTGGTAAAGAGATGAGCAGTTAGCCAGCCTCCACTAATGAGATGTCTCTAACACACTGATACAGGAAAAGTATACTTCTACTAGCCTCCCCTTCCTGCAACTGAAGTTACAAGGTTTTCACAACTATCCTCCCAACTCTACCCCAAACAACTGCAGTCCAGCAAATTAAGATGAACACAAAAGTGTCAGTATTAAAGCCTATTAAAATCAAATCACAATTTTATAAAAAGCACTATAGCTTCACTGTTTTTTTTGGGGGTGGAGGGTGTAGGAAGAATGCTCTGTCTTTAATTACTATGTTCGATCAAAGTTAAGAGAATTCCAGTGGATTACTATAATTGCATTACAGAGACTCTTAAAAACCTTTATGCAACTGTTTGATACAATTAGCTTGCTGCTATCCAAAGTACAAAAAATTGATGTAACCCCTGAACACAGCATGATACATAGTATTTGGCACACAGGTTTATGAACAAATTGTAATCTTGTTAATCATATTTATTGTGACTAGCTGTCTGCCTATCAGTATCTCTGGCTCAGTCTTTAGGACATGAGCCACAGGTAAGTGCAAAAGCCTGAAAGATAGAACATAACTCTGCTAGACAGAGTTTCTCTAGGAAACAATGGTTGTTACCACTGGCCCATAAAAAACAATGGAAGATATCAGAAGTCACAGGCCAGAATTCTTGTTAGCAGATACCTTTAAAAATTAGAAAATCTTTTCTGTCTCTTTAACGTTGGAAACGGTACATAATTAACAGCAACTGAGATCTAAACACCTTCCTGTTAAACCACAGAAAGGCAAATAGAAACTTCAGTAATAACTGAAATTGTCTCTCACATTTGACACTTCCTATTAACAGCTAGTATCACCATATCACCAAAAAATAAAATTAAAAAATAAATCAGCACATTTTCATCCAAGCCTTCGAAGCAATGTTCAGACTAAACAGCCAGGTTGAGGCCCACAGCATTTCACAAATGGAGAGGAGGTGGATTAGATGCACATGGCTGCAAGGCAGTTCTAGTGAGCACACACACAGCTCCACAAACTTTCACTTCTTTCTACAGTCACCTTGAAGTTTCCAAAGACAAGATGACTCACCACCCAGTAAAGGAACAGAAAGTAACTGCCATTATTTTCCCAGAGGAATGTGTTCTGACAAAGGAATACTCCCTTCTGTCTCTGAAAAAAAACCAAAAAATGGTCTCTGCTGTCTCATGACAGTATTGTTCCCAGGAGCAAGTCTGAGGGTGCTGAGATGCTTTATCTCAGGAAAGAAAAAAAGAAAGGGCTGGTTTGAAGAAAGGTATAGTTATAGGAAGTGGAAACATAACATTTTAGTTAAATTTCTGTTGAAAGGAAATTTAACCAAAATTAAATTTAGGAAGAAACTGTAGAATACCGATACATTAAAGAGTCTGTATTGTTTATCTGCATCTGTTCTAAAACAGTTCAGGCTTCATAGAATCACTAGGGATTGGAAAGGACCTTGAAAGATCTTCTAGTCCAATCCCCCTGGCACAGAAGGATCATCAAGACCAAGTTGCACAGGAACATATCCAAGTGGGTTTTAAACATCTCCAGAGAAGGAGAATCCACAACTCCCCCGGGCAGCCTGTTCCAGTGCTCTGTCACCCTCACTGTCAAGAAGTTCCTCCTCACATTTATATGTAACCTCCTATGTTCCAGCTTACAACCATTGCCCCTTGTCCTATCACCAGATGACATTGAGAAGAGCCTTGCTCCATCCTCCTGACACCCATCCTTCACATTTTTATAGACATTAATGAGGTCACCCCTCAGTCTCCTCCAAACTGAAGAGACCCAGCTCCCTCAGCTCTTCCTCATACAGGAGGTGTTCTACTTCCTTCATCTCCTCATTGCTCTACACTGGACTCTCTCCAGCAGCTCCACATCCCTCTTGAACTGAGGAGCCCAGAACTGGACACAATACTCCAGGTGTGGTCTCACTAGGGCAGAGTAGAGGGGGAGAAGAACCTCTCTCGATCTGCTAACCACCCCCGTTCTGATCCACCCCAGGCTGCTGTTTGCCTTAGTGGCCACAAGAGGGCGACACTGCTGGCTCCCGGCCACCCTGCTGCCACCAGCACCCCCAAGTCCCTTCTCCTGCAGGTGCTGCTCTCCAACAGCTCAGTCCCCAGCCTATCCCGGTCCCTGGGGTTGTTCTTGCCCAGATGCCAGGCTCTGCACTGCCCTTGTTATTGTTCATTAAATGTCTCCCTGCCCAGCTCTCCTGCCTGTCCAGGTCCTGCTGAATGGCAGCCCAGCCTGCTGGGGTGTTGGCGATGGTACCCGGCTCTGTGCCATCAGCAAACTGGCTGACAGTGCTCCCTGGTCCCTCATCCAAGTCAGCATTGACTAGACTGAACAGGACTGGTCCCAGCATCGACCCCTGGGGCACTGCACTAGATACAGGCCTCCAACCAGACTCTGTCCCACTAATCACCACTCTCTGGCTTCTCTCCTGCAGCCAGCTCACGATCCACCTCACTGCCCGATCATCCAGCCCACACTGCCTCAGTCTGGCTGTGAGGATGCTGTGAGACACTCTGTCCAGTGCCTCACTGAAGTCGAGACAGACCACATCCACCGCTCTGCCATCATCTATCCCCCTGGTTCTGCCTTCAGGAAAGGCTCTCAGGCTGGTCAAGCAGGACCTCCCCTTGGTGCAGCCCTGCTGACTGTCCCTAACGACCCTCCTGTCCTTGCTGTGCCTGGAGACAGCCTCGAGCACAAATTATTCCATCACCTTTCCTGGGATGGAGGTGAGGCTGAGTGGAGCCCAAGTGAGGATCTGTAAGCCAAGGGCTGGGCACAGGCAGCCCCTGCTGAATTGAAGGTCTTCTGCGGGTGCTGCTGGCCGAGCCCTTTCTCTGCCCTCGAGTCGCTCGGTACGAGATCAAACAGTGCGAGGATGCCGGAGGTGGCTGGTGCTTGGCCAAACCAGCCGGGCTCATCAGTGGGTTTCACGGAGACGTGTTTTGTGTTCCCACCATAGCTAAGCAAAGCAGCAGCCTCCTCTCCATTGCCCTCCTTTCATTTCAGAACCCACCTGCCGGTTCCGCTGCTAATTACCGTGTGGATCCTGTGATGGAAAACGGCCCCACAGCATCGTCTCTGCAGATCTGGGTGGTTTTGGGCAAGGACCGGTTTTCCCAGCGTGCGGGAACGGGCTCCCTTTGTCCCCAGGAACTGGTTTGTGTTCGAATACAGACAAATGAGAAGCTGCTTCGCTCTCTGCTTGACAGCGTTGGGTGCCCATCGCTTTGAGCTCCTGGGGCGTCCCTGTCGGTTATTAAAAACCCTGGCGCGGCACCGGGCTGCCCAGTTCCGAGCGCGCGCAGGGGCGGACAAATGTGTTTTCATGATGAGAGGTAATAATAATTAGGAGTGACAGCCCCTTATCCTCGGGATCTGCCTCCCAGCAGCGCTTTGCTGGGTGAAGAAACCCGAGCTAAGATAAGGCAGCGATTATTAAGACAAATCCTCCGAAGGGCTGTTTGAACTGTGGTGTCCAGCAGATAATCCGATCCCACAAGGTGCTCCGAGGGCGCTCGGCCGCACGGGAAGCAGCACCCAGGTGCAGCCCTTGAGCCCTTTGCTCCGGCATTTTTACCTCTGGCCATTCCCTGGCTGCGGCTCCTTTTGTCTGCTCCAGCTGCGGCCCATAAATCAGTCTCCGCTCCGCGGGCTGACGGCGGAGGGAGGGCGGCCCAGACAATGCAGCGCCCGCCCCGCACCTATTCATCATCGCCTGCCCCTCTCCTCCCCTCGTGTGCCGGCCCCGCTCACCTCTGGTTTTGGGAGGCTCCGAGAGGGCCGCGGGCAGTCCGGTCATTCCTCCTGCACGAATGTTGGACGGAGGCACGGCGCGAATCGCTGAGCGGCCGCCCCTGGCCGAGGGGGAGCCGATCGCTGCCAGCAGTTCATTTGTCTGGGTGACAGCCCCCTGTAACCGGCGCGAGGGCGCCAGGGCGATGCGGTTTGACGCCGGCCTCGAACGGGAGCGGAGGTGCCGACCGCAAGCAGAGATGCTCTGCTGAGCAGACGCCGGGTCGACCCCAGCACCGAGCAGCCTCCCTCACCTCGAACAGGTTCAGCAGCGAGATCCAGGCTCCGGAGTTCCGAGCGGATCCTTAGGAACTGAAGGATCCTTGGCAGAGGTGTTAAAGCCGCCCAGTGTTGAGGTCACGGAGCTGCTGCCCCTCGACGTGCTGGCCTCCGCGTGATGGTGCACGAGGGACGGGCGAGCTGCCCCGGGACACACCAGGTGGTTCTCAAGCCTCCTGTGTCTGGGGTGCTGGGCTGCTGTGGTGGGCAAGGCCGGCCGGGGTGCCTCCAGCCCAGCCCCAGCTCACTGACTCCCGCAGCCCTTTGCTCAGCACAGACGAAGCAGCTGTTCCAGGAGGGAAGCCTGCTGCCCTTTGGGGCCTCAGCGCAGAGGGGCTCCAGCCAGGTGACCTCACAGACTCACAGGGATTCACAGCATGTTAGGCGTGGGAAGGGACCTCGGAAGCTCATCTGGCCCAACTCACTGCTGCAAGGGCTACCGAGGGATAGCCGAGACTAGGGGTTGGAAGTGGGGCTGCCCCGGTGGCTCTCAATGGAGACACTCCCATGGTTTGGTTTTAATGACCCATAGAAATGGTGGCCGTGTGCCCGAGGGGCAGGGAGGGAACGCACCGCGTCCAGCCCAGGGTGACGGCACCCGGCGCTCAGATGTGGCTGGACCAACCCTCCGCTGAAGCTCATGCTCCTGTTCACGTGGCCCAGGAGACACCAGTGCATCCATGGCTTGCAGGGCCCTCAGGTCTGCCTTCACGCGATGGCTACTTGATGCTGGGCCGGGAATTCCTGCACACAGTCATCTGCCTCAGCAGGAGGCTCCCCTCGCCTGTGTGGCTCTCACAGCCCCCTGGTTTTCCTGCCTCAGAGCACAGAGGTGCCCGCCCCAGCTCTCAGAGGTGCCCGCCCCAGCTCTCAGAGGTGCCCTCCCCAGCTCTCAGAGGTGCCCTCCCCAGCTCTCGGAGGTGCCCTCCCCAGCTCTGAGCCTGTGAAAGCAAAGAAAGGACTGGACGCCGACAGAAGGTCCTGCTTGTGCACAGGTTGCTTTTATTTACAAATATACTGAGGGGTCATCTCTCTCTCTCTCTCGTGTGAGTGTGTGAGTGAGCGAGTGAGTGAGTGAGTGTGTGAGCATGGGGACGAGCACCAGGCGTGAGGCCCTCGCGGCTCTCAGCTGCCAGGCAGCAGCGGCGTCAGGAAGGAGAGGAGGAGGAGGAGGAGGATGCGGTGACATGAGATTTAAAAACACTAATAAATAATTTAACAATGACAAGTCATTAAATTAAAAGCAGTCGGCTCTACACACGGGGTGGCAGGTGGGTACCGACACAGGGACAGAGCGACGGCACTGCGGTGAGGGCAGCTGGTTAGTGGGAGAGAGCACAGTCAGTCTTTACAGGTTAAACAAGAGTGAACAGACAGCTACAAAACCCTACGTCCTGCTACCATAAATACAGGAGATATAAATGTACAGCTCGTACGGCCAGACCGCTAAAAAACGGGGGTCGCTTAAAAACAGGGTGCCCAGGGCAGTGTCTGCCAGTCCCTCCACAGGCTGCTGAGCGGAGCAGGGGGTGCAGGACCAGGGGGACCCGGCTGCATCCGCGAGGACAGACCGAGTCAGCCAGGCGTCCCCTGTGCGGGACCCTGCTCATCCCCCCCAGGCCGAAGGGCGGGCCTTGGGCACCTGCAAAGAGCCGAGGGGGTGCCACGTGCCCCCCGATCAGCGCGCGCGGGTGCTTTGAGGCGCCGCCGTGGCCCAGCTCCAGGCTTGTGAGAGCCCTCCCCATGCTCCTGGGCTCAGCTACGTTCTAGCGAGCATTGGCGACAGCCAGGCTTGTCGCGGCGGGGGTCACAGGGGCGCCCTTGCCAGCCCCAGCTCGTGGCAGCCCCGGCAGCACCAGGGGGCAGTGGCTTGGGACACACACCTGACCCTTAAGGGGACTGGAAGGGAGCCCTGAGCACACAGGCAGGGGTAAGCGGGAGCGGGCACCACCCTGCTGAGGAACCACTTGTGACCTCTGGGACATCTCCACAGGCTCCTCTGCCAACAGGCAGCTGCACACCGCGGCCCTCGGAGCAGCCCCATGTCTCACACAGCCCGGCTTCCCTCACCCTCTCCTCCTGAGCAAACCCCGAAGTCTAATCGAGCACCTCCCACACACCTGCACCTCGCCAGTCCCTCGGGTGACCACGAGCTCAGCCGCAGCACCGCGCCGGCAGCGCCGGGAAGGGCTGGCTGGACGCGCTGGGATCAGAGAGAGTTAACTTCCCAGGGAAAACGACCGCTGCAAGGGCAGGTAATAACCTGCTGCCACGGCCTGCGGCTCCCCGGGCTGTGCCCCGGGCCGCGGCTCCCGCGGGAGCGCCAGACGCTTGGACCCTTTACAACCGTTGGGCTGGTCGGTTGGGCTCAGTGTCAGCTGCTGCTGCGCCAGGACCCGTCAGTTGCGCTGCCGCCGCTTGCTGGCAGCCCCCCGGCAATCGAAGAGCCGAGCAGAGGGCAGAAAGGTCAGGGGCTGCTGCATAACCCCTTAGTGTGGGCCCTGCAGGGTCATCCATCCCGCACCGCAACGCAGCGACAGCGCTTCTGCTTGAACGGACTCAGGGCTCTGCCGGCCACCACGGGCCCCCCGAAACCGTCGGCCGTCAGCCATCCCTGCGGCCAGCAGCAACCCACAGTGGCACAGGAGAAGTCCCACGTGCCAGAGGGCTTCTCCGTGTCCCTGCCGGGGCACGCGGGGAAGCAGAGAGCTGAAGTCTCAGCGAGCAGCGAGGAGGTGGCAACGACCAGCTATGAAAATGAGAAAGGAAAAGAAGGTGGCAAACAGCCACCCACAACAGAAATCAGCCGAAGACTGGGGCGGCTTTGGCTATCAAACGGGACGTCTGAGCCTCTCCTTGGAGGGTGACCGGCTGCCTCAACACCCGGCCCAGAAGCAGAGGTAGAGTTGGGACAGGGCAGTTCTGCAGCCCGCAGGGCACCTCCGAGCCGCCACGCGAGTCCCTGGAAACACCAGCAGCGCTGCCTGCATCGCGCCAGTGGTGAGGGGTGACACTGGGTTGTGCAGAGGCCAGAGCCCCAGTTTGCCTGAGGTGCTGAAGATGCTTTTCCGTGACCCTAAACCAGCGGAGCACGAGGGTGGGAGGAGAGCTGGGCACCCCCTCTGCGGTCTGCGGCGACACCACTTACAAGGAGCCACGAGAAACCCCCGCTGCCCGCTGCCCTGCCGGCAGTGAGCATCACCTGAGCTTGCTGTGGGCGTCTGCATCGCGCAGAGGGAGGGAAACTGCCCTTCACTGTGACCGAGGACAGGGACAAGCGACTGAAGAGGCTGGGTGGGAGAACACTCCTCCCCTCGCTAAACGCATCCCGGGGCTCACAGCCTGCAACCGGCAGCCCCGGCAGAAAGCGAGAGGTGGCCGCTAGCAAAGAGCTTGTGGCTGCGGCAAACCCATCGCCCAAGCCACAGCAGCCTGCGGGGGGAGACGGGCACCGCAGCGACGGCAGCCACCCCAGGACGCAAGGGGGGCCTTTCTCACTCCACCATCTGTCGGCAGGGGTGCCAGCAGGACCCCCAAGCCAAGGCACCTGGGCTGCGGGGCCCCACTCTGGTCCGAGACACGCCAAAGGTGCCGAGCCCGCGGGCAACTCTGCGGTGCTGGAGGGCACCAGTCGCCAGCCTGGGGCAGCCAGACCACCCAGTGCCTTGGCCTGGTTTTGGCTGTTATGGCCGGTGCACTGAGGGTGTTCCATCAAGGAAATGCCCGTCCCGCCAGTCCCTCCCCGCGAGCTCTGGAACACACCCTGCGGTTGCTGACCTCGCCTGGCAAACTCTAGTCCAGCAGCCGTGACCACACGTGTCTGCCTCGGCATCACATCGCCGCCGCTGCCCCAGCAGCTCCAGGCTAACCCCGTACGACAAAGGCTCCCGCCTCAGCACCGGAGACACTGGGGCTGCAGCCGGGACAGTTCCGTCACTGTCTACTCGTCCTTCCCATGGCTGCATCTGCGGACCAGCATCGGGGAGCTCTGGCAGGCACTGGAGTCCCCACAGGGTGCGGCGGGCAGGACTCGCGTTAGGCTCCGGCTCAAACCTAACCCTCCCTTCGTGATCTCCCCCGGCCGGTGTCGCCTTGGGACGGGCTGGGCTGGGACCGGGTGCCACAGATCCTTGCCGAGGGCAGACAACGCACGGCAGGACCGACTGCTCGCTGCAGACGGCCGGCGGAGCTGCAGGGCTGTGCCTCGCGCAGACCAGGACAGGCAACAGGCGCCGGCCAGTCGGGCTCGGGGCTTGAGGCCGGGCACCTCAGTACTTACTGACACGCGTGCAGGGTTAGTTCTCACGCTGCAGGAACGTTCGGCTCTGCCCTGCTAGTGCCTCGAGCTTCCATCGCTTGAGTCCAACACCGAGCAAGTTCCTCTGGCCCTAACATGCATCTCCTCTGCAGGGTCACAGACCTTCCTCACCAGGAAACCACTGGCTTCTCCACCAGTCTGACTGTCACCCAGTTGCCCAGAACCATCCGCGCAGGGGCTACAAACTAAGGGGCAGCTCTGGTTCTGGAGCGGTGCAGAAGGGAAACATGTTGGACGTCACATTCACATCAACTTCTCACAGGTCCATTGGCCATTGATCCACAACACAGGATGGGTCATGCAGTGGGAGAAGGGGAGGTCTCCAGTTTCTCTGATTTATTAATCGTGGGGGCGACTGCGGTCAGCACCAGCAGCTTCAGAACACAAGGATTAAACAGCTGAGAGAAAGGAAGAGAGAAGGGAGGAGGCAAAGGTCTACTTTCCGCACAATCCAGGTCCTGTGCAGCGAGGAGCTCAACCCAAGCGGGGCAGAGGCTGCTGGCGAGCAGGGTCTCCTGTTCCTTCCGCACGGGGCCCGTGGTCCGGCGCGAGCTGGGAGCGGGGGGTCGGGGCGCTGGCGGCACGCGCGGGTACAGTCTTCCCGGAAGCGCCCTCGGCAGTGCGGAGGCGGCGGCGCCGCTGCGAAGGAAGAGCTGGGCGACGTATGGCAGTGGAGGCTGCGCTGAGGGAGGTCGCTGGCTGCGCACCCGCCGGCCGCGCGGTCCCTCGCTCTCATGAGGCGAAATAGGAGCTCTGCATAGAGTACAGCCTGTCAATGGGATTTCCTACTCTAGCCTGCATGGAGTTAACTTCGGAAGAGGCAAGAAAACAGTCGCTCAAGCTAGTTAAAGAGGTATCGCTGTCGATATCATGGAAAATGGAGTCGTTCCCTGCAAACGAAACGCAGACGTTAGGCTGGGCTCTGTGCGGCCGCGGGACGACACCGCTCACCCCCCACGGAACCCCAGAGCGTGCGCGGGACCTCCAGCGACCGGCACAGCAGGACCCCCTAGGTGCGGGGCGCAGCAGCACGTCCCGCACAGCCCGCGCTGCACTCTGCCGCAACGGGCGCTGCTCCCGGAGAGGAGGGCCAGCGACCGACCTGCAGAGCTCAGCCGCCAGTGGCGACCCCCAAGCCTGCCAGGAGCAGACTTGCACCTCAGCCAGAGCACAAACGGGAGCCCTGGCTGACGACGGGAGCCAACAGCGCCGGGGAGGAGCAGGGCCCTGGCTGTGCAGTCCAAGAGCTGGGACGTGGCACTCGCAGGGGTGCTGGGGCGCTCAGACAAGTGGGGCCAGACCTCGAGTGCCCGCAAGGAGCCGCGGTCTGACAACGAAAGCCTCTGGACTTCTATGTGCAGCGCCTCTGGCCAGCAGGAACGAGTAGGCTGCACCAGCCGGCCCCTCGTGGGCTACAGCGGGGCAGACAATCACAGCCTAAGCAGTCCTCCAAGAAGCCATGTAGCTGTCCCGCAGCAAGTGGCCGGGACCGAGAACCGGGCACTGTGGCTGCCTCTGGGGCCACCTATGTGCTGGCTGGTGTGGGGCCAGGAGAGCGGGAAAGCAAGTGACCGCCCGGGACTGGGGACAGACTCGAACCGCAAGGGAAGTGCCCTGGGCTGGTCTCTCGCAGCAGCTCAGGGACTTCCCTGAGCAAACCCACGGGGTCTGACAGGGCTGCTCCCTCAGGCTGAAGCGTACAGAAGTTGCTCGCTGTGGAGGGCACCTTCCCCCCAGAGCCTCTAAGAGAAAGGACGGACGTGTCAGGGAGCTGGGGTTTGGAACGGTTTATTTTGCAGCGCGGGACAGAGGTTTCGGGAGGGCAGCTGGAGAGGGGCCGGTGCTCGGGTCCCCGCTCACCGGTTACACTGCGAGTTGGTTCTGTAGGGTGTCCAGGGCCGGGCACGAGCTCGCTCCCACCCGCCATGGCCGGCACACAGCCCCGCGGCCCCGACATCGCCGACAGCTCGGCCGCCCCTGCGGAGCGCGACCCAGCGCTCGGCCCCGCTACCTGCGCTGCGGCAGAACGGCGCGCGCCTTACCATAGGGGTTCATGTGGTCGCCCGGCATTTGCGGCGGGGTAAGGCCCTGCTGAAACGGGTCTGTGCCGTAGCTGCTCTGCTCCATCGCTACGATCTGCTGCTGCGGGGCTGCGAGCGGCGTGTAGGACGTCATCATCCCTTCCATGCGGTTGGACATCACTTCTGCAAAGCGAACGGGAGAGCAGAGTCGCTGCTGAGGAACAGAGAGGCAGTGGCTGGCGGCATTGGCGGCGGCACCGGACCAGAGCGCAGAGCGACCGCAGCTACGTGTGTCCTGGCACCCAGGGGCCCTCTGAGTCCTGCCTGCGAGTTCAGCCCTGACTGCTGAGTCGAGCCACCTGCGACTCCAGACTGTGTTTCTGGGGGGCTGAAGCGCATCTCCCCAAAGCCTCTCTCGTGACACAGACCTACTCTCTGGCTTCTCGTCCACTGTTCTAGCTCTCTGCAAAGAGGACTTGAGGCTGCAACGCCTTGAGAGGGGGACAACCTCCCTCCAGAGCATCCCCGGTGCCTCGCTGCAGCTCCTGCCCCACGGTCCAGCCAACAGCAGGGAACAGGTTCTCCGGACCCTAACTCTGTGCCTTGGCTGGGGCAGTGACGCTGACACCCCTGCCAGGAGCCTGCAGGTCTCCACCGGATCACAGTCCTGCTTTCTCTGGGAGAAAACCGAAGCCAGGATCTGCCTGGCGTGAGATTCCTCCAGCAAAAGGGCCCCTGCATTGCACAGTTCTTCCAGAAAGGAGGAAACAGCTGCTGTGTCAGCACCTCCACGGTCTGTCCCCACGGGAGAACCCCGGGATTGCCTGGGGGGGCACAGGCTGGGACAGGCAGCACCTCTGTGCGTTTCCTGTGGTGACGGCACCTGCTGTGTGGGCCCTGCACCAGACATCCCGCGGGGCCGGCACCCCAGGAAAGCCTGTGGGTCCTTTCCCCTTCGCAGGTGCCCTACCTTGCCCAAGTCGCTGGGAGTTCTGCTGCTCCTGCTGCTGCTGATGCCTTCGCGCTAGCTTTTTCATCTGGACAAAGGAGGAAGCAGAGAACAGCCTCAGGGCTCCAAACGCGGCAGCTCTGCAAAGCTCTGCAAAGCCCGGAGGAGCTCACAGCAGCCCTGGACAGGCAGGCACGCAGCGCTGCGGGCTCCCTGGCGCTGCTGCACATCAGTGCTGCAGCTGGCAGCTGGCAGGTGCCTGCAGCGTGGACTCCAACCCCCACCCCGTGCTGCTGGGAGCACCCGACCGCTGGGCGTTCACAGGTTGTTTCTCTGGCACGGATGCAGGCAGGGCGCAGGCACAGCACTGACAGCGCAGCCCCGCGTGGCTGCAGTGAGCGCCACGGCCAGGGGAGGGACGAGCTGCGTTCTGCCTTCGAGAACCTGACCAACAACCTACCTTTGCTCTTTGGTTTTGAAACCAGACCTGGACGACTCGCACGCTGAGTCCTGTTTCGGCTGCCAGCGTCTCTCTGACCTGCAGGAGGAAACGGTGTTGCCTTTACACTGAAAACCCCAGCGCCAGTCGCCGCGGGCCCGGGCAGGCACCTCCTGACAGGGGCTACTTGCAGGGGACCACTTCTAAAAAGCCTCTTGCTTCACACCCTCTGCTCAGAGCTTCCCTTCAGCTCCCCCTCAGCTTCACTAGCAGCGAGCGCACAGCCTGCGCCCAGCTCAGGGCCACCACACTGTCACTTCGTGCTCTGCATCCGACCAGCCGAAGCCTTCAGTACCCCCAGCTGGGCTGGGAAGGATTCTCACACCTGACGCAGAGCGTCAGCCTTGGCTCAGGGACCCCCTGCGCTGCCCCGTCCAGAGACACTTTGGGTGCCAGCAGGAGGAAGTCGCTCTGGAGAAACGAAGGCTTCAGGGTCAGGGTCTGCAACTGCACTTTGTTTCCCGGTCAGGCTCAGGAAGGAGCCGACACCTGGTCTGCTCTTTGCAAAGATTCCCCTCTCACCAGCCTCACCAGAGGAGCGACGAGCTCTGCCTTCCCCCCGGCTGCTCCCAGGAGCAGCAGCAGCAGCGCGAGGCTCCACAAGGAAGCAGGACTGGCAGGAGAAGCCGTGGCCCAGCCTCCCTAAGCAGTGACTGCCGCTGCGCTGGGAAGGAGCAGGACAAAAGCCACTTGGCTACCTGGGATCCCACGGTCAGGGCCTCCTTCAGATTTCAAAAGAAGCAGCTGCTACTGATCAGCAGGAACCAGTCATGGAGCTGCTCTGCACACTGGGAGCGGACACCCAGAGGTCACAGGGAGCTGCGGAGGTCCCAGGCTGAGGCTGTCTGCGCGAGCACCACCACGCGCCACTCTGGGCTCTGCACTCGCCCCATGGCACCTGCTGCGCTGCTGGGAAGGGGCAGGGGGCTACCTGGGGCTGTGGCCTGACCTCGTCACCCCCTGATAAGAGCTGACTCCAGGTCCCTGAAGCACCTACCTTCCTACAGGGCTTTGAAGAGACTTCAAAGGAGGCTTTGAATGCTCTTCTCTGCTGTGTAGTGAGGATTGTCCTCGGCCGTTTGGGTCTTCTCGGATCCTTCCCATCGTCACTTCCTTTCCCTTGGGCAACCTGTCCTTTGGTGGGTTTCACATCTCCATCTTCATCATCGCTTTTCACTAGTAAGAAATCAACAGGACACGGGCTTGGACTCATCACACCCAGACAACAAGGTGCTGGAGAGTTGCTCTTAGGCTGCCCAACTGGCCAACAGCTCCACTATCACCCTCTGGTCATTAGAGCACCTGCCCTAACCCCAAAGCAACAGTGGGTAGGAAGAGACCATCTTAGCTTCGTGTGCACTGGGCCACAGAAGCCACTGGAGCACCAGAGTGAGTCTGACTTCACTGAGAACACGGGGACTGACTGAGGGGGCAGATTCAGAACGTGCTCCAGCGTTTCCAGGAGTCAGGCACAGACACAAGTGACCCTGCTCTGCCACCGTGGGACCCCGTGGTCTCCCGGAATCGCTCAGTGCCCTCACCCACTGCCAGACACGTTCCCTGCACAACCAGACGGGTGCTACTGCACACTACTCATGGCAGCAGGTAACCAAAAACATCAGTAGAAGGTCTCAAGGTCTCCCCTACAGCCAGACACCCTCCTGTGCCAGCAAGCCCTACAGAAGTGCATCAACTACAGCCGGACACCCTGCTCTGTCAGCCGGCCTTACAGAAGTGCATCAACTACAGCCGGACACCCTGCTCTGTCAGTCGGCCCTACAGAAGTGCATCAACTACAGCCGGACACCCTGCTCTGTCAGTCGGCCCTACAGAAGTGCATCAACTACAGCGGGACACCCTGCTATGTCAGCCAGCCCTACAGAAGTGATCCCCTACAGCTGGACACTGCTCTGTCAGCCAACCCTACAGACCCTGGTGGCTCTTCCAGCAGTAGCGGGTGTGGCGAAAGCTCACCTGAGTCCGAGTCGTCGGGGCTGACGGAGCTCAGCAAGTCCTTCTCTTTCTCATAGTCACTTTTGCAGAGCAGCTGCCCTTCCTTGAGAACAAACTCGTCCCCTTTCCTCAGCTGCCGCTCGCAGACGCAGCAGCAGAAGCAGCTCAGGTGGTAGACACACTCCAGGGCTCTCATGACGAACTCTGTCGGGGCGATCTTCTCCATGCAGCCGCTGCACTTTGCAGCGAACAGCCTGTGAGGGAGAGAGGGGCGGCAAAGTCAGCGGGAAAGTCCAAGCACGCGCGGCGTGAGTGTCAGCGCAGCAGTTGCAGGTGGCCAGTGACGAGGCTGCTCCTGCGTCCGCACCCTGCCGGGCTGCAGCCCTGCTCTTGGAACTGCCTTTTCACCCCGGTCTAGTCACATCCCAGTGCCCCTGGCCTCGGGATTCCCACAGCACCTTGCAGGATGGAGCAGCAGCAGGGTTTGTCCTTGTCTCCCTGCTCTGCTCCTCCTCAAAACAAGAAGCAGAGAGGAGCTCTCAGAGTTTGGCCACCTTGGCCAAACCCAAACTGGTTTGAGCTGGAGGGACAACCCGTTTCGTGCAGGCTCTCTGGTTCCAGCCCCTAAACCCTGTTCTGAGGAGATCTCATGACCTCCCACGTTTGCCACCGTCTGTCTCCGAGGAGGCAGCTGAAGGGCCGCAGGAACAAGCAGGAGAAGCCGGTGCTGCCGCCGAGGAGAAGCCGACGGCTCACGCAACACGATGGGCACAGAGAGGAGGGGCCGAGCACGGCTCCCCTCTGCACGGTGAGCTCTTTCCAGAACAACTGCCCCCGAGGGGTGTCCTGCGCGCTGGGACCCATCCTTGGGCACAGACAGGCAGAGCCAACCCAGGAGCGCAGGGGGGCTCTGCTCCAGAGCCGGTCTGACGAGACCCCTGCAAGCCCCCTCCCCACGTCTGCTCTTTCACCCCTCGGTGATCGTCTGAGGTAAAGTCAGCGCGACCCCGACCAACCCTCTCTTGCTTTCCTAGGGCAACCAGGAGCCTCCTCGCACGAGCACTTGGGAAGGGGCTGCCTCAGACGTGGGTGAGCGGCTCAGGCGGGGCTGGGCACACGCGGAGGGCTGGCGCTGCAGGGCGCTGCAGCTCTGCGCCCATCGCTCGGCGCCCAAGGAGCCGCAGCAGCCCCGGAGCGGCGGTGACGTTAACACCACCGCACCCGTGGGCTCCGGGGAGCAAAGGAGCCGCTGCCTCCGAGGGCGGCGGGTGCCGATCTAATCTCTCTCATCCTCCACGTCACCGTCTGTCGCAGGAAAAGCTGCTGCTGCTGCTGCTGCTCAGTTCCAGAGGGCTCCAACTGCGGTGGCGACTGGCTCCTCGACGCCTCCATTTTGTCAGAGTGGGGAAGCAGCAAGATGGCAGCCAGCAGCTCCTCTGCATCGAGCGGCTCATGGAGCGGGCAGGGGAAGCACCCGGGGAAAGCAGGGACCCCCCGCCTGTGCCCCCCGCTCTCACCTAAGGGCTCCGCGCTGCTCCCTCGGCGCCTGCCTGTGCGCGGCCCCAGGGCCCGGCGTGGCTCGGGCGGCCGGAGCACCCCTGCTCTGGGCACACGCTCGCTTGGATTTCTTAAGGGCAGCCCAGCCCGCGCAGGCACCGCTCGCCAACAGCCCGGCCCCACAGCGGGCCTGTGGGCCAGGGCTGGCCCCCAGGGCTTCAGCCAGCGCGTTCCTGAGCAGGAGGCCCCGTGCTCTGTGCTCAGCAGCTGCTCTGACAGGGCCTTTGCGCGGCCCTGCCTCCTGGCCCCGCGGTCGATCGTCTCCGCAGTCACGGCCTGGCCTCGCAGCCCCTGGCCTTGCCCAAGCACGCGGGGAGTGGGAGCCCAGAGCCTTCGTGAGGGGCCCCAGGGCGTCGCCGGCTCCGCAGCGCAGCGAAAACACTCCATCGGAAGGGGCTCGACAGGGACGGAGGGGCAGAGCAGAGCGAGCAAACCGTGCCGGGCATCACCGCCGCAGGCGCCGGCCAAGCGGCAGAGGAGGGCGCTCGCCAGCGGACCCCGTTTGCGAGGGCGGCCCGGTGAGGCCGGGCTGGATCAGCCATTCTTGGGAACGACCCCAGCGCCGCGGCCCGCTGCGCCTCCTCTCACGGGCATCTCATGCCCGGTGCCTGACACGGACCCCGATCTGTTGGCTCTGCCACGTGCACCTCGCGGCGAGCCCAACCCTGCTCCGCTCCCGAGGCTCCCGGCTCCGCTGTTTGCTCCTCTGTGTCCCGACAAGCCACCGGCACCCTGCTGCTCCTGGCCCGGGCCCTTCGCTTGCCCCGTCTGCGGGCAAACAGATCCCGGCCGGGTTACTACAACCACCTCAGTCTGTGTCGAGAGATCCTCGCATGCGGCGCAGAACCCGCTGTTCACAGCGGGTTCCAGGGTCTGTGAGGGAGGACCGAGGTACCCCAACGGGCTCGTGCAGCCGGGCTGGTTATCACCGGGCCCCTGCTGGGGAGCAGGACACGGAGGCTGCACGGGTCTGCGCAGGACGGCGGCTCTGCCTGTCCATCGCAGACGTTCCGTCATCTTCCCCTCCGCTGCTCCGACCCGACGCGGAGCAAGGAGCCGCAGCCGACACCCAACGCCTCTCTGCTCAGCAAAGGTGGTGGCCGTGAGCTCCTGCAACCGCAGCCGGCGGCCTCTGCGCTCTGGCGCGGTGCGTTTGGATCGTGGCCGGGCACAGCAGCCCCATGGCGCCCGCGCGGCCGGCCGGGGACTCGTGTGGCACAAACCGCACCTGAGCTGCAACCACCCAGGTGGGGCCTCTCACACAGCCGAGCTCCAGCAAGGGAAGAGATTGAACTGCTAATGAACGACGTCTGCTACTGGCTCCCGGGGAGCAACCCTGACGCTGCCGCCTTCCTTGGACAGCGGCTGCATCCAGGGGTCCTGCGGTGGCCGGGGGCCTGCACTGGGCGATCTTTTGAGGTCCCTTCTGGTCCCTGGTGCTCTGGGGTTCTGTGATAACACGCAGCGGGGAAACGCTGGGCAGGGGCTTGTGCTGCGCAGGACTTGGCCACTTCGGCAGAGTCCTGCAGCCCACAGGTGCTCCTGACAACGAGCAGCCGTTGCCTGGTTACCCTGAGCCGCCAACAGCCCAGAGGTCTCGGCGGCACCGTGGCAGAACACAACCACCCTAATTCCCTGACATGGAAACCCCCGAGAAGGGCCGAGACATGCAGCGCTCTGCTCCCAACGAGTCTCCCCTGCAGACGCAGCAGTCACACCCTTCACTACAGCAAGTGTCATGGCTGGAACTTCAGCAAGAGAAAACGAATCCCCTCGCTGCCTGGCAACCAAACGTGGGCCCAAATTAAAAGTTCCCGGTGAAAAGGCAATATTTGGAGATAAACGAGAACAAAGAAGCCCTTCTCCTCCTCAGCCGGCCAGAGCTCAAGGAGCGGCCATTAACCCCCTCCACACAGGTGCTGCAGCAACTTGCCAGCTCCCGGTGAAAGCCCAGGCTCACAGCTGGGCAACTAGGAGCCACTGCAGCTCTGGGCTACTGCTGCTCCCCCAGTGCTGGTCACCTGTGTCTTCGTAAGAAGGGCTGTGCTGCCACACAAAGGCAACCGAGCGGATGAGCTGATGGAGCCCAAGTGCTGCCCCTGCCAGGGAAAACCAGCTCCGGAGCTGCTGGGAGCTGTACCACGGGTGGTGCCAGGAGCAAACCCTCCCCACTGCTCTGCCCCACCGAGCCCCCTCAGCCCCTCCTCTGCCCCACTGAGTCCCCTCAGTCCCTGCTCTGCCCCACTGAGCCCCCTCAGTCCCTCCTCTGCCCCACCAGCCATGGGCCCGCAGGCGGCACCGCAGCAGGGCCAGTGCCACAAACATCCCCCCAAGAACACGGCCCTTTGTTCGATTCCCTTCCCCAGCAGCGAGAACAGGGAGTCCCTTCGCCTCGACAGAGCAGGAGCTGCTTCGCTGTCAGACTGGCAGCAGGGCCACGGCTCCTGCCCCTGACGGACCACCATCGCCGGCCTAGACTGCAGCACAAACCGCCTCGTTCCTTGTGCCACCGCCCTCTCTTCACAGCTCCAGTGAGGGAAAGAAGCCGCCTGCAGACGGCGAGCTGAGCTCAGCGCCACACAGGGTCCCTGCGGCCGGTCCCCCGGCGAGCACTGGGCAGGGGGGACCCTCCTGCAGGCTCCCTCTGAGCAGACCAGGACAGGTCTCTGCTCAGTGGGTGTTCGGAAGGGGAACAGACTGGGACCTGGTGACAGGCGACGGCTCATCAGCATCTCAAGAGGTCCTCTGGCCCCGGGCGCAGGGCTCTCCAGCCCCCTAGCCCCAAGCCCAGCTTCTCCAGCCAAGGCCCCTCACGGCCCCTTCCCCGGGCAGCCCAGACCCACTGGCCACGGTGGGGTCTGTGCACCGGCAGCTCTGGGGCTGGGCCCGCGGCACTGGGCCAAGTCAGACAGAACCACAGAACCGCCTGGAGCCACAGAACTCAACAGAAGCCCCTCAGCACCACCGGCCCAACGAGTTCGTTCTGGGTTCCCCCTCCAGAGCTCCTGAACCCACTCCCTGTCCCTTAAGCGCCACCTCAGACCCGGAGCGCTCAGCGCAGAGGAGCTGCCCGCTCCGAGCGGGACGGACCGAGCAGATCCTTCTCTCCGCTCCGTCTTCACCCCTAACCAAGCGCTGTGCCTCCATCGCTGCCACGCGGCTCTGCGCCGAGCACCTCTCCTCGCAGGGCTCTGACGGAGCCGTTTATGACGGATCGAATCGCTGCTGCTAGCAGGGAATTAAAACCATTTTTCATTGGCAAAGGCACTGCTATTGCTCCGCCGAGCTCCACCTCTGGGAATCCAGCGGCTCTTCCCAGCTACTCCCATCCCTCTTTATGGCTCCACAACCGCACAGATTATGGCTGCAATTTTCTCCCCGTCGCCGCTGCGCAACACAAACCGCTGTGAAAGCCGACGGAGCCGGCGCGGCCCAGGCTGCAGCTAAGCAGCCTGAGGAGCAAAGCCGAACGGGACAACTGAGCTGCGGTCGCAGCGCCCAGCCAGGCAAGCGTCTGGGGGAGCTGGGGCTGCTCTTGCCCAGGAGCTCAGCGGGCTCAGGGGGCTCCGTGCTGCTGGGATGGCGCTGGCACGAGGTGCTGGGGTGGCGGTTGCTGTGCCACTGCCGAGGCGGGCGGCCACCGCAGCCCAAGCGCCGTCATTGCTGGCCGGTCGCTCGCAGACACTTCCATTTCCATGCCCACACCTATCTGGCCCCCGTACGACCTCCTGCGCGAGCCGGGCTCTCTGGCGCTGGACAGCCCCGCTCTGAGGAGGCTCCTGACCCTTCTCGCTCCCCAAGGGGCAGCTGCACTCGCAGCCGTCTCCGCATCGCCAGCAGCACAGGGAAACGCTCCTGATGCTCTGGATGTGCAGATTCACCCCATGGCCCCATGAGCGGGGCAGCCGCGCTGCCGGTGACTCTTTCTCGGGAACAAACCGTCGCGTGTCGCAGCCGCTCGAACGCTGCTGCTCCGTTGTCGCCGGGCTGGCAAGGGCGGCATCGGGAGAGGATTTACCCAGGGCCCTTCCTCTCGGCCGAGGACATTAAGAGGAAAAACCGCTACGAGCTGGTGTAAAACACGACCGCTGCCTGCGCCCCCCGCGCCGGCGCCGCACAGGAGCCGCTGCCCAAACCCATCGGCGCAGCCCATTTAGTGGCTGATTTGCAAGGAGAGATCCCTCGGTCCTGCAGCGCTGATGTCTGTGCGGCAGGGGGTCTATTGCCGGCTCCTCCAAGCGCACCAGCACCATCTATTATTAAAGCCCGGGAAGGCTTTATGGGGTCTTTACAGCACGAGGCAACAAGGGCTCGGTGGGGCATCTGTTCTGTAGCCCGCAGGAGCAGGCAGAATGAAACAAGACGCAGGCGCTTCATAAACAACACGTCTCCGCTGCCGCATCCCTCTGCCTCCCCCATCTGTAAAGCAGCAGGGTGCAGGGAAGGTGCTCGGAGAGATTTGCTGCTAGAGGTGGGACCGGCTCCTTGCTCAACCCCGTCCGCAAGGGACAAACTTTGAGCTGAACGGGAATTTCTGCTTCTTTCGCTGGGTGGAAAATGTCGGAGCCTCTGCAGAAGGTGGCTGCGTGGGGCCGGCAGAGCAGAGCCGCTCGGGTGCGAGACGCGGCCTCTAGAAATCCTACAGGAGGGGTTTGCACAGATCCACAGAGCATTAGGGCTCAGGAGGGACCTCGAAAGACCCCTGTCTGCAGAGCAGCGACGCACCGGCCGGCCCAGGCAGGGATGCAGCCCCTGCTCTGTGGCGCCCAGCAGCAGCAGGACCAGGGGCATGGCCATGGCAGGGGCTGAAGGATTCGTCTCCAGCAGGCAGCGGCAGCAGCAGAGCCCAGGGCCCGCTGGCATTTTCCTAGGGGCACCCATTTCTCTGGAGGGGATTCAGGAGCAGAACCGGAGCCGGGCTGCGTTTCCTCTGTGACTGCTCTGCACATCGGCCCTTCACAGGAGAAGTCCGAGCCCGCCCCACCCTCAGTCCCTGGGAACAGACCCAGCAGAAGCCTCATTTAACCAGAAACGAGCAAACCCGCAGCTCCAAGCCTGACCAGACCTGGCTGCGGATGCACAGAGGGTGGTAAAGGTGGAAGCGAGAAGGGGAGGCTGCTCTGCGCGATGCAGCAAGAGCCACCGAGCCCTCCCCGCACGAAGCCCGTCTCTGATTTCCCCGGCGCCCTCTCCTTTTCCCTGCCTGTTGAAAATCAATTGCTCTTTTGTAGGGTCTCCCTTTCCAGCCCGACCATCAGCCACTATTTTTCTATTTCCTCTTTTTGTCACTCCGCATTATTTTTGGAGCTGTAATTCCCATTTGCTCCCGCTCCGATCTTCCTGTCCCCCTTTGTTCCATTTTCTAATCCCCAGTTTTACTCTTCTTCGGCTCTTTTCTCGCCCATTCTCAGAGGGGTCGGAGAGAATACCCAGGCGTGACTCCCTGCTATAGCAACCACACCTCCCCGGCAAAGCCACAACAATCTCCTCGGGAGCAGGAAGGCCTTTCACAGGCTGGCAGCAAAGGCAAATCCCCCTTCAAGGAACAAGAAGGATTAGCAGAGAGCAGTGGGCTGCAGACTTAGCCCTACCCCTCATTTCTTTGGAGCACCAGTCGCTCAGCGCCCCGCTGTGCCGCACAATTAACAGGACCCGAAGAAACCCTGCATGACACAAGAGCCGGATTGTGGGGAGGTTTAATGCCACTTTAATACCTTCCCAAGTTCAGAACTCAAAGATAGCAATTTAACCCAAGAATCCCCATCTGAGCATGAAAAGTTGCTGCTTGTCTTACAAAAGTCCCAGCTATACCCTGCCCTAAATTGCCCTCGATTAGCCTGACCCTTGGGAGATGAAACGTCTCCCCCAGTCATCTCACAGAGCTGCTCTTCGCTGTCCTTCTCACACTGACCCTGCTCCTCTGGGGTGACCCAACAGCCGCTGCAGAGCTTCAGGAGAAGCTGTGGGAAGCACCACTGAGAGAGGAAAAGACACTAAAAACCCAGCCTCCACCTCCAAAGCTCGGGCCACTGAGGGTCTGTCCTGCGATTTGCAGGAAGGACACTGCAGTCCTGCAGCGTGGAGTCCGCTGCTCTCACTGAGGTGGCGGCCGCTGCTTGCTAACGCTGCGATGGAAGCGAAGGAGGTCTCTTCACACAGGTGGCTTGCAAGAGCCCAAGCGTCTGCCTCAGTTCACTGAAGTCAACGGACAGACTCCGGTGCCCAACTGTCCTAGGAGGGGCCCAGACTGCTGCTGCTCGACAGGCCGGCCGTCACGCGGCGCTACTGGGGTCTCTTGCCCGGGCCAAACACGTGGGACAGAGTCCCAGACGCTGAGCCGGCCGCACCTGTGTTTGTGCTCAGGCTTTGGCGAAGCCGATCCTCCGGCCCCACACGAAAACACGGCTCCACAAACACGGCCCCTGTGCCCAGAGCCTCCTCCTGGCCGGAACCCGAGGGCAGGTCCCCCAGCAGCCGTCGCACCGGACACCTCCCCATGTGCGGAAACACAATCCCATTAGACACCAGCAGCACTGTTCGGGATGCAAAGAGGATTATTCCCCTGAGCTCACAGGACTGGGAGGCTCCTCTAAACACTTGATTAACTTCTGCAGCATCTCCTTAGCTAAATGAAACCCTGTAAGTAGGGCAGAGCCGCAGAAGGCTCCTCAGCCTCGTTGTGTGGTGCTGCGCACGTGGGGAGCAAGGAGAGGGGTGCCTGCTCCAAAGGGCAAACCCTCCCCCACTCTCCATGGTCCCAGCCCAGCACCCCTTCCTTCCTTCCTTCCTTCCTTGTGGCAAGAAGAGCTGAAGGGCTCGGGACTGCTCTGCGAGAGCAGACACATCCCTTGGGCTCACGAGGGGTCCACAAGCGCTTCCAAGAACTAGGAGCGCTGGTGACTGGACAAAACCCTCCTGCTCAGGCTGCTCTGTCCCTCCCACGGAAAGGGTAGAGCTCTCGTCCCCACGAGATGCTGGCCTGGGGCGAAGAATTCCTGCGCGCCAGGGACTCTAAAGCTGCTGCTTTACTTCTAGCAGATAGACTCAGGGAGGAGAAGCTGGGTCAGCTCTGCCCCAAGTCAGTGACATGAGGGGCTGCCCTGACCCTGTCAGGATCGGGCCCAGGTCCTCGCCCAGAGGTGACTGCTCGACTAGCTGAGGATCAGACGCTAAAGCATCTTCTCTCTCCTGCATCCTCACAGAGCCCCAGCTCTGACGTTCGTGGCTCTAGCAGCGTCTCAACCTGCCGTTGGAAGGAGAAGCGGTCCCTTTGTTGACCTCACACCGACACCTCGCAACGCACAGAGCAGCCTGTGCCGTGAACCCCGCGACGCTGCGGCTCCCGCGGGCGGGTGCTACCTGCCCGGGGCAGCCGACACGTGCAGTGGTTGCCTGCGGGGCGCCGCTGACCTGCACATCCCTCCTGTTCTCATTTCACCGGCAACAGGCACTAAAAACCCGCGGATCCGCTTTGCCGTGGCGGGGCATTGGGATGGGTGAGCTCTGGAGGCCAACCCCGAATGTCCTGCAACCCCAGCGCCACACAGAGCAGGCAGGAGGCGCAGGAGCTGGGGTGCACAAGTCAACGAAGGACAGTCGGGCGAGCACAAGCTCTTCATTCAGGCAGCAACAGCGGCCGCTGCAGCGCCTTTGTAGCCGCCTTACGAAAGCCATAAACCCTGCGAAGGCAAGCGGAGCTGTTTCACCCTGATGGTCTTCGAGTCCCTCGTGCTACCTGCTGGCGCAGTTAGCCAGCGCGACCTGCCTCTGAGCAGATTAGGGCCCAGTTAAAGTGTGACAACATCTTAAGCTCTCCCGACGTGTTGCCCGCGATCCCCAACTAAAGATGTCACCCCGTGGCTCCTGCCACGGTGATAAGGATCTATCGCCCGCCGCTGGCTCCAGGAGATGAAAGCGGTTCAGCTGGGAGCGTGAAGTGCTCTGACTTGCTAAGCCGAGGGGCTGCCCGTCCCAGCCCCTGAATCTGCCCTCCACAAAGCACCAAATCCTTATCATTAGGGGCTTAAGCTGCTTTTTACCCTGGGACAAAAAGACAACTGTTTATTGGCACCCAACTCAAACCAGCTGTAAACAGGGGCTTTGATGGCCGAGCGGCTACTGCGGCAGCGCCCGCAGGCACTCACCCACTGAGTGCCAATCACTAGGGAAGAATGCAAGGTGTACCCGGGTCAAGAGAAGGCCAAGGGACGTTTAGACCTTGGGGATGCTGCACAGCCCGCTCTGCCGTTAGAACCCAGAGAGCACGTGAAGCTCTTCTGCCGCCTGACCCTTCTCTCGGGAGGCAGCCCCGTGGCCGGGCTCCGCTCCGAGTTCACCCACAGGAGCGGCACCATTGCAGCACCTGGCTCCACTCCCCAGCGGGACTGTGGAAGGAGATGGGGAGCTCTGATCTCCCAGAGCCAGGGCAGCTCCGGGATGCTGCACCTCTCCACAGACCCCGGATCCACACAGAACA
The DNA here is from genome assembly GCA_028565055.1 of Phoeniculus purpureus. Classification (NCBI taxonomy): domain Eukaryota; kingdom Metazoa; phylum Chordata; class Aves; order Bucerotiformes; family Phoeniculidae; genus Phoeniculus; species Phoeniculus purpureus. Next base: position 11,119,394 of record JAOXOE010000784.1, on the reverse strand, counting down.
GCCCGGCAGAAGCCCCGGTGGTTTCCACAGATACCGGCGTCTCGGGTGCGCAGGGCTCCCTGAGCTTTAACTGTTGTCCTGACCCTCCCTGTACGTTACTGCTTCATCAGGAGCCGCTTTACTGGCTGCAGCGAGCACCCAAGTTAGAGCTGACCCCCGACCACTCTGCTGCGGACAGGATAAAGCCGCTCTCCCAACAAAGGTGGAGCGGCCACAAGACCAAGACTTTAACTAAAACCAGGTTTGAGGACCAACAGCGGTAGGTCTGTCTGTCTTGAATCACGTCTCCACAGCTACAGATCCTCTCGTAGTCAGACACAGCCCCCCGGAACGCCCAACCCTCTGGACCAGGCTCAAGGGTGCCTGGTAACCTGCGGGTTCTGTGAGGAAACCAGCTGCTCAGGGATGGGGACTGGGAAGGGGTTCCCGGTCACCAGGACGAAGCAGTGCAGGGACACAGGTGGCTTTGCCAGCCCTGTTCTGTTCCGTGGAGTGGAACAGCCCAGCTCCTGCTGCCGTCGGCACCAGAGGAGGTCTCAGGCAAACAAATGCTCCAGCGGCGGGTTAGGGTTTTCTCACACAGCCCCGCCGGCCCCCTTTGCACTGCAGAGCCTCTGTTTGGACAGCGTTGGCATGGTGCAGCTGCGGCACAGAGCGAGCGGGACGGGGGCTCCCGCTGGACCCACCGCGGGGCCGCCTCAGTCACCCCTGGGTGCCCTCCCAGCTGTGCCCTGCAGAGCCCTGGCCCTGCCCGTGCCGTCGCATTCCTGCCACCCCAGCGGGAACAGCCACACATCTTGCAGGGAGGTGTTAGCTCTGCAGAAGGGCCCTAAGTGCCTCCTCTAGGCACCCGCTCAGCATCCCCTCCTCCTCCTGAGGCTGAGGAGACGCACAGCAGTGCCACTAGTTCTGCTGGCAGTCACAGGGTGGGTTTCCCTTCCCACACCCTCACAGGCGCCGCAGACGGACACCCTTGTTCTGAGGGTTCAGAACCACTGCCCATGCCTGGAGACCGCTCCTGCCGCCCTCAGAGCCGCTCCCTGCGGCCACGGCACCGTCCTGCCAGAGCCCATCGCACGACCCATCGCCGCTCACGCCCACCCTTTCCCAGAGCGTCCCAGGCGCAGCCTGGGCGCCGCTGGCACCGCGCAGACCACTCTGGGCCGGTGAGGCAGCCGAAGGGGAGCAGCGAGCTGGCGGCCCCGTGCCTGGCGCATCGCAGCCTGGCGCATCGCAGCCCGGCGCATCGCAGCCCGGCGCCTCCGCTCTGCTTTGCGCAGGAGCCTCTCCCGCACGAATGCTCCCAAGGCCTTTCCAAGAGGAGGCAGCAGCTCGTCGCCGCGGCCCTGCTGATCTCTGCGCACAGTCGCCGCAGTGATCGGCGGGAGAGGCAGCGCGGGATTTACGGGCGGGCTGGAGCCGCTCTCGTATTTAACAAGTGCATTTGGCTGCGGTACGCGCGAGTTGCAGTAATAAAGGCTCCGCGCGCTCGGCGCTAAATTACAGAAAGTTCGGCTCTTCAATAATACATCGGAGCCGGCTTCTTTCATTACTCTTTAATATCATTTCCATTTAGTTTATAAATAATTGTAGCTAGCTAATGAAACGAAATAAAACCTGCCTCCGACCCGCTCCCCAGAGCAAACTAAACTCCTCTTTTTAGAGCTGCTTAATCACCGCCCAGTTCTTCCAGAATTAGCATAGTAATGGGCTTTAAATTGAGCCTCTTTGTTTTTTAATTAAGCTCCCAGCAGGTAAAAATAAAACAGATTATTGAAGAATATGCCAACACTAATAGCCTGAAACTCTTCTGACAATTAAAAAGATCCCATGTTAACCCTTTGGAGGGATCCTGCATGCTAATTAGTCACTCCGAGGCCCACGTCCATCAATATTCCAGCCAGACACCTCGTAAACTTGAGATGGGGAAGCTGATCCCTGTCAGCGCTGCCAGTGGAAAGGTAAGGAACAAGCTCTGTCCAGCAGCACGATGCTGCGGGGTGGCTAGCACCACCCTGGCTGCCACTGCCTTGCACCAGCATCACCTCGTGGGCACAAGCACAGGGGCCAGCATTAGGCACCCAGAACCGGGAGGGGCCGGGGTGATGCTCTGAAACCAGCGCCCAGCCCCAGCGAGGAGACGGCGGGCAAGGGGAGGCCAGCAGAGCGTGGCCAGGCCAGCAGACGTGGCCAGAACGGCTCCTCGCCGCCCAGGCTGGCCAGTGCCCACACTGCCTCCCAGCCCACACCATGGTGTGCCAGCCCTGGGCCTCTGCCCGGGCTTCTGGCCGCCTCGCAGCCCGTCCTGGTGCTCCTCAGTAATATCAAGGACATTAATATCTAACATTGAAGGTGCTTGCCCTGACAAAGAGCTGCTCTCTCGCTCCTTTAACCATGGCACCCGGCATCGGGTGCTGCCTCCTTGGAGCCTCTGCTGTGCTTCATACAAACAAGCCCGAAGTGGGCGCCCGTGGCAGCGGCCCCCAGCAGCACTCGAGCCCCCGAGGCTTGTTTGAAGGCTCTGCCTAGCAGCCGGTGCCCCAAACATGCCGGAGACGCAGCTACTGCTCTTTGCTTAGCAACAACCCCCCCAGAGGCGAAGGTAAACCTCAGGCAGAACAAGGGGGCCAAGAGAGCCCTGCGGAAGCCAGCTGCGGGCAGCAGCGATGCTCTGGGAAAGTTCACCAGACGCTGCTGGCAGCCCAGGCGCAGGAACAGCTCTGAGTGTCGCTGGTGGCCCTCTGGCAAATATTTGGAGACCTGTCCCCGATCCCACACTCTGCTTTCAGCAGCTGGCTCAAGCTCACGTGCAGCCGCGAGCACCGATGAGTCGCGTGCGGGAGCCCAGCCCAGCCCCAGAAATGAAACCCGCGGCATGACAAACCCCCTCGTTTCCGAGGGCGCTGATCACTCTGCGTCCAGCTCAGGAGCATCCTGGCGGGTCGCCTGCGGCTCTACACCGCACCTCACACCGCAGGGGTCACCACGATGGAATTAGGGGCCGACAGAGAATGTGGTCAGTTTAAGGGTAGGCACCAGCTTTGGATAGTGGCTGCTCCTTTCACTGGAGCGTTCGGAGCCCCTGACAGGTGCCGTCACCAAAGACGACGCCAGTTCTCTGTCTCTTAGCTGCTGCAGGGCAGGCTGAGAAAGGAGGCGGCGCTTTGCTCCCAGCAGCATCTGAAGTTGCTCGCAGAGGTCCTCACTGACCCTCTGCGCAAGGACCAGCAGCGCAGACTCCACGGGTGTCTCTGGGCTGTGCCCGGCCACAGGTCAGAGTCACCAGCAGAGCCACTCAGAACCATGCGGATCCATCCCAGCTGCATCAGCACCCCCTGGACACTCTGGAGCAGATCACCTGTCATTTCCCCAACTAGAGAGACTGGTGAAAACAGCTCCCAGGTGGAGCCCTCAGCCCCACAGCCCTTCTCCTGGGAGAGACAGGCTGTGGGTACAGCAGTGCCGATTGCTCCCAGGACCGTCTCGGTTGCGGGGACCTCTCCAGGGCCAGATTTTCTCAAAGCCGGAAAGCTGCAATCCTGAGAACAGGACTGCGACGCTGCAGCCCCTCTGGCCGAGACAGCTGGGGACGCAGCGCTCAACACACCCTTCTGCATCCTGGCGAAGGCCGGCACAGCCGTGGCAAGGGCTGGCATTCACATGAGCCCAGAGCATCCGGGACTGGAAGGGGCCTCAGACGCCCACCCAGTGCAATCCCCAGACCACAGCAGGATCCCCTGGATCCAGTCACGCAGGAACCCTCCACTCGTCCCAGTGCATCCCCAAACACAGCAGCACCAGAGGCGCTCCGGGACTGCGCCCGTACAAACCCTTCTGCCTGTTGGGCGGCTCTGGCCAGGCGCAGAGAGGCTCCTGGCTACAGGAGCAATCCCTCTCCCACCACAGGACCAGACAAAAGGGAAGAAACTTCTCCACGTCTAACCCTGACGGGCTTCCAGCTGCGGCTGCGGCCGGGGCTCTGGTGCAGCCACGGCGCTGGGCCATGTGTGCACAGGCTGCTCTCTCCGCCAGCGCCCTGACCTTTCGCAAACGTGATCCGAAGCGACCTTTACTGTTATTGCAGCAGGAGATGCAGCGCTGGCGGGGATTCTCGCCGGGCTGCGTTTGGCATTCGGCGGTGCTTCGCATCACAACGTCTCCCCCTCCGCTCGCGGGGTTGGCGCCGCAGCCGCCTCTGCAGAGACGTAGGGCGCACGCGAACCTCCGCCCGCGCTGCCGTCCGGCAGCACCCTGCAGCGGGCACCACAGCTGTCCAAACAGCGCCGCTCGTACCTGGGCGGCACACGGGGACCTGTTTACTCTCCCCAGCAGAGTACACAGAGGTCACTCTGCTGGATTTCATCGCTGCCCCTCGCTTCACGCCCGGCTTTCAGCTCCACAGGAAACCCCAGAAAGGCAGCGCTCCCCAGCAGAACCGGCCGAGGGCCAAGTGCAGCCGGCAGCTCCGACCCCCCAGACAAGTGCTGCTGCCTCATGTCCCCTGGTGGGAGTGGGCTTCACACTGGCACCGTGCAGGAGGCTTCTCTGGACAAAGAGCATCCAGCCCCTGCCTGCGACAGCTCCCACCACCCTTTGTCTCAGAGCGAAGCCGGACTGGCTGCTCCGCAGGAAACAAAGGTGACACACGGGCTCTTTGTTTGAGAACGAGACCAGCTCCAGCTCCACCGGTGCTGAGGAGCTGCTGAACCCACACAACAGCACCAGCACGAAAAGAGGAGTGGCCGGATCCTAACGGTCCTCAAGAGCGCAGGCACCGGGAACAACTTGTCTGCAGCAGACCAGGCAGAGACATCCCACAGCAGTGCCCCGGACTTCAGCTCTCGGCCGCCTCTCCCCTCTGCACCCCTCTGGCTCACTGAAGGGTCGCAGAGCCCTGCCCACGCTGCCCCAACCCTCGCAAACCAGGCACAGAAGTCATTTACTCGTGGCTCAGGTTTCCACCACCTCCAGACAGCGCCCGCAGAGTCCTGTAGCACCCCAGGAGTCCCTGAAGAGCTCTGCATCTCTGCTGCTCCAGCAACAGCTCTGAGAGGGGCTGCCGGTGACAGAACCAGTCTCGCCCAGCACCTGGGGACACCTGCGTTTCCCAGGGGTGTGACGGGGCTCTGAAAGGCCTTGGCAGGCTGCGCCAGCTGCAGACAGCTGGCAGGTGAGAGAGATCTGCACCTTCAGCAGCTCCAGCTCGTGTCTGCTGACCAAGAAATAAATGAAACTTGACAGCAGCGAGGAAAGGGACCAGGCAGGGCTGGCTCAGGGCTGGCTCTGAGCCGGTTGCCCTGGTGTCTGCAGCTCTTGGCCAGCTCTGTGCACGGCCGCTGGCTCTCCCCTCAGCTGCAGAGCAGCACCTCCAGTGCCTCTGAGTGGGGGCGATCCATCGCATCTCCTGCTCCAGCCCCTGCACCGTCTGTGCTCATGGGGGAGGAAATAACACTCAGAGAAAGGCTCAGAGACTTCTGGTGGGGTGACCCCCATGTTCCCGGTCTAAGAGCCGCCTCTCCACAGACAGCATGAGCAGTGAAAACCAGAGAGGGACCTCAGAGGAGCCACATTGTGAGGGACTGAAAGGGGGCTACCCAATAACAGTTGTTGGCAACTTGGAGATACCTGTGTGGCAACAAGCGGGGCTGATGGGTTAAAGATCCCTGAGCATTCACTTGGCTTGAAGACACAGCAGCTGCTGGTGGCTTTTGCTTCTTGCTCTGGACACCTGAACATGCTGAGGGAACCTCCTTCTGGCTCCTCATATTGAGGCTGTTTTGTGGCAAGAAAAGAGCATCTCCTCGGAGCATTTGCTCCCCTCTGCTGAGCCACAGCTGAGCCCCACTGACCGCCACCCCGAGCAGGGCCACAGCTCCTGCAGTTCTCTTGCCCAGTGCACAGGCTGACCTGGGGGGGATCAGCTCCCAAAGAGCAGGGGCAGAACAGACCTGGAACAGTCTAGCACAGACCTCTCCTGTAGCACTGAGCCCCCAGCCCAGAAGCCTCCCTGACCTGGGGGGGATCAGCTCCCAAAGAGCAGGGGCAGAACAGACCTGGAACAGTCTAGCACAGACCTCTCCTCTGGCGCCGAGCACCGAGCCCTGTGGTTTCTGTGCCCCCCCCTCCGCCGTGGTTGACATTTCACAGGGTCTGTCGGCCGGGACTATCCCCTAACTGCAGTAACGATCTCCTGGTTAAGGGCGGACTCTTGGCAAAGCTTCAAGCCCTAATCACTGCAGCTGAACCCAGCTGCAAGAACACGGCTCCCCTAAAGCTGTCAGTCCTCGTAGCCGGCCCGTCCCTGGCACCCCATGAAGCTACACACCACGGCCTCCGAGCCCATCTCCAGCTGACCCGCAGCAGCCCTCAGAATTCCGCAGGGCTGGCGCCTCTCTCCTGTAAAAAGGCCACACTCTGGGCAGCTCTGAGCAGCCTTTCACCCGGCAGCAACTCCACAGACAACCCGTGAGTGGGAAAACGGGAAACAAAAGCAGCGACAGGAGCCTCCTGCGCTCGCTGGATGCAGCTCTCCTCTCGGGTTGTTGGAGCAGGGTCTTCCAGTTTAACTTCCGCGACCCTTAAATGCTCCGAAGGTGGAGAAGGCGCCATTGACATTTCACTAGAGGCAGCGCCATGCAGATTACAGGAGTCAGGACTGAACCACAGACGAGGTCTCAGCCCCGCTGCAGGGCTGCTCCCACCTCTTGAGCACTGACCCTCCTCCTTCTCCTGCTCCGGACTTGCTGCGAGCAGCCTGCCCCTGCCCAGAAGAGGCAGTGCCGCAAGTCAGGGCTCCAGGAGCCCGGCTCGGGAGCAGAGCTCCTCCAGCTGTCCCGGGAGACTAGTTCTTTGTAAAACCTTTCAATGGCAGTGAGAGACAGGAGGTGCAAAACCCCCGCACTCTGAGACGGGGATTCCGATTTGGCTCGTAGCACCGCCGTGGTTTATCTCAGCCCTCCGCCTGCTCCTGTCACAGGATAATAGGGAAATCCATAATTAAAGGCAGATTGAGATGCTGAGCTCAGAGTCTTCTGCCTGCCCTGCCCAGATGTGGATTTGAGCACCGGGGAGCAGGTCCAGCTGTGCAGCAACCATCCAACTGCATCTCCTGACCCAAAGGCGAGCAAATGAGGGAGATGCTTCTTCAGGAACCCCTAACGATTATCCCTCTGGACACGGTTTGTTAGCAGCCTCCCACCCCCAGAGGCTGGGTGAACCGCCAGGCCCTTCCTTTTGGGGCTCCCCAGACCAGCAGCGCGACCCGCCTGGTCTAAGCCACGTGTCTCCCACCCCCGAGAGCCGAAACAGGGCTGTAGGGGCTGTCACCCTGGAGAAAACGGTTTTACCTCATTTTCCTATCACAGACCCAGCAGCTCTGACAACCACCTGAGACAAGCCCCCTCCTCCCAAAGCCCAGCCTGCCGCAGCCCTGGGCACCTCTCTGCCAGCCCTGCCGGGAGATGCCTTTGCGGCAGGTACGTAACCCAAGAGTGCTTGTCGGAGCCATCCTGCCCGCGGAGCCATCCTGCCCGCAGAGCCGCTGCAAACATGACATCTTTACAGCACATGCTCAGCAAAGGAAAGCCCTGGGAAAGGGAGGGCAGGCCGGACACCTCCCATATAGCTGATTGTAAATTCCTGGGCACAAGGTTTGTTTTCTTAATAACCCACTAGTTGGGCTTAGTGTGTCTGTTCCTTCCAAGCCAATTTGGATGAGGGGTCCCAGGCCCCGGACATAAAGTGTTTCATACCCCGCAGATACGCTCCACCATTGTTTCTCGAGGAAAATCCAATCGCCAGCCCCACGTAATCACTGTCAGATGTTCCACCCGGTGCGAGCGGTGACTTCCCGGACACAAACTGCTTTCAATCAGGAATCTCCAGCTCCGGCCGCCTTGGCGATGCCTCCACAAAGTTGGGCGGCGTCACCATTCAGGTCCTGCCGCACGGCTGGTGCTTAGGGAAACCTCTCCCAGGGAGCCTTCCCTGCCTCTGCAGAGCTCCCCCAGGCTTCATAAACCTCAAAGCACAAACGCTACCCCCTGACCCCACACAAGCTCTGGCCATGCAGCCTGGGTTGGTGCAACCACAACCGTGTACAACCTAACCGTGGGTCGGTACAACCACAGCTGTGTGCAACCCGACCAGGGTTGGTGCAACCACACCCATGTACAACCTAACCCTGGTTAGTACAACCACAGCCGTGTACAACCTAACCCTGGGTCGGTACAACCACAGCTGTGTGCAATCCAACCAGGGTTGGTGCAACCACACCCGTGTACAGCCTACCCCGGGTCGGTACAGCCACAGCCGTGTACAACCTACCCTGGGTTGGTACAGCCACAGCTGTGTACAACCTACCCTGGGTCAGTACAGCCACAGCCGTGTACAACCTACCTCTGGTTAGTACAACCACAGCCGTGTATAACCTAACCCAGGTTAGTACAACTTACCCCGGGTCAGTACAACCGCAGCCGTGTACAACCTACCCCTGGTTAGTACAACCTACCCCGGGTCAGTACAACCACAGCCGTGTATAACCCAACCTGGGTTAGTACAACCACAGCCGTGTACAACCTAATCCTGGTTAGTACCACCACAGCTGTGTACAACCTACCCTGGGTCAGTACAACCACAGCCATGTCCAATCTAACCCTGGTTAGTACAACCACAGCCGTGTACAACCTACCCCAGGTTGGTACAACCAGTGCAGCCCCACTGGCACAAACTGGCAGGCCCAGGGCACAGTTAGTGCCGCCCCGGGTGCCAGCGGCTGTCGGCAAACACCTCCTGGCCGCGAGCACGCGGCTGCAGCCCCGATCCTAGGAGCCCTGGCTCCGCGCCCTTTAACTCCCGTAAGTGCCTCTCCAAAGGCAGCCAGGGGCACCCCGAAGGGCGACCGAATGTGCGCGGGGGATAATCGCGCCTCCGCAAAGCTGCAGAAAAGGTGGTGTCAAGGCGGCTTGGAAGTGGCCTCCTTAATAGAAAAGGACGGTCCCTCTCTGTGTACGGCGTGATTTGCTCTGGGATTTCAGCGGTGCCCCGTAAGCCGACAGGATATTGCAGCAGCTTTTGTGTCGCTGGTGACCCAGCTGTTCGTTATTGAAAAATTCCAGCGCTGGATGCTGAGGGCAGCGGGGCTGACCCCGCATCGCATGGGCGCTACTGTCTTTCAAAAGATACAGGATTAAAGGGCCGGGCGAAATCTGGAGGAAAGCTCTGTCTGGGGCTCTGTGTTGTCGTTGTCTTGCGCTATATTGGCCCGGAGAGGGATGTTTGTGCAGGATTTAATTAGTTGGAATCAGGCTGAGATTATTGTTGAGACTATTTACTCAGCAAATCTCCAGTCTGAGCCACAGCTCGAAATGAGTCTGAATAAGAAAATCAAGGAGCGCTCAGTCCTACTCTTCATATTCTGTAATGAGCCGCGAGGCGACGGCGGGCAGGGGCGGCTCACGTGCGGCGCCCAGCGCCCCTTGTTCCCACTGGCACCAGTATAGCGGGGGGGACCACCATCGCATCATGACTGGGCCCTAACCAGCGCGAACGAGCAGGGGAGGCCGTCACAAGACCCCCTGAGGTGCAGGAACCTCTTCCACCACATCCTCAGAGGAGGCCGGGCATCGCTCTGCTGCCCGACACACAGCGACATGCACCAAGAGGCAGCTGTTGTCACTGGTCCACTGTCAGGGTCCGATCACTCCGCTCAGGTCAACTTTTTGTGACCAAAACAGGCCAGGAACGAAGGTTTTTAAATTAAAGCACCAAGCTCTGGGCGGGAGCCTCCGGACCCGTCAGCTGCAGTGGAGAGGAAGACACCGCATCTCCTAGACCCCAGGGAGGCAGCTGCAGGGACACTCGCCGCGGGAGACTCTGCAGAGGGTCCCAGGAGCAGAGCACATTTGCTCCTGGGCCCTCCTGCCCTGGGGAGCGAAGACACTGGCAGGAGGCGCCTTGGAATTCACATCTGAAACGCCTCCATCACTCAGGGCTCTAAGGCTCCCAGGCAGGGTTTACATAAGGGTTACACAAGGGTTACAAACCCTTACCGAGCTTTTGTAAAGGTCACCCAGCTGCTCTTGGTCCTTTGTACCATGACACAGGTGCTTCAGCTGCTGTGAGCAAACACGGAGACACCGGGGCACTCGCTGGGGCTCTGGAGGGAGCTGGAGCAGTTGCTGCTTCTGCCCTTGCACCAGAGCCAGTGCTCGGTGTCAAATCCCTGCAGTACTGTCACAGAATCACAGGACCCCAAAGATCACCGAGTTCAGTCCCCCTGCCACAGCAGGATCCCCTAGGCCCAGTCATTAGGGACTGGAAGGGACCGCTGAAGATCATCCAGTCCCATTCCCCTGCCACAGCAGGATCTCCTAGATCCAGTGGCACAGAAACAGTCCAGGAGGGTTTTAAATGTCTCCAGAGAAGGAGACTCCACAGCCCCCCTGGGCAGCCCCTGCCAGGGCTCTGGCACC
>JAOXOE010000784.1:11085873-11100353 GCA_028565055.1 Phoeniculus purpureus | reverse complement strand
AGCGCAGCCTGGGCCGGGCCTTCCTCCTTAACTAGTTATGACAAGGTAATAAAGCTGGTTATGCATTTGTCTGCCTCTAAATTGGTTACTTACGGCCGTGATGGATGAGGGGCGAGATCGCCCGCTCCTGAAAAGCGGCTCTCGATTCCTGATCTCATCTTTGCAGGTAATGAATTATATCTAATTAGTAGGTTCCAAATCTAATCAAGAGGTTGAGATGTTGACCTGGAGACGGCGAGAGAGGGCGAGGAGGCCTCCTGTTACGGTTTTGTGTCTGAATCAGGAGCGCGTCGCAAGCGCCGGCTGCAGGAGAGCGCCGCCCGCACTGCCCAAGACTGAGCCAAGTCCTGAGGTCGCTGCGTCAGCTGACTGCAAGGAGACTCATCTCCCCTCCACGGGGAGCGTGAACTCTCTGCTCCGCACTGCACTCCGGCCGCTCCAGTGTTTGGGAGAAGAGCGAGGAGCTGCTGTGAGCAAATCGGCCGCGGGCGAGCGACACGGAACAGCCCTGGGAGTTCAGGAACACTCCCGTCAGATGCCTGAGGGAGAAACTGGCGCTGCAGAGAGTGAGTGGAGCAGCCCCAGGGAAGGACAGACAAACAGACGGCCAAGTGCTGCCCAGACTCACACCCCAGGAGCTGCAGAGCCATGGGGAGAAGTGACGCCTGCAGCCGCGCTGGGCTCCAAGTGCAGCCCTCCCGCCAGAGCCAGCAAGGGGAACGGGTCCACAACCCTCCCTGAGTCAACCCATCAGCCGGTGTCGCTCTCAGGCCCCCACATGAAACCCCGTGTTCCACCCTACAAAGGTCCAAACGCACCTGTGCAGTAGGACATCACAGCTGCAGGTGCCCCCAGCCCACTGGGCACCACTGCCAGAGCGCCAGCGGGGCAGGGCACAGGGCAGAAGGCGCAGGGCAGCCGCCTTCTGCACCTTCCACGTTCCTTTCCCATTGCGATGGTCTCTGTAAGCGCCGCTAAGAGCCCTTAGAAAGCCTTGGTTACGGAAATGCCAGAGAGGACTTCTCTCCTGAGTTAGTGCTCAGGGCCTGTGCTGCCTCGTTAGCGCTCATGAACCAGCCCAGCTGTTGCACAGGTGCTTGCAATGCTGCAGCCAGGGCCACAGCAAACCCATTTTCTACCCAAAGTCCTGCGGAGACTTCAGATTTTCCTAAAACCTCGCTCCAGTCTGTCCACCTGCAGCTCACACAGCAGCTCAGCCTGGCTAAGCCGCTCAGCCACAGAGGCCAACTTCCTTATCCCTTAGTCACAGCCTAACCCTAACCCCGTTCACAGAAAGCTCTGCACGAACACTCACGGAGCCCCGAGCCCTGCAGAGCAGAACCTCCCCTGAGCAGCACCCTGAGCTCGCAGGGGCGCAGCCGGCAGCCAGGTCTGTGAGGGGTCAAGGTGGCTGGTAATGTCCAAGCAGGAGGATGGCACCAGGACAAACCCCAGAGCGCTCAGCTGAGCCTGGCGACTGGAGGCAAGCTGGCAAACCAGTGCCTGTGGGCTGTGTGGGGTGCTGGTGCTGGAGCGGAGACCTAGTTCCGGAGGGGAGGGAGGGAAGGTGCCACCAGCTGAACCCAGCCCCTGGGGCAGAGCCCAGCCCACCATCCCCGCTTGTGTCCAGGCCGGGTGCTCCTTCACCGGCACCGGGGCATGCCCGTGCCAGCCCCTCCTGCAGGGCATGGGGCAGGAGAAGGCGGAACACACAGGCACCTACGGGTGCTTCTGTCAGGCTGGGCTGGCTCAGCCACGACCACCTTGCTTCTTCCAAGGGCCTTCTGCTATGAGGACCAGATTGCTCCCCAGAGAAGGGGTTTGAGAGTGGGAGCCACACTTCCAAGCCTGAGGCAGGGTGAGAGATGAAGGGGCTCCACACAACCTGCAGCTCAGGCAGGGGTGCTCTAACCCCCTGCCTCTGAGTGGTGACACAGGGGGCAGGTTGGAGCTCAGAGGACACAAACTGCCTGCACGACCCGCTCTGCAAGCTGCGGACTCCACTTCCTTTCCCAGGAGCCAACAGGATAAGGGATCTATTAAACGTAAAACAATCGTCAGTCTCCTGGTGTTTTCACCTGCCCGAGTCACTGCATCACTCCTCCTTCTTGCTCTGGTCACGACTGCAGAGCTGGCTCAGACCGCTGCCCCTCCCAGGAACCTTCTCTTGAGCCACAACTCAGCTTCACACAGCCAAAATTCAGCGCAACGAGACACCCCCCTGACCCCAGTGACCACAGAGGGAGCCCAGGACTGAAAGAACTGGAGGCAGCCAGTGCCCTGCTCGTGCTCAGCACTGCCAGGATGACACTGCCTCTCCATGAGCGAGCGGCTGCAAGGAGCAGTGGCTGGATACGGAGGTACCCGGTGAGCTTGGCGCCTCGCTGGGAGAGAGGAACGGGCTCTTCGGAGATGGACTGGGGAGACGTCTGCACCGGAGAGTCCGTGGCCACACCATTACTGACCGGGAGATGCTGCTGCACACTCTGCTCACAGCACTGCATGCCTGCCCCGCTCCTGCGCTCTCGGCGATGCTGCTGCCAGGCACTTCAGGCCCTGCAGCAGACAATGCAACGAAGGAGCACGCTGCGCAGCTGCAGCGGCCAGGGTGCAGTTCGCTGCGACTCCTTAGCGACAGCAACAGCCGAACAGCCCACTGCAAGCGAGGCACAAGGCAACAGCAGCCCTCCTGTCAGGAACCCCGACTGCATCCCGCCTATCGCCAAGCTGCCAAAGCTGTTCCTGCCCTAAATCCACCCGTGCCCAGCCTCAGCACGGAAGTGGTCGCGGAAACGCAGCAACAGCGACCACATGCTCTGTCCGGTTAAACTGGACAGTCTGAAAAGACATCCAAGCAACTTCTAAACTCACCCAGGGATGGGGACTCAGCCCCCACCCTGGGCAGCCCAGCCCAGTCCCTGACCACTCTCTCCAGGAGGAATCTCTTCCCGATGGCCAGTCTGACCCTCCCCTGGTGGAGCTGGAAGCCCTTCCCTCTGCTGCTGTCACTGATGACCTATGAGCAGAGCCCAGCACCAGCATCTCTGCAGGGTCCTTTCACAGAGCTGTAGAGAGCGAAGAGGTCTCCCCTCAGCCTCCTCCTCCTCCAACTAAACAGCCCCAACTCTCTCCATCTCTCCTCAAAAGGTTTGCTTTAAAAAAATCATAGAATCATAGAATCGTCAGGGACTGGAAGGGACCTCGAAAGATCACCCAGTCCCAACCCCCTGCCCCAGCAGGATCCCCTAGATGCAGTCGCACAGGAGCACGGCCAGGGGGGTTTGAAATGTCTCCAGAGAAGGAGACTCCACCACCCCTGGGCAGTGTCCCATCAGCCATGCCTGTTTTCTGGACACACTCCCCACAAGGTAACTCCCAGTACCCAACCGCCTGGGAAGGGCTGGCCCGGGTCCTGCGGCACCCAGGTCACTCACACGCAAGCCGGCGCCGAGCCAGCCCTGCTGAGGAGGAGCAGATTTGCTTGCCAGGCAGACTAGGAAAATGACGGGTCCACAGAACTGCCTCTTCCCTCTGAAGAGGTGAAGTGGCCGGTTCCAGCGGTGCCTGTTTCTCAGGCCACACCAGTTCCAGGAGCTGGTTTCCAGAGGCAGCCAGCCCTGGTTTGTGTCGGTACCTACTCACTTTTGGTTTCCAGAGGTCACCACAGCGTTCCCCCTGTTATTAAAGTCCGGGTGTCGGGTGCTAATGGCCCGTAATTATCTCTGGAGCGGGCTGTGATGGTGCAAAGTTCCGCGGCGCAGACAAGTGTCTTCATGACGGATGTCGGCGGCCGGGCTGCCGGCGGAGTTTCATCATGAGAAATGCGGCTCCGCCGCTGCGACTCACTGGCAGACACCCCGGCCGCGTGGGGACAGACCAGCAGCCACCCTTCTGGAACCCCGGCTGCAGCCCAGCCGCCCCAAGCCTGCCCGTCGACCCGTTTTAGGGGTGACCTTGTGGAGCTGGGGTGCTGGTTGGACTCGCTGACCCCGGGGGTCTTTCCCAACCTGAATGACTCCGTGGCTCCAAAACGCCCTAGAAGAGTGGTGCTGACAGGAAAGCCGGCGGCTCGCGGCGGCCACCCTCTGTGCCCAGGCCCGCGGGCACGGCGCTGCCAGCCCCCCCCCTCACCAGAACACTTGCAGCGCCCTTCCACGGAAGGAGCCTCAGCTCGGGGGTCCACGAGCAGCGTCTCCTTTGTTCGAGCCCGGCCGAGCCGGCGCGTCCCGTGTCATCCCTCGTGTGAGCAAATGGCTGAGAGCTACCACCGCCAATTGCCCATTAGGTGCCCTCGCCCTCACTCATTCTGTCTTCCCGAGAACAGACACCCCCCAGCAGCAGGAGCGCAGCCATTAATCCAGTTACCCAGGGAATTTCACACCTTTGCCAGGCCCTCCGCAGCCCTCATTGCGGCGCAGCCGCGTCTCAAATGGATGCGCTGAGCTGTGGAGAAGGGCAGCTCCAGCTGAAGGCAGCAATTAGATGGTAATTAGGGCTTCGCCTCACCCCGTGATTGATAGGGGCTCACTGGGCCCAAACTGCATCTTGTCATCTCCTAATGGGCTGGGCAAGATGCTCCTGACTCTGGAGGATTTTGTCTTATCTCAGGAGAGATAATCTA
This sequence comes from Phoeniculus purpureus, assembly GCA_028565055.1. NCBI lineage: Eukaryota > Metazoa > Chordata > Aves > Bucerotiformes > Phoeniculidae > Phoeniculus > Phoeniculus purpureus. Next base: position 11,095,732 of record JAOXOE010000784.1, on the reverse strand, counting down.
CTCAACAAGTTATCTGCTGCCTGTGGGAAAGAGCCACCGCGCATCCACCAGCCCAGCGCTCTTTGCTGCCGGCTCAGGAGGAGCCCCAGGACTTCCTCTGGAGCAGTGCAGCTGGGGCCTTGCTTCCCCACGTCCCAGCTTTCAGGCGACTTGTCTCGGTTCACCTGCAAGTGGGAACCAGCCGCTCCACCTGCCCTGAGCACCGGTCCTCCCCACGGAGACCCCCACAAGGGCCAGCAGCCTGGGACCTCGCAGCCTCCAAGAACCTGGGACTGGTTTTGAATCTTCCCTGCTCCTGCTGAAGGTGGCTGCCCGACCCAGACCCACGGCAGACACTGCCCTGCTGAAGGTGGCTGCCCGACCCAGACCCACGGCAGACAGAATCCGCAGGGAGCGGTGCCAACACTCGCACCCAAGGGCTGCAGCCCCTGAGGGTCTGAGCCGGGGTCCTCGCCCGTGTCATTTGGGCCCTCGTAGCCCCAATTACTTATCATAACCAATTCAGTTTATCTTTATCAGAATCATTATCTAAATTGGCTCCGTGACACGCTCTGCTCCCGAACGGCTCTCGGGGGAGAGGCAGCTATAAAAGCCCTGATTCTGTGCTTTGTAATTGCCCCTCCATGGGCTATAAAGCATCGCGCTGGTGCTGAAGTCGGTGTAGCTAGCGCTTTGCAGGGCCCCGCGTGGAGCCCTTATCCCACCCCAGGAGCAGACTGCAGCACATGTCTGGTGCAGGGACACGAGGAGCCTCTGCAGCAGCCACGCGGCGGCCGCCCGATCCCAAGCACGGAGCGGCTCCTCGTGAGGCTCCTGGCTCCGCTCGAGAGCTGCTCTCGAGGCGGCACAGGGTGACCCGGGTCAGTGGGGAGCGAAGCGTGGCCCTTGCTGGCACCTCAGCCTGGGAACGATGAGGTGTCAGCGCCAGCCGCTAACAGGCTCATCCTCCCAGCACCATTAATTGCCTCCTCGCAGTATCCTCCACATTTCCTGTTGTAAAAACGCCGGCCAGCCCTTCCCCACTGCTGACTTTTGTTTTCCTTGCTGTTTTGAGAAATTCCTCCTTCCTCGGGGTTTCTAAATGGGCTTCGCAGTGCCAGGCCAGCAGCTCTCCCCGTGATTAAAACAAAACAGTCCAGTTCTAAGGAGCAGAGACCTCACCTCCCATCCCGCGCACCATGAGGTGTCCCTGGCCTCCCCTTGCAGCCGGTTCTGCTGGCTTGACGCACTTTCAGAAGTTCAGTGACGGGCAGCCGAGGGGTCATGTTTGCCCTCCAGTCGCCGCTTTTCATGCCTGACATGTTTTTCTGCTGGCCGGTCCCCCGGCTGCAGCGGGGTCACAGGGATGGGGAGCAGGGTGGGGGTTACAGACAGGGTTTTGTGTTTCACAAACCCCACGAGGGTTCGGTTACAGACCATATATTGTCCGTGCCGGCCCCGCTCGGGGAGCGGGATCAAGTTCACCACATTCTCGTTTGGGGGCTTTGATCCCTTCAGCTAAAAAGAAGCTGCTCAGAATTACCCTGCCCAGCAGAGCCACGACTCGGCGGCGCGCTCGCCCAGCGCCGAGGGAGGAACGCCAACAGCGCCACTAGCCAGCTGGCCAGCCGGGCCACACCAAGCCCGGAAGCGGCTTGAGTCTATCGGCACAGCCACGGGCTCCCCGCTCCTTGCTGAAGGGCCCAGCACCCTGAGTGCTGTCAGGCTGTCAGTGATGTGGAGCCCCTTTGCTTGAGGGATGCGGTCAGTGTCACACTGGGTATCACAGAATCATTAGGGATGGGAAGAGACCTCGAATGATCGGCCAGATCCCCCTGCCCCAGCAGGATCCCCTAGATCCAGTCACACAGGAACACGGCCAGGAGCGTTTGAAACTGCTCCAGAGAAGGAGACTCCACAACCCCCCTGGGCAGCCCCTGCCCTTCCCAGTGTCACCCTCACAGGGAAGAAGGTCCTTCTGATATTGATGTGGAACCTCCTCTGTTCCAGCTCACATCCGCCGCCCCTCGTCCTATCACCAGAGGACATTGAGAGGAGCCTGGCTCCATCCTCCTGACACCCACCCTTCACATATTTATAGACATTCATGAGGTCACCCCTCAGGCTCTTCTTCTCCAAGCTCAAGAGCCCCAGCTCCCTCAGCCTGTCCCCATCAGGGACACTCCTTTCATCATCCTCATTGCTCTGTGCTGGGCTCCTCTCTCCAGCAGCTCTGTGTCCTTCTGGAACTGAGGGGCCGAGAGCTGGACACAAGATTCCAGCTGTGATCTCACCAGGGCAGAGTAGAGGGGGAGAAGAACCTCTCTCCACCTGCTGACCACCCTCTTCTGATCCACCCCAGTGTGCTGTTGAGCACACTGCTGAGCCATTTGCTGGCCATCCTGCTGGCCCCCAGGACCCCCAGGTCCCTTTCTCCTGTTTGATCCCTAAGAGGTAGAACTTCTCTCTACCTGAGGCAGCAGGTTCTCTGCTCCTCGGCACCCTCTAGAAGAGGGCTAAGAGCAGCACCCAGCACAGACACGGGAAGGCTGCCCCACATCTCCACCAAGCAGCTGCCCCTCTTGGTGAGCCCAAGGTGGAGTAGGAGAAGACATGAGCAGGAGCAGCACAGCAGAGGGTGGGTGAGGAGCTGCAGATAACAACTCGTGCAAGTGTCACCGCTGTTTGTAGACACAGCTGCACCCCTCTCCCTGCACTACAAACACACCGAGGTGTAAAGATCTTATCAGCCCCCGTCCTGCTGGAGAGGCCTCTGTGCCCTGGCGCAGCCCCGCTTCGGTGCGGGGAGGTTGTTTTCCTTTCTAAGTGGAACATCAGATTACAGCGGTCCCGTTTCACCGCTGAGTGCGGCCGCCACTTAACGTCCTGACAGACACTCGGAGCGAGGCGGCCGGCGCTGCCAGCGCGGAGCGCGTCCATCCATCATCGGCTAACAGATCGCGGGGAGCGCCCGGCCCTCCGCCATCAGCCCGACTCGGTGGCCGGGCTAAGCCCTGCTAACTAGGCTCCTGCCCAGTTTTGTGGCAGTCTGTCTGCCCCTGCAAACAGAAACGGCCAACGGCGTCGCAGGCCAGAGCGCGAGCGGCGCGGCCAGCTGGGGTGTCTTTGCTCCTAGCCAGACCCTGCGCGGGCTACTCTGGCCACTTCCAGCGAGCACGGCCACAGCGCCGCCTCTGCGCTGCCCAGCCCGCTCGAACACCTCAACTCTCTCGCAGCAGCCTGTCCGCTGCATCTCTCTTGCGACACCTCTGCCCTGACCCCGGTGACTTCCACCCTCCTCTGCTGCCGTTGCCACACCAGGTGCCCAACCCAAGGGCCTCGAGGAAGACTCCTGCTGAACAGAGGGCACCCGGCGGCTAACGCTGCCCCTCTCCACAACCGCTGCGGCTCCGGCCAACCAGGACCTGCACAGAAAAGGACTTTTTGAAGGCCGTTTCGTTTGGAGGGAAGAACTGCACCGGGTCACAACCACGATCTGTCGGCAGGCTCGGAGCAAGCGGCAGGAGCACCCGCAGCCCTGCCCCGCCCGACAGATGGGGGCTCTTGGGGTCCCCACAAGGCCGACCCACAGAGCGGTCTGATGTGGCAGAGAAGGGGGCTGCTGGAGCAGCCCGTGAAGCGCCGCGCCGACCCCTCCACGGTCACTCAGCAGCGCCCGGCGCCTTTACGACTCCTTATTTTCGCCGTCTTTCCTACCTGGCCGCACCAGAAGAGGAGCCATCCTGAACCTCTTCCACGCTCCCCAACTCACAAACCGCGGGTTCTGCTCCCGGCGGCCTGGAGGATTCATTGCCCAGCCCCGTGTTCGCTCGAGGACAGAAACAGACTCCTCAGCGTTGGAGGGGGACAACTGCCGCTTGCCAGCGCATCGCCACCCGCGGCTGTGCCGAGAGGAGGGCATCTCCCTCTCGCTGCTGGACGGACAGCAGCGGACAGCAGCCTGTGGCCACCTGCGTACGTGAAGCAGCCAGCAGCCCACCCGCCCTCCTGGCCAATCGTCAGCGAGACCGGCCCGAGCCCCGGACATTGACTCCGCTGCCCCGTGCCAGCCCGGGCACCCTAACGAAGGGCTGGCGCTCGCGCAGCGCTCTGCTGTGTGGGGCCGGGTAACGCTGCTCACGGGAGACACCGAGGAGGTTAAATCGTTCCGGCCCAGGCGGGTCATTAGAGGATTTAGTCGGCAGGTGCTGCGGCCCCATAACTCACGGGTTACTGCACAATAAAAGGGTTGTGGACGTGTAAACCACCACCCCGGGGGCTCCCCCGAGCCACCCTGGCCCACGCAGCGCTGCGCACCCCCTCCGGGGCCAGCGGTCCCCATCCAAACCCCAGAACCTCTGCTTGGCTCCTGGGGGCAGCTGCTGCTCTTGGGGCTTTGTTGTGTGAGCTGGATGCGTCTGAGGAAGCGGTTGGCTCGGGCCTGCTGCCAGCTGCACCGGAGGCAGCGCCGGGCGCACGGAGGGCTAATCATCAAGGAACAGCGGTCTGGAACAGCAGAGAGGTGCGCCCTGGCGAGGGCTCTCAGGAGATGGCTCCCACTGTGCGTCACTCTCAAGAGCATCTCCGAGCTCTGCCGTGGAGCCTCCACCAGGAGACCTCCCGGGTTCCAGCTGTCCAGGGTCTCTCTCACCATCTCCTCCAAGCCGCCTCAAGCTTTAGCGCCAAGTGCCAAAGAGGAAGCGTGAAGGGAACGCGGGTCCCCTCCCGGCTCACCCGCGGACTGACGTGGCCCCTGCTCTCGGAGCCTTCCCCACAGACGCGGCCCCCGAGAGCCGGTGCCGAGCGGCCCCCGGCGCTAATGACGTTAGGGCGAATTATAAAGAGAAATCAAATTCTCCATCGCATTTGAGCGCCATTAAAATGCCAAACAATAAACTACCAGACTGCAAATTAGATCAGTGGAAATATCAAACACATTGCGGTATAAAATCCATAATTGCATTTAGCGCCCGGGCTCCCGGGGGACAGGCTGCTAAAGATCATCACGGCGCCGCATATGAGGAGCTATTGACAGAACGATAAAAATCGACAGCCTAACCAAATAAACACCGCAGCCCTCATCAAATATTCAGCAACTGAAATTTGACTAGCGGGCGCCCGGCTTCCCCGCTCCATGGGTCCTGCCGCGGCGACAGCGGCCGCTGCGCCCCGCAGGGCCAGGCGGCAGGGCACGGGCAGCCACGGCGGGCACCGGCGCCATCAATAACCGCGGTGCCGCTCAGACAGGGCGATTATTCTCCCGAGTACGTTACCGGCCCCAGCCAGACCTGGCTCCAAAGGCTTTAATTAGAGGCAGCACAATACCTACGCTGCAGGAGCCGGGACCTCTCGCCCCTAGCGAGGTGCTGAGCACCGAGTCTTCCCCTCCTCCTGCCGGGTGGGCGATGCAGTGGCTGCAGGATCCCGCACACCCCAAGGAGGGAGCAGGCTGAGCTGTGCCCAGCCAGGGCTCCCGCGGCCAAAGGGCTGAGGAGCATCTCATCCACTGTCCTGGCCACACGGACCCGCCTGCCGGCCCCGGCCCACAGCAAGGGCAGTGTGCTCCGAGGTAGCTCTGGCTGCAGGAGTGCGCAGGCAATGCCCAGGGAGCCCGGCACGACCACAGAACGTGAGGGACCAGAAGGGGCCTCGAGAGACGAAAGGACGGCGCTAAATGGGGATTTTATTAACCACTTCTGGTTACTCTGCTGGGTGAGCTGGTGCCAGGAGCGTGTCTGTGGCTCACAGGGTATCCCTTCTGCCACGCGAGGCAAGGGGAGCTGCAGGAGAGCCAGGCCACGTGCTCGCCGAGGAAACACCGCGGCAAAGCCCAAGGAGCGATCCCCGCTGCCTGCGCTTCGGCCCCGACCGCAAGGGTGAGGGATCGAGACGCGGGCACCAACCCGCTGAGGAGACTCAGGTCGCGCCGGCGCGTCTCTGCACCGAACGGTCAGAGCCCGGGCACGGGTGCCCTGCCGAGACACCTCGGTGCGTGCCGGGCGGCACCGGCGCCAGCGAGGAGCCTGCGCGCTCCGTGCCCTGCTCGCACAGGCGCCGAGTCTGAAATTAGAACAAGCCCAATGTATAATGCATGCTCTGGAAGCACCCGGTAGGGTTATGAGCAGCCATCCCCTGCTCATGGAGGCAAAGTTTATGTAAATGACTGATGACAGTGTTATTGTGTGAGGAATATCAATGGAGTAATTACAGTTACACAGCTCGCTGCCGCACTGCTGCTCCAAGCCCCTGTTAATTTTTCACACCGCTCCCCTGGGAGGGATCGCAGCGTGCTCCTAAGAGCAGAGCTAATAATCGCAGCTCTGAGCCACTGCCGCTCAAAGTAGCCCCGAGGTCTTTCTGAGCAGACTGCTAAACACTGCCTGTCTCCCCAGAGAGGGCAGAACAGAGATAAAATGATTAAAAACTGCCAAATTGGACTGGCAATCACTTGGCTCCACTGTCAGCCCCAGACAAGACAAATCTCAGTGATTTTTCCTTTTGTGAGCTGCAGGAGCAGGACAGCACAAAGCAGCCACCCGCCCGCGACTCGGGTCTTCCCCGGCACCGCGTCAGCATCTGCGGGCACGGCCGGGTGTCAGCAGCTGTGCCGAGCCCTGGCACAAGCCACGGGCCTGAGGAAACCAATTTGTCTCCGGGCCTACTGGGACTCTCACGATTATGAGCCAATTCCTTGTTTGATCCCAGGGATCATTTCAGGAGCGAGCAGATCCAGCCTCAATAACCACATCGCCCTCCAGGCGAGCAGCTCCCCGCAGGCACCGTTTGCCCTCCAGCCCTAGACAGATGCCCTGGTCAGTTCTGCAGCTGACAGGCAGCGCCAGGGCCAGGACTCGCCTGGAACCCTGCCCAACAAAGGCCTTTGGTAAGTCAGCCGCGGTGTTTCCGCACCTGAGCCATGCGAACACTCGATGCCAGAGCATCCTGAGCCGCAGCTGACAACCAGCAAAGCCAGGCACCGCTTCCCACACGGTCAGAAGCGAGCGAGCCACGGCGAGCACCAGCGAGCTCACGGCAGCCCGCAGCAAGGCGGCATGCGGCACTGCTGGGGACCACCGCAGAGAGGCACCTCAGCCCTGCCTGGGGTGGGCACGCGGCAGGACAGCAGCACTGACCCGACACCGCCTGGGACTCCACCTCCTTCCTCTCCGTAGCCTGCCCAAACCAGCGGCCAATGCTCCGTCCCGGTACGGAGCACGAGGGCAACAGCCACAGGTCTCTTGGCCTTCTGATCACTGGCAGCTGGCCGGGGCGAGTCCAGATACAGGAGGCAGCTCTGACAAATCCTTCAGCACTTCCAGTTCTAACCAAGGCACCCGTCACCACGTTTGCTCCCCAGATCTCCCGCTGACAGCGCAGCTCCCCGAGGAGCAAAGCAGCTCCGACACAGAGGCGTGAGCCTCGCGTCCTCAGAGCGGCCCCACTTCACTGACCCCACTCTCAGCTCTGCGGCACGTGCAGGGCTCGGGGGAACACACCACGAGCTGGGGGACTTGCAAGAGGAGGGGCCGTGGGCAAGCGATGCTCTCTCCATCGTGGAAAGGGAAGTGAGAAGGCAGCCGGCAAGAGCTGTGGCCCAAGGGCTGCCCCCAGGTGAGAGTCACACAGACACCAGGGCCGAGCACAGGGGCCCGACACGGGTGGGAGCTGGGCTCCGCTTTGCCAGCCTGGCCCCACACCCAAGGCAGAGCTCACCGCAGCCTTCACAGCAGGTTTGGTGTATCACCCCGACGCCTCAGCTGTGCCGATTCGTTTTGATCTGTCTCAGACCTGCCTCACCCGACCTGTCCTGCGGGGCCGCTCCGGCTGTGCTGAACAGCCCGGCCCTCCCTGCGAGCCCCACGGCTTTGGCTTTTCATCAGCACCAGGCAAGCAGAATCCTTCCCACGGCCTCCAAACCCGATCTCACACAGAAGCAGGAGAGCCACGACAGAGCTCTGCACAGCCCCCTTCACCACCTCCTAGTTCCCCACCAGGTCAACCCAGAGCTCCCTGCCCGTGCAAGCAGCCTCTGGGGCGAGAGCCCACAAGAACTGCAGGAACCGCACGGCTAAACCTACACCCCCTCCCACCAGGCGACACAGAGCTGTGCTCACACACGAGCTACTCAGGAGTCAAAATAGGCAGGTACTCACAGCCTGCGAAACCAAGTTACTGGGTTAGGGGAGGGTGTCTGGGGAGCAGAAACTCTCAAGGCTGCTGCAGCTCGACCCAGCAAGCCCGGTGCGCGGGGCTGCGGCACAGCCCCCCATGCAGCCCACAAGCCCCTGTCCTCAGCACAACACAGTTGTCCTGCCAGCTGACAGACCGCTGGCAGTGGAGCAGCACGAGCGGGCTCACAGCATTTGCTTCCTGGTTTCTAATCTTAAACCCACTGGGATCTTCCCCTCCTTACCCAGGAACGCGCCCCGTTCCCACTGCGCGCTCAGGGAGCGCTGCTGCAGACAGAGCCGCCCTGTAAGCAGCACAACCACCTCCCTGCAGCTGCAGGAGCTCCAGATGCTCTCCCTGCTCTGCAGCACCCCAGACACATCTGATTGGAAAGAACATACCAGGTACCACGACTATTAAACTGTTAGATAAATTTACAATGGCTATAACCCCCTTGTCAGTGGTCTTCGCTAAAGTTAACCAGAAGTTTGTCGGGTACTTAACAGCCCATGGGCTGAGCCGAGATGGGGACTCCTTTCGCAGAGGCTCGTTCAGTCACCCCTCTCCATTGCCAGCCTTTGTTTAACTCCGTTCCCATGGACTGAGCCGAGTCTGGGGCTCGTTTCACAGGGGTTCACTCAGTCACCCCTCTCCATGGCCAGCCTTTGTTTAACTCCGTTCCCAGAAGTTCAGGAAAAGGGGGGGTATTTATTTTTGGTCTGTTGATCCAAACTACTCCATTTCATCTCCGTTCCAAGCAGTTCAGTCAGTTCCTGCTCCAACCTGAGAGCTGGGGACCAGACACCTCCCGGTGTCAGCTGGCCAACCTCCCTAGAGGCAGCTGGAGCCAGGGGATGGCCTCAAGGCCTTGGCTCAGGACAAAGTGACCCTGGAGCCTGAAGGGGAGAGGCTGCTGATGTGTATCCAGGCACTGGGACACCCACGGCAGGGCTGCCCAGCTCCCTGCAGGGGCAGGGTGCAGCCTGGCTACACCCTGCAGCGCGGGTGGTCCTCCCGGGAGTGCTCTGGAAGCACCCAAGGGATCCCTTCAGAGGCAGAGGCACCTCTGGGGGGCTGCACTCTGGAGCAGAGGCAGGGGAAGGCAGCAGCCTGGCCTGGCTGATGCACCAGGACTGCCAAGAGCGGCAGCACAGCCACTCGGGGGGACAGGGGTGGCATCACTGCCCTAAGGACAGGAGGGGAAAAGCATCCAGCAGCACCCACAGGTTACGGGAAGTTTAATCAGCTGCGGTAGAGATGTGTGAGCAAGGGAAGCTGCTGGTGCCCAGCCCCTGCCAGCAATGAGCTCCGACACATTTTCCACAAGGATTACAGCCCACAGGCCCCCCTGCTCACCAGAAGCAGGACACTGGCTGCTTCCCTGCAAAGCCTGAACAACTCAAACACAGAAGAACAAGTCACCATGAAGTCACTCTGGTGCCTGTGACCCCAGTGGGGTGAACCCCACAGCACTAACCAGCCTCAGAGCATCCACCAGCAAGACCCAGCACTGGAAAGGATCACAGAACCACAGGACATCAGGGATTGAAGGGACCTCCAAAGACCACCCAGTCCCATCCCCCTGTGTTCTGGTTTGAGGGTTAAAGGCACAGCCAGCCACAGCAGGACCCCCCAGATCCAGTCACACAGGAACAGTCCAGGAGGGTTTGAAACGTCTCCAGAGAAGGAGACTCCACAACCCCCTGGGCAG
>JAOXOE010000784.1:11053789-11082835 GCA_028565055.1 Phoeniculus purpureus | reverse complement strand
CAACCCCCCTGCCACAGCAGGATCCCCTAGATCCAGTCACTAGGGATGGGAAGGGACCTCCAAAGATCACCCAGTCCAACCCCCTGCCACAGCAGGATCCCCCAGATCCAGTCACTAGGGATGGGAAGGGACCTCAGGAGATCACCCAGTCCAATCCCTTGCCACAGCAGGATCCCCTAGATCCAGTCACTAGGGATGGGAAGGGACCTCGAGAGATCATCCAGTCGAATCCCCTGCCACAGCAGGATCCCCCAGACCCAGCTGCACAGGAACACGGCCGGGGGGTTTGAAACGCCTCCAGAGATTCAGAGGGAGCCCCGCTTGGTCACAGACCACGGCACTCTGCTCCTTCTTAACAGCAGCTCCTATTCCATGGGTTTAACCAGAGCTCCCTTAAGGATCTCTTCATACTAAAGATGCTCTTCAGCAGTAGATCAGCACCACAAGAGCTGAGAACCAAACCCTCCTTCAGCGAGGGGCACAAGAACCAGCCAGGAGGGGTCTCCTTCCAATCTCTGTACTGCTGCAGCATCTGCCCAACAGCAGCCTTGGGTCTGAGTTTGTTTACAAGGCTGCCCAGCTTCTCTGTTACTTGCCAAGCAAATATTTAAAGTCCAAGTGCTGATGTTTACTGTGAGCCCAGCGTGAGCCCCAGCACCCTGCAGGGGAGCACACTGCACCTGCAGCAAGGCTCTGGGGGGCTGATCCTTCTCCCGGCCATCTCTTGGCTATCCAGACATCGCGGCAGTGCCCCAGCTCACCTCCACAGGCAGGTCTGACTGCCATAAGGAGCCTTCCCAAGCAGCCTACGTAGAGAAAAGGAGGTGGTGTCATTCCAAGGTCCCTCACAACCCCTAATGTTCTGTGATCCCAGAACCTCCCTGGCTGCTGCACCTTGCAGGAAAAGCTGCAGCGTGCAGAACCCAGCTCTGGAAAGCCACTGGAACCACCACCGCAGTCTTCTCCAGCTCTGCTGAACAGGAATCTGCTCCAGAATCCCTCAAGCACTGACATGTCCTCTCCAGAGGCTCCATCCCCGTGGGGCCTGCCCCTCCAGACCTTTGCTCAGTATGGGCCTTGCCCCGAGAGGAGCCCCGATGATCAGAGGAGCACAAACCTTGACTGATTTACATCCCTGTGAACCTAATTGCTTCAGTTCGCACCCTGTAAATCACACCTGCCAGCGAAATCCTCCTGCCACTCCCTTGCATGCAGCCCAAGCCTGTGATGGATTTGGCAAGGAGACTCAGGTATCACAAGTTCCAGGTCAACACATCCATCACTCACTGGGGATGGCCCAGGAGTCCGATGCCAAACCATTTCTCACGGCTGCTCGCTGCAAAAGCTCTTCCAGTCAGCCCCAACAGGCTTGTTCTCTCCCAACCCTTTTGGAGGCGACGGCGATGGAGAATGGGGACGGGACACCTCTGCCATCAGCCTCACTGCCACGGACTGACCATGGCCTCAGCTCCACCCGGAAACACACACCTGTGGGAAGCAGAGAGTGCCCAGACAGGCGGCACCTGCCTGAGTGGGGAGCAGAGCCGGGTGCCACGGCCCCAGACACGCTCTCCTCCTCAGGAAAGGGCCACGGCAGAGAAGGGCAGGCCAGTCCAGCCTGCTGTGGGATGCCCGACTGCGGTCCCTCCGGCCGCGTCACCTGCGAGCGACACCGGATGCTGGCTGCTCACTACGGGCTGGACGGCGGAAGCAGCAGGCACCTCAGAGGGCGCCACGCTCAACTGCTAAGTGTCTCCTGTGCCCCCCACATCCTCACACAGTCCAGGGACCATGCCGAGCTGAGCTGTGACATTTGGGTGGTGACCCCCCCAGAATGAAGTCTCCAGGCTGTCCCACGCAGGGCCTCCTGCTCCAAACGGCAGAGCAGAAACGACCTGTTCACCAGGGCGATCCCTCCCGGGCTCCGACGTCTCATCCCCGCTGGCAGAGGAGCCACGGCACAGCCACCCCGAGGTCCTCGCCGCACGCTCCTCTCCAGCCACGGGGCTCCTGCGGGTCCCCCACCCGCGAGCTCAAGGGAGGTTGATCTTTGCCAGAGATGCGCTTCGGCGTGAACTTCACCCTAAGGAGTTAAATCAGCCTTTGCCATGGAAACTCTCACGATAAAACACACATCCTCCTGCTCCAAAGGATTTGCTCGGAGCGTGATTTAGGGGCCCTGCCTGAACCACCCCCATCCCGAGCAGTCGGTTGGGTTGCACAGAGCGCCGCTCTGCCAGATTAACGCCAACAGGATCCGCCGCGCCGGGCCCACCGTGGGGAAGGGCAGCAGAGCCCTCTCAGGCAGAAAAGGCGACCTTGTGCCTCGTGGCTTTTGGGCCACAACCCAAAGGCTCCCAGAGCAGGAGCAGCTGCTGGTCTGCGATTACCACAGAAAATCCCCCAACCTATCCCTGTGCCCATCAACCTCTAACAGTTTGTAAGGCTGAAGGTACCCAGCACCACGAAGAAGTGAAGTTGAAGGTGACTTCAGACTTTTGAAGCCCACGAGTAAAACAACCGTCTCCAAAACACGCTGAGGAAACAAAGTCCAGCAAAAGACTCTGGGCAACTGCTTGTGCTCTTTTTGGTTTGACTGCTTAACGCCCTTGAAGCTGAGATCACACAATCACAGGACATCAGGGACTGGACGGGACCCCCAAAGATCACCCAGTCCCATTCCCCTGCCACAGCAGGATCCCCTAGATCCAGTCACACAGGAACATGGCCAGGGAGGTTTGAAACGTCTCCAGAGAAGGAGACTCCACAACCCCCCTGGGCAGCCCCTGCCAGGGCTCTGGCACCCTCACTGGGAAGAAGGTCCTTCTCACGCTGATGTGGAACCTCCTCTGCTCCAGCTCACACCCGCTGCCCCTTGCCCCCTCATTAGACGTAGCCATGAAATGCTAAATCTAGAAAAATCTCCTCAGCCTCATGTTTTCTACAGGTTGGGCTGACACCGAGCTGGGCACCAGGTGCTTATCTGGAAGTTATCTGAGCACAGAAATACTGTCGATTGATTTCAGGGTCACTAGGAAATAACCTGCAGGCGCAGGGTCCCCACAGGCAATGCTGGGGCAAACTGGTGTGAGCTGCGAGTGAAGCACAGGGCAACGATCAGATGAACCACCTCACACCCAGGAGATGGCCTTTCCGAAGGAGAGCTGTAGTTTTCCCAACCCGAGCCTCTACACTTGCTCCTACAGAGCGCTAGAAGACACAGAAGCCCTTCCCAGTCAGCTCACAACTGGTGAGCGCCGGCAGAACGCCGCAGCGCAGCGCCGTGAGGCTTCAGCAGAGGAGCTCTAACAATGGGCTTTGTCGGAGTGCACGGAGATGCTCCAGGAGCCCTCACCAGGCTCCGCTGCCACACATGCAGCTGGAATGACCTGAAATTCCTGTCCCTCTCGTGGAGTAACAGGGGCAGAGGCAAAGAGGATTTCCAGAGCGAGATGCGACCGAGGCCAGCCCATCCGCGGGAAGGGGCGTCCCAGGCAGCGGCTGCTCCCCACCTGCAGGGCTGCACCGCCCGGCTGCGAAGCGGGCATCCCCCGAGCTCAGCCCTCAGGCCAGGCTGGGGGCTCGCGCAGCCCCCTGCACATCTGCACACACTCACAGTTTCCAGCCCCTAAAGAAAATAAATCGCGGGGACGTCACGCATATTTTGAGCTGATACCCTGGGGGGTTTCAGGCCAAAAATGCCTCTGCCAGAGCGCTCGGTATTTGCCTTGCTCTCAAAAGCAGAGAGGAATTCATACACAAACGATGACAAATACTTCATTCAAAGAGACAGTTACTCCCCGAGCAGAGGGAATAGGGCCAGCCCGAGTAGTTTGAGCGGCTGCATGCAGCTCGCCCCTTCGCCTCGAGACCACAGGAATTGTTTATCACTGAGACTCTCCCAGGCTAATTGAAACCAGCCCTGACTTTTGAACCTGCCAGCGCTAAAGAAACTTTAAGTGTTTTCTCCTACTGAGATCTGGCCTATGGGGACTGCTCGTTGCTCACCCCTCAGTCATTTCCAGTTCACTTTACCCCTACCTTGAATGAATCTTTAGTCTCCAAAGATGCTTAAGGAGGTCTCTGGTAAAACAGCTCAGCGCGAAGGGCAATGGAATTCTGAGACCACGCTGCGTCTTTCTAAGGGCGCAGATGCTAAACCGGTCTGACGCCGCACATAAGGACCCCCCTTACAGGCAGCTTCAGCAGTATCTCTGCGGCTGATGCTGACGCTGCAGTGCCCAGCAGGCTCTCACGTGGGACTTCCACAAGCTCTTAGAAGCAAAACCTTGTGCAGGGAACTGGGAAGTGAGAGCAGTCAGCGTGAAGCTGGTTTAACCTCTGCTAAAGCCACCCCGAAGCGCACTCCCGTCTGAAGGCAGCCTCCTCCCACGGTGTGTGCTGCACTGGGCAGGGATGCTGCCCTGCCCTGCCCTGCCCGCAAGCTGCGGGTGGCTTTTTCCAGGTCCCTGTCTTTGCCTGGACGCCGCGACAGAAGGACACTGCAGTGTGCAGCCTCCCTACAAGAAAACCTGCTGCAAGACCCCCTACCGCTGACACACAAGGCACAGCCTCCCCATCGATGGAGACAGCAATACAGGTCACAGCGCCGGGTCCTGGCAGCCTGACATCCCGAGCTCTCTTCCAGCTCTCCTAATCCCCCCAGGACACTGCTCTGCGCATCACAGATTAAGTCAGGACAAGCAGGCAGGCAGCAGCACATTTATCTTCTCTGCAAACATCAGTTCCAAGAGAGATTCCACAGATAAGACAAGTTCATTCAAATTCATTCATCTGAGAATAGAAACTTGAGCCAAGACTAACATGCATTTTGTGCTTATTTACAGACCACCGGAGACTAAAGGATTCACCAAGAAACTCACAGGTACCTTCTCCGCAGGGGTAGTGAAATGCCACAGGCTCCTTCTCCTGGGAGGTTTCGCCGCACAGCAGCCCCGAGTTCGGCTCCTTCCCAGGGCTCTTCTCTGGCCCCGCTCACATCCTCAGTGGTGCTGTGGAACCAGCACAGAGGGCCCTTTATACCTGTTGCTGTCTGGGCAGATGAGCCACCTCGTTATCACAGTAGCCAAACAACGATGTGCACATGGGCCTCACAAAACGCTTGTAGGATGCAGGAGCTTCCCTGCACTCCTAGGGCTGAGCTCACCCGTCTGCTCAGAAGCCTGGGGCAGGCTGAGGAGCAGCTCCGCTCCTGCACCTGCAGCCCAGCATAGCAGTGAGCAAACAGCAGAGGACAGGTCACTACTCTCAGCCCTTGGGGAGCTCAGCAGCATGTGAAGCTCATGAGGAGCTACAGGCATCACCTGTGGCCCCCACCCCCCCGGCAGAAAGGCAGAGGCTCAGGGCAGAGTAATGAAATGGGTTAGATCATTGTCTCCAGGATGGCTGCACGATGCAGAGGTGATAAACTGCTGGGTCCCTGGCTTGTAGTTCCTGCAAAGCTCAGTGTGTGGTGATGCAGCTCTGGTGGCCTCCCATCTGCAACTCAATCAGTGGCTGGAAAGCAGGGGCCAGGGAAGTGAAAACCTCAGTGTCTTGTGTTCAGAGAAACCCAGTGCCCAGGTACTGTCCACTCAGAGACAGCCAGCAGCCAGGTCATGTCACAGGGGACTAAGACGGCTGTGATGTCAATGAACAAGAGAAAGAAAGAACCTTCTCAGTGCACTTCCGTCAGCATCTCCTGTAGAAAAAGAGGCACCCCCAGCTCTTCTCCTCATTACAGACTTTTACCCAACCCTGTCTCTCGTCAGTGTGCAGCCAGGAGTCTGAGAGCCTCATCAAGAGAGGACACGGAGCGGCCAAACCTCTCCTTGTGGGAAGGACACGGGAGAGTGAGCAGCAGTGACAGACCTTAGTCACTGTGCTGACACATAGCTGGATGGTGTCTGGGGAACTGGAACGATGAGACATCAAAGCATGAAAATCCGGAGGGTGAGAGGAAGGTGCCTTGGGGCTCCGTGTGCTCTGAGCCTCAGCCCCTGCAGCAGTGACAGCTGGAGCAGGAGCTGGAGAGAGAAAACTGGGATGTAACAGGGCTCTGGTGTGAAGGGGAGAACCAGCTGGGCTGCCTGGACGTGGCTGAACTGGTACAGCTCCTGTGCCCACTGCTCTGTGGGCACCAGCACTCACATTCAGACAGTGAAGCTGATGGCTGTCCCCTGGGCACCTCACCAGGACCTCTCCTGACAGGCGATGGGCATCAGCCAGAGCAGTGACTTCCAGGAGCTCTGCAGCACCAGCATCTTCCGCTCATGCCAGTGTGTTCAGACTGTGGGTGCTCCTTCTGACAGGATGCAGGAGCGCTCAGGGGCTTTGGATGAACTCCTGAGCTGGAACAGCCCCGTCAGCGTGGCACCGTGCCCAGGCTGAGAAAAGTGGGGGCGTAAGAGTCGAGTTCACCTGGAAGTGGGACAGGGGGTAAAGCAGCTTGGGAAATGCTGACAGAGGCTGGTTGACACTCAGCCTGTCCCAAGGAAGCCTCTGCGCACAGCGTCAGAGGGATCAGCCTGGCAGGTTCACATGTGCTCAGCAGTTGCTTCCCCTGGGATTGAGGCAGCGGGAGCAGCAACATCCGTCCCCTCTGTGCAGGAGCCGTCCCAGTGCAAGTGTTGACGCAGGCGAAGAGTCCCCCTAGCCCGCTCGAGGCCTCGTCTCCTCAGCCCTCGTGACGAGAAGTCCTCTACGTTGCGGTACCGGTCCCTCTGCACTGCGGGCACCCGCCAGCTCACAGCCGGCGGCGCTTCCCCCGCTGAAACGCTGCTGCCTGCGCGCTGAGCGCTGGCTGGAGAGGACGTCGGCAACACCGACTGCTCCTGCCTGCTCTCGGCAGCCGCAGGCAGCCAAGAGCCCCAGAGCAAATCACGCAGAGCGGTTTGCTGGCGGAGCTGAAGGTGTCCTCTGGGTGCTGAGGCTGTACAGGGCACCGCCACTTCCTCGGCGGGACACACGTTGATGCCTGTTACCCTGCAGCATGCAGGAGGGCACTGAGACTCCTCGGCCGCACGGCCGCACAGAGAGACCTTCCCCTGAGGGCCTTCACACCTTTCTTCACCCTCACCCAGGAGCTACAGGGTGTCTGGGGCAGGTCCCACCTCGCACTCCATCGCACAGACGAGGCATCACTGGGTGAGTGTCCAGGGGCCGGCGCGCCCAGGGCACACACGAAGCACCCGGCCGAGACCCGCAGCCACAGGTGCCCACCCAGGGCTGCCCACTGCTGCTCCCAGGGTGCTGTGGGGAGGAGCAGGCACAGGACCCTGCGAGCACTTCAGGCCGCTGCGGGAGTGGGGAGAGGGAGAAGCAGCACCAGCTCCAGCTCTGGCAGTGCTTGAAGAGAAGGATTTGGCTGCCGCTGCATTTTGTGCGAAACCTGATCTTGTCAGCGTGCGCGGGGCGCTCTCGGCATGCTCTCAGCATGCCTACCGCGTCGAGCCCCGCGGGCCCGGGCGAGGAGCATCTCCTCACTGGAGCGCAGTCGGCTGGGAGCCAGCCAGAGCCCCCCGTGCAGCCCTACCTGGCAGGAGCGGGGCTGGCCGAGGGGCCACAGCCCCCCGGCCCCCTCTCCTGCCCCACAGAGCGTGCTGCCACTGCGCCCTGCTGCACACCTCTGCCTTTGCCTGAAGCTGGGCCAAACCAGCCACCTCCAGCAGCTCTTCGGGGCTCGAACTGAGCCAAACCAACAACCTCCAGCAGCTCTTTGGGGCTGTCCCAACCACGAGCAGCAGACAAGGTGCCCACCAGCCTGACCTCCCCTTCTGCAGCAAGGGGACCAGGGTGTGCCCTGGGGCTGGGGAGGGCAGCACCAAGCAGCAGCCCTGGGCACCACTACCACCACCACCCCACCTCAGTCCTGCGCTACAGCAGCCCCAGGACATACTTTACACCAGCGACAGAGGCACCCTGACTACTGCCCGCATGCACACTGCTCACGAGAGAGAGATGGAGACAAGGGTTGGAATCCAACCTTCAGGGTAAGTGTTGAAATACTGAAAGTCCACAGCTTCTGAAGACTCTCTCCCCACCCTGGGGCGGCATCACCCTGTGCGCCTCCCACTCCAGACCGCCTGCCCCGCTCCGACTGTCACAGCCGCTCACTTTCTGTGTTCTTCAAGCAAATCAAATTGGATCAAACCAGTCCTCTGCCTTCCACATGGAACCACGGAGCTGGTTTCTGTAATGTACAACCACCACACATGGTAGTTGTGGCTGTGAAGAGCGACTCTGTGTTTACACTGAATAGCAGCATCTTTACTGGGGGCTCGAGAGCTCACACCCATCCGACAGCCCCTCTCCGCAAGGTCTGAGCTGGACGAAGTCGCCCAAACGTCACTGCGACTCTGCCCGGCTGTGGCCCAAGTGCCACAGGACCCACTGCCGAGAGACAGAGACTGGGCTGTGAAAACGTGGAACGCCAGCCGTAGCCCCCGCAGAGTCCCAGCCCAACGCAAACCGAGCCCAAACACCAGGCACCAAGTATTTTCGTTTAAAAATTCCTGCGCTTTGAAGCCGGAGCCCTCGCAGCCCCCGTGACGGCGGCTGGCAGCCAGCTTAGACTGCTCCCTACTGTCAGGACTAAACCAGCCCAAAATTCACTGCCTCTGGCCGCGCGGGACTGTCGCACTGGCAGCGCCTCTGCCGACTGCGCCCTTCCTGCGGGTCAGAGGGGTCTCTGCTTGTTCGTAGCCGGTGAGCGGCGTGAACAGCCCCTTTCTGCAGCCTCTCTTCAGGGTCGGAGCTGCCCGGGACCCTTTCTCTCTGTAGCCGAACCCCAGCACTGGTGCACTGGCGCTGCCCACTGCCCCCAGCACGCCGCAGCCAGCCGTCACGGCACCGCCGGGTGCGCTCTGCGAGGTTCGCTCTGCAGAGCCGCTCTGGAGAGTCTCGGCAGGGCTCATGGCTGTGCTTCCTTCTCACGGACACAAGGACAACAAGGCTCTGCCGCCAGGTCACCACCTGTGGAAGTCCTGCCCAGCAGCCAGGAGGAACAAGACACCCTTTAGGCAGGAAACTAGGGTCAGATCTTCTTTCTTCTTTCTCCCCAGCAGGCAGTTGGGGTGTTTGCACAGCGCCCCGGCCCCAGCTCCCCTCTCAGCTCATCCGTGGGGATGCTCGCAGAGCTCAAACACAAGACGGCCTGATCCCGAGCCCTGACTGACCCCTGCTTGATCGTCCTGTCCTTTCAGGGGGTATTGGCTCATAAAAGGTTCTGCGGATCCACCTAAAGCTCCTTCCTCTCTGAGTTTCCTCACGAGGCAGCCCCTTGAAGTTCCAGGATGGCCTTTATTGCCGCATGTGCTGGGGCTTCACATGGGAAGCAGCGTCTTGAAAGGCAGCAGCTGTCTCTGCAGGCAGGAAAACCCCTTTGTTACCACATTGAGCTGCCGCACAGAGCAAGAAACGCAGCTCAGGCAGTAAACTCTTGATCTTCACTCGAAAGTCTCTACTTTCACTTATCAGCCTGACATCTCACAGTGGGGCCACCTGACCAGACTACAGGGCTGGCTCCAGGGCTCGCAGACTGGAACCAGACCTCCGAGGGAACGGGGCGGACGGAGTGGCCGGCTCCCTGGGACCCTCCAGCGCAGTTCAAAGTGACACGTTTCAAACAGTCCTTTCCCCCGAACCCCATGGCCTTCAAAGCACTAACAGCTTAACAGCCCGGCGCGCGCAAAGGAGCCATCCAGGGCATCGCGGCAGTCGCTCGGGCAAGGAGGGAGCGGGCTCTGCCGAGACCTTCGCGTCCCGTGTGCTCCCAGCGCCTTTGAGTGCAGAGCCGATTCCGCTCTTGGATTCCTGGCATCCCACCTCCACCAGACCCTCGCGGTTCCCCAGCAGGGCTCTCGCACACCGAGAATTTAAAGCAGAAGCATGGCAACCAGAAGGAAGGCAAAAACAAGAATGAGACATAAAACCTCCCCAGCAATTGGACTCCGATGCTCCAGACAAAGCTCCTCTGAAGTCGAAAATGAGTTAACACATAATTAGGGGTTTTCCCAAAGAGACGGAATAATTTATGGAAAGTTCCTGACATGTTCCTGACATGTTTAGTCCGGTTCCGCCTCGGTACAACACGAGCCTGTGACATCACGGCACCAGGAGACTGTTTTCAAAGGAAAAGGCTGCTCTTGTGGAGCCAGCGGAGCCCAAGCTCCAGCAACTGCTCGGCTCAGACCCTTCTCCTGAGCCGCTGGTTTAGAAAGGGAAAGGAAAACACTGCCGGCTGCGCGCAGTGCCGGCTCCAGTCAGGGGATCCCCCTCGTAGCAGCTCTCCTTCCCCCGTCACGCTGAAGTTAACCGCTCTGGCCAGGCGAAGGAGCAGAGCCCCGGCGCTCGGACCAGCAGCGTTCCCGGAGCCCGGACCTGCTCAGCGCTGGCCAGGCGGAGCCCCCTGCGCCCCAACGGACACGGCACCGGGATCGCTGCAGCTCGCGCGGTGCAGAGAGCTGCAGGAGAACAACTGCCCTTAAACAAAGAGAGAGCCCGGGCGCTGCTTCCTGCGCGAAGACACAGACACTGTTTATCTAACGGCTGGAAAGTTTACAGGGAAACAGCAAACTTCGTGCTGCGGTTGTGGAGCTGAAGTGGGACTTTACTAGAACCAGGTTTTTGGGGCAATTCTGTGGTTGCAGCAGCTATGTTCTTTACATACTGCGAGAGAAAAGGGGCTCTTTTCAACTTAATTGAAGACACTATCAAGGCGAATATGCTGGGCTCTTAACAAGAACAGCATGAGAGGAGCACTCCGAGCTAACTAATCAGAAGCAATTTGTGCTCGCAAGCCGAGGGATGTGTCATGTTTTTCCCTCGCAAGGCTCCGCGCTGGATCCGTTCGGGGCTGTGGCAAACTTTAAACCTATCTTAGAATAATGAACAGCAGTGAGGCTCGGGGATGGTTTGAAAAATACGCTGGAAAGAGAAAACACATGCCCCAGAGTGTGCTGCAAAAGGCATCTCTCATGCATGACTGTGGAGAATGTTAATAGGGATTAGAACCATCCTTCAGCGCAGCAACAATCACTCAGAGCAGGGTAATTAATTCTTCCTTAGATCTCTGTTAGACACGAGACCAGGAGAGATAGCGCCGCTGCCCACAGGCTGCGCCCCAGCCCAGCAACGTGGCCCTTGAGCACCGGCGGTAACTGAGCGCTGTCACCGGGCTGGCGGACACCGCTCGGCGGCCCTACAGCTGCTGGCCCCGTAATGGCAGGGATCCCCAAGTACCCTAACTGCCGTTTTTTCTGCTTTGCCCAATAAACGTGATTAAGATACTACATCCAGAAAACACGTGTCGGCCGCGCACGGGGGACATGTGCGGAGCAGATGTGTTCTTCATTTACATATGACCCAAAAACATCAGCTGATTGCCAGCGATGGCACTCGGAGAGGCTGCTCTGGGCTCCGAAGGGCTGCTGCCAGCTCAGCACCATTTCGGAGCCGCCACTTTGCTTCTCTCACATCTGAAACCTCGGAGTCGAGGCTGCAGGAAGGCCGGATCCCTGGAGCAGCCGTCACTTGGCTTCACAGAGGACAGCCCAGAAACGGGAGAACCAAGAGGCTCTGTCTCCACACACAACTGCTGTTGAAAACTTCTCTTCAGTGTTTTCAGGAGATGCTCCGGCCCCGCTCAGAAAACACCGGCTGAGCCCTAACAACCACAGCGATAACAAAAGCTCTGCTCCGCTTCCATCAGAAGCCCAAAGCAGAACCCAGAGCCGGGTCTGTCCCACTGGTGAGAAGTGGTGCCGAGACTGGACCTTCTCCTTGCTTCAAACAGTCACTTTTTGGAAACCCAGACCAGGCCGGGGAAGTGGTTCCTGAAGTATCGCCCCTTGTGACAGAGGTTCCTCGGGGACCGCGTTCCTGGGGACCTCCCTGCACCACAGAGCGTCTCCCAGGGTTTGCGTTTTCCCAGCTACTCCCGACAAGAAGCGGCCACTTACCCGCAGACACGAAGACAGTGACGGGCTCCGTGCTCGGGGCTGTCTCGGTAGCACCCATAGCCGGCAAGGGAGGGTCCCACGTCTGTCAGCATCAGAAGGCGAAGCTGGGCTGCAAACCAGGCACCACAAACACGGGGATCCTCAAACCTTTTAAAATCAAAACATTCTCCGGCCTTTTTCTGGGAGGAGGCGGCTCAGAGCACAGAGGAGCCTGTGCGCAGGACGAGAGCCTTCCCGGAGCAGCGGCTACCTGGCGGCACCGCCGGTGAACGCAGACACGTTTTTCCAGGCAGCATTTGTCACGGTTGGGAAGTTCTCACTCCTCTGCCAGGCTCCAGCTTGGCAGCAGCCTCGGGAATTTCTCCAGCCGCAGTCCCCCTCGCAGAGGTGCCAAGAGCCCAACCCCACCGTGCCCGGGGCAGTGGTGAGGGGCTGGGCAGGGTCTGGCACTCCCCTGCTGCCCCTTCTTTGCCCCTTCCCACGGCAGACAATGGGAACCATCGTCCTCCCAGTATGAGGGGTCCCAGGAAGACCTTGCAGGGCCTTTTCACTTCCTCAGGCCAGCAACCAACACTCTGGTGTTTCACAAACACTGTTTCACAGTGTCTCCTCTCCCCTCCCCGCTGACCTGCTACTTGGGACGGGCTGGTGCGTGGGGTCTGCACTGGACAAGGCAAAGTGAGCCCTGCCCAGCCCCACTGCTCACCCTGCTCCAACAACAGCATGAGACGGGGCTCCCCTCCACAATGTGGGGCACCCCCAGGGCACTGTGCCCACGGCCACTTCACGAGGTTCTCCCTCTCCTGCCTCCCGAGCATCTCACTGCGGCACTTCCCACCTGGCACTAAGGCTGCAGCCCTGTGAGATGGTGGCCAGGAGCCATCCTTGAGCTCCACAGAGCCCCAGGGACCGGAGCCCTGCGCTGGACCTCGTCATGGACAGACCCAGCTGGGGGTGGTTTCCCAGCTTCAGCCCCACAGGCCACCCTGTTCCCCAGCCACGAGTTTAAACTCATCCTGCGCTGGCCCAGCAGCTGCGATGCTGAGAGACACTTTGCCCCAGCTGCACGGTGGGTTCAGATCCACTCAGCGGGGCAGGGTCTCAGAGCCCCCACCTGCAGGGCTGGGTGCTGCCCCACAGCTTCTCTCCCCTCCTCCCAAGTGCAGGGACACTGGGACAAACCCAGCAGGCAGAGCCGGTGTCACGAGCGGTCCCTGTCACCGGCACTCAGCAGACCTACTGCTGAATTAAGGTCTGGAGTGACTTCTCCTCCTTCTCCTCTCCACCCGTGTTTGTCTTTCCTTAGCCCAGCACCTCTCCTCCTTCCAGGAAATCTGTTTGTATCGGACAACGCAATGGGACAGGCAGTTATTGTTGGACTCTGGTCCAGAAGCTCCTTTGGCTCTGCTCCTCTGCAGAAAACCCTCCTCTGTGGGCCACGGCCAGGGCTTGCAGGATGCTGAGCCCAGTCCCGGCGCCCATCTGGGTGTCCCCTGCTCTGCAGGCACCCACAGGGCAGAGCCCATCACAGAATTCCCAGGGAGACAGGCAAGACCCCTCCGCTTGCCAGAGCTTCCTAATCAACAAGCACAGAGATCCCCCCGTGACAAACCCCAAACCCGTACCCCCGGGAGTCGCGACACCACTGCGCGAGGGAAGAAAGGGCTGCAGAGGCGATCCCAGCCCGCAGGCTGCCGGGGGCATTTTCTCATCATCTTCAGAGCCCTCCTGATCTGAAACATCTGCACTGCCTTGCGCCGGCCACCTCAGCCCACGGTCCCTCTGAACTCCAACCGCTTCCCTTCTCCACTGGCCGCTGCCTCCCTGGGTCACAGGCCCCTGCACACAAATCATCTCAGCCCTCGGAGGGGGCCAAGGGGAAGGCAGGGAGGCTCTGAAATTCAATCCCCAAAGGCTTTTCCTTTTGCTGGTGCAAACACGAGTTATTTTTCTTTCAATGGGAACAGTTTAGCATCAAGTGCTGCCACCGCAGCACAGCACTGCTGCCCCACACTCGCCATGGCTGGCTGGCTGCTCCCCCTGGCCACTGACCCTCTTGCCCAGAGCAGGGCAGGGCTGTCCGGAGGAGCTGCAGTGCGAAGCACAAGGGCAGCATGAGGACGCAGTCTGAGGATGCAGTCTGGTTCCCTCTGGCAGATGCAGAACGAGCTGCGCTGCCTTCCAGACAGACCTGCTGGCTGGTGCTGTAGGACTCCCCACACAGACTGTGAGGAGCCCCCAAGCCTGAACCCGTGGGGTGAGGAGGCTGCTTTCTGAACCTCCTCTGGAACATACTCAGCCCGGGACAGCACCGCTCGGGTCTGCACCTAATGCTTGCGAGATGTGAAATACTCCTCTTCCTGCCTTTCAATGAGGCTCCTTCCAAAGTCTGAACCCTGTCCCCGGGCACACCCTGACCTCAGTTTTCCATCGTCTCGTGAGCTCCTCCAGCCTCACCCGTCCGCTGGGCACCTCACGCTGCTCTCCGCTCACCACCACCAGCTCTGCCCCCGCTGCCGAGCTGACCCCTGAGAGCCAGTTCTGAGACCCACGCAGAACTCTGCTCAAGCCCAACCTGCTCTGCCAGGAGAACACCGCGGCCTCGTAGGGTCTCCCGCTCGCTGCTGGTTTACGTAAGGCAGCGTCTTTGTTCCCTTGTTTGCAGCCTGCGACGGCAGCTGCTGGTGCTTCAGGTGGAGACACAAATGCGGGCAAAGCAGCAGCGAACTGCTCCGCACACCCCAGCCATGAGAACTTTCCCGGGGCAGCCCGGTCCTCAGGAGACAGGGAAGAGCTGGTGTGTCCCAGGGACGAGCCTGCCCAGGACAGGCACCAACCTGCAGGAACCCTGGGCAGGTCCCTCTGCAAAGGGCTTTGATACCTGCTGGAGCCACGAGGGATCCAAGCATCTCCCAAGGATGAGCTGAGTGTCTGAGCTAGGGAGCAGGAGGTCGCCGGGAGACTGGGCGAGGGGACAGCGAGGAGAAAGGGGAATTCCTGAAAGA
Organism: Phoeniculus purpureus; assembly: GCA_028565055.1. NCBI lineage: Eukaryota > Metazoa > Chordata > Aves > Bucerotiformes > Phoeniculidae > Phoeniculus > Phoeniculus purpureus. Next base: position 11,067,870 of record JAOXOE010000784.1, on the reverse strand, counting down.
CAGTTTCTGAAACTGTTTGATTGGCACCGACTTTTATCGTCTGCAACTGCTTTCAGGATGTGAGTGAAGATGACAAACACAGCAGAGCAGGACATCCTTCTGAAACTGGGGCCGGTGGGTCCGGCTGACAGAGCCAGCCCGTGGCTGAGGAGCCGGAGCAAGTTTTACACAGAACCTCTACGAGCGCTGCCAGGCTGGATGAAAGGAAACGAACCTTCAGCCCTTCCTACTCCCCAGCTTTTGACTGCAGCTTGAAAAAGCACTTAACGCGAGAACAAAACCGTCAGCCCGTCCCCCGAACGCAGCCTGGCTGCAAAATTCCCAGCCTCCTGCTCCAGGAATTACAGCGACCGGTGTAAACCTCCCAAACCCACCGAGGAGGCAACTCTTCACATACCTGTGGTTTCCCACATTTTCCAAGGCAAACACCAAGATTTATAGTTTCTCATGCTGGAGCGGAGCGGCTCAGCTCGCAGAGACAGACTTGCCCACCTGCTGCACGTGTATTAGTTCTAGCTGAAGAGAAGTCAATAAAAATGGAGAAGGAAGAATTTGCAGAGCTGGTTAAAGTAATAAGATTTGTTTCAGAGCATCTGATCTTTAGACTAACAGACTTCCAAACAGTTGGACAAGTAAATAAAGCACCGCGGGGAACCGCGAGCTCAAATGGGTTACCGCAGGGACACGCACAAAGGAATTCCTGCCGCTAAGAAAGGGCCGGAGCTATGAAACTCCTCAGGCCGGCGACAGGGATGAATTGCTGACTTCCACAGCACTTAGGGGCTAATTCTATAGGTGCCGGGGCTTTGAGACATCAGGCGCTGCTCTGAGCGCGGGGAGCATCGCACCTGCTGGCAGGTACCCCCGAGCAGCCCCAGCGCTGCACAGCACAGGACTGTGCTCGGAATCACAGAATCATCATGGCTGGAAAGGACCTCCAGGGTCATCGAGTCCAACCTTTATCCTATTATCTAGCTGCTAGGCCAGATCCCTAAGTGCCACGTCCACTCGTTCCTTAAACACATCCAGGGATGGTGACACCACCCCCTCCCGGGGCAATCCATTCCAGTATCCAACCACCCTCTCAGTAAAGAACTTCCTCCTAACATCCAATCTAAACCTCCCCTGACGCAACTTGAGGCCATTTCCCTGAGCAGAGAGCGGGTTCTTGGCGCTCCGCTTGCTCTGCTTGCGGGACGGAAGGTCTGGAGAAGCTCAGCAGAAGGCTGCCCCCCGTTTGAAGAAGCTCAGTGGCAGATTTCCCTGCGAGGTCTGACGCAGCGCAGGGGAAACGCTTCCTTCAAAGGCCCTAATTTCTTTGGAGACACAAAACTAAGAGCCAGACACAAGACGCCAACCCTCTGCATCCCCTGGGACCTTTCTGCAGCACAGAGCACCCCCCAGGGGGGAGCGGGACACGGCAGGGCAGCGCGGGGCAGGGGACACCGCAGCCAGGCAGCAGCCCCAGCTCCAGGAGTGGGGCGCAGGGCTGTGGAAAAGCAGCGGCAGCTCAGCCCCAGCAGAGCGAACAAAGCGGGGGGATGTCCAGCATCCACCCAGCGACGAGGGGGTGGAGGTGACACTGTTGTAAGGTGCCATCTGAGCAGGACTTCTTTTCTGTGCTTGACATGAATAAGGGGATTAGGACGGCGCGTTTCCGTGAGCTCACTCCACCGGACAAAAGGCCCCGAGGTTTAGTGTCACACTGCCTGATGAAAGTACAGGAGGCTGCCAATCACGGGCCTCGAGGTACTTGTGTCGCTGACATAATCCCGTTAGAAGATAAACCAGCGAAATCCTTTTCATGATGCAAAGTTACATTTAATTGCTCCTTGGCTTTTCTTCCCTTTCCCTTGGGCATCTGGCCCTTTCCCGACGGTCGGTGGCCACGGCAGGACTACAAGGGCGCAGGGATGCAGATCGGCTCCGCAGCCGCGCTCGCGGCGACCCAGCGGCTGGGTGTCCTGAGCCGTGCTCGCGGTGTCTGTGCAGAACGGGCATAGACCCTCTCGGAGGCGCAAGGCCGTGTCATCCCCAGGTGCACCTTCCGCCTGCTTCAGCTGGTTCTTTCTGTTTCACAGATCGGCAGCTGATGCTGATGGCTCAAACCGCTGCTGGAATGGACCAGGAGAAACCTCCCTGGAGCCCAGAGGGGTCAGACAAGGAGCACTAGTGTCTGCACCCCCATGTGCCCACCACGGTGCCCGGGACCTGCTGTGCTGCACCAGGAGCTCGACCAGAGGCAGCTCTGGATCCAGCAAATGCCACCCAGACTGGAGTGACTGAGGAAGCCCCACCAGTGTGGGGAGGAAGGGGCTGGAGGGCCCATGTGGTCTGCACAGTGCTGTCCCCTGGGGAGAGAGGAGACAGACAGGGGTTTCTGTCCAACCAGACCTTGAACCCAGTGCAGAGCAGGTGGCTCTGCCACTGCTGCCCCTGGACACACCATGGCTGGGCACCTGTGGCACGAGCACCCACCCCAAGCACACACAGGACTCGCATCCTCATCCGTGGTCCCTCAACCTTCCCAAGGCACCGCAGCCCTTGCTGAGCCTAAGAGAGCATCGCGCTCACAGCCAGGAGATGGACTAGAAGGGCAAGTTCGAACGATGCAGGCGGTAGGGCGCTGCACCCTGTGTGTGCCACCTGCTGCGCGGTACCTGCGTTCACGGTACTGCACATCCCTCCCTTGTGTGTGCCCCATGCTGCTCTGCCTGCACCTCCTGCACAACCACCAAGGCCAGGAGAGGGAGGATGAGCTGCCCTCGCTGCTGCGCCCCTGGGCACCGCTGCTCTCTGCCTGCAGGATCAGCTGGGCGGCAGCAGGGCTGTTGGGTCCGGCTCCAACTCCTCAGCAGTGCCAGCAGCAGCAGAGGAGCAGGAGGCCAGACAAAGTTTTACAGCTGTTTTCCAAACACTTTCAGTTTGTCAGTTTGGAAGAGAGAGCTGGGATGAGATCCTACTTGAACAGGACCCATCCAACAGAGGCTGAGGTGAAGGTCATAACATCTGTCCTGCAAAACTCAGCAGGGACAGGAGGGTCAGCCCAACAGACACCAGACAGGAGAGTTGCTCCCGTGGCTCAGCGTCCCAGAGAACACCCCTGGGAAATACACACTCCTTCACCACGAGGTTCAGTCACCCCAAGGCCCCCATGTCCTCACCCGGTTGTGCGTGGAATGCCACCGTGCACAGGGCTACTGGAGAGACTGGGCAAAACTAACCAGCTTATTACTGCGGGATCGCAGCCGGGCGATGCCTCCCCAAACGCCCATCGTTCGAGCACCAGCTAACTCATAAACCAGCGATACACTTCAGATGTCCTCCCAGCGAACGGCCGGTGCCACCTGGTGCCACAGGGCCCAACGTGAGTTTTACCCCAAGGGCGCACCTCAGCCAAAGAACTCGGCCCCGCAGATGCGAAGTGGTTAAAGAGAAATGAATTCCCTCCTCTCACAGCCACTGCTCCTCACTCCGCCCAAGTGCCAGCCGGCGCTTTCGGCTGAGATGCTCTGAGAAATGAAACGTGTGATTCCCTCCCCTAACTCAGACGATGTCACACGAAACAGCCCCTCCAGAACAGCCCCTTCTCACCGAGGAGCCAACACAAAACCTGACAAATGTCTCAATACTCGGTGGTTTAGCAGAAGTTCTCACGGAAAATCGTGAGAGAGAAGGATCAGAGGGGCTGATGGCAGAACAAAAGCAGCTGAAAAACGTGGTTAAAGTCGGTTAAGTTGGTGATTTAGTGAGAAGACAATTGTGAGGTAACGGGGCTGCTGATCGCATGCCGCTGGCATTCCACAGCCGCTCTGCCAGGGGAAATCTCACTCCGGCTTTTGGGAAGGCAGTTTCCAAACACTGCGACACCTTATAAATTAATTACCCGAGTCGCTATTTTCTCTCAAAACAACAGTTGCTGCATCGTGCAAAGCCCTCCTTTATGTTCTCAAATATTGAGTGACGCCTGCTTCATCCCTGCTGGTCCTGCGCCGGGCTCCAGAGCCACCCGCCACCGCACGGAGAGAGCCTCTCCAGAGTATCTGCATCAGCTGCTTGCGAGGCACCCAGCTCCTCTTCGCTTCTCCTGAAACCCACAGGAGATGAGGAAGCAGCTCAGCCCTGCTCAGCTCTCTCACATGGTTGTCCTGGCCATCCCCATTTGAAGCACCACCAGGCAAAGGCTGATGGGCAGACCCAACAAATGAGCAGCTAAAGGCTTCCAGAGCCACAAGAGCAGAGAAGGTTAGAGGCCTCCCACCCAACGAGAGCAGAGAAGGTTGAAGGCTTCTGAAGCAACAAGAGCAGAGAATCTTAAAGACGTCCAACACAACAAGAGCAGAGAACATTAAAGGCTTCCGCAGCAACGAGAGCAGAGAACGTTGGAGAGCGAGAGCAGCGGACAATGGGAGATCTAAGTGCAGGAATTTATTTTCACTGGTCGAACCTCAGCAAAGCCAAGGAGCCACGAGGAAGTGCTGTCAACTGCAGCCTGAAATCTAAGCAAGTAGCCCTTGGAAGCACAGTGGGCTCTTATAAACAGTTAATCCACGCAGCTGCAGTAGTTAAAGCAAACACAGGACCCTTCACTGCGCCGTCAATTACACCTCCCCAGAAAAAATTACACAAACTTGGTAGGATTTTTCAGAGAGAAGATGGATTCTTCTGGAGACTTGAGGTCAGCGCTGGGTTGTTTAAAGTGTATTATTAACAAATAAACATTTATTGGAAAAAAACCCTATAGGCCTTTGGGGAGGAAGGCGCTGTTATTCCTGGCATCGAATGACACTTCCATTTATGACACCGACGGCTATCGCCAGCGCCCCGATGAAATGGCAAATGTCTCCCACTTCACTTCCCCTGGCTTCCTGAACAAACTTTTTGGAGCACTTTTTTCCTTCTCAAACAGCAATAAACTCCGTGTAATTTGGGGTTTCTCTCTGTTCTAGCTCTTGCGAGAGCTGTAGCTGGAAAGGGTTGAAGGGACTTCCAGATGGAAGCTGAAGGCTCCCCAAAGACCAGCAAGGCGATGAAAATCATATTGCTGGGATCCGGGGCTCTGCACGGCCCTTGTTTGTGTGTTCTCCTGCCGGAGTGACACCTCGCAACCGGCTCTCAGATGGCTGGGCGAAAACGCTGCGGCTTGATGGTGGCGTCCAACCAACTGGGTGTTAGGGCCGCCGTCACCGAAGGCACCCGCTGCGCACCCAGCCAGACCCCTGCCACCCTGCAGGCTGGATCTCTGAGTAAGAACAGAAGCCGCAGATAGAACAGGCTTCGAGCCCGTATTCGCAGGACACGGATGCAGTGAAGGCAGCCTGCTGGCCTTGGGCTTCTTCTCCAACCTCCCCGTATGGCACAGGTCAGCACGGCGAGCTCTGCTGCCCCCCACCGCTCGGGTCATCGCCATGAGCCAGCCACAGACGGCGGCCACACACGGGACGAGGGACACCCTGCTCTGGTCTGTGCCACGAGGGCTGTGGGCACTGCCTCGCCGAGTCCTCCCGTCTCCTCCCAGGGAGCAGTGGCTGGTGGGGAGGACTCTGTGCGGGCACGGCTGCTCTCCTGTAATTGTCCTGGAATCTCCGGGGATTCTCCCACATAAAATTAATGCAGGCGCCATCGAGGCGAATTTACTCCACACCCACAACCCTTGCTGGGGAACTGGCCCGGGCACGGGTAACGAGGCTGAGACAGAACAGCTCTAAGGACCAGGCTGGCAGGAGCTCTCTCTGGCTCAGGACCCCGCCAAAGGCCAGCACTCTCAGCACAGGACACGGTGGAAACTGCCACTAAAACACAAACTCTGCCTCCTCCATGCATCGTCCTCCCTCACCCTCCTGCCAGGGCTGCAACAGCCAGGAGCACCCAGGGGGCAGCGACCTTGGTGGGGGATTCCAGCAGTGGGATTCTGCCTGTTCCTCCAACAGGCCATCGGCTGCAACACCCTGTTCTCCCATCAGCTGAATCACTTGTTTGTTGCAGCTCCAAGCACCAAGCCTGGCAGGTTCCAGCTGATGACACCAGGCAGAGATGGTATCGCTGCAACTTCTCACATGCCGCTCACTCCTTCCATTTGTACTTGTGCAGCGCCTCACGAGCCGCTCTTAGCAACAGCCTGCCTTGGGTGCAAGGGCTCCCATTGCTGCCTCAGAGGACAGCCAGAGTGTTGCTTTTCCTTCTGCTCACGCACAGAGCGAAAGGCACCAGCGGGATGCTGCGGGCCCTGCTGCGAGCATCGGCGCTGGTGCCAGCGCCACAGGGAGTACGAACAGCACAGGGCTGCAGCGCCGTCGCCGTCACCCATTCCTGACTGTCATGGGAAACCGGGAGGGCAGCGCCCTCGCAGCTCGGGGAAAGGCTGCTCAATGAAGCAACCAAGTCAACAGCTTCTGAGAAGTCAACGATTTCTCCTGTGCCTGAACACAAACAGAAGCGCACGAGCATCCTGACACTGGGAAGCTTCAGCAGGTCTGGCTACTAAGGACGAGCACAGCAATGCCCACAACATGAGCTCTTCTTCCCTACACCTCAGAGAGAAACACGCTACGAAGACTCAGGCGGCTGAGGCTGTGGGTGCTGCCCCAGCGCCAGCACTGCAGCAGGGCTTCCAGGCAGCTCTTGGCACCGGTGAGCCAGGGCAGTGTGTCGGCTGCACATCTCCCACTGCGGGGCAGACCCTCACCCAGTCAGAGCCTGCAGGCACGGGGCAAGGACCAGAAGGTGCTTGGGAAGCACCTGAGGTATGATGTTTGCACTTGCCCAGTGCAGTCACAAGCACAGAGAAGCCAAGTGGCTGGTAGAGGACCTCAGAGCCACCAGAGGAGCCAGACGCACAGGCTTGGCTCTGTCAGAGGGGTTAATGAAGGGATTCGTACAGCCTCACCACTGGCACTAACCTTCATTTAGGGCCTCAGCACACTTCCCTCACCAACCCTTGTGTGAGTGGGAGCTGACCCACAGGGTCCCACTCCACATGTGAAACGTTCCTTGTCATCAAACACAGCCCCTGCTGAGACCCAACAGCAGAGACAACTCACGATTCTTAAGGTCAGTTTCACCTGTGGGGAGCCCTAGCCCCAAGACCTTCACTGAGCTCTCTCTAGACACCTGCTGTTAAGGAGTAAACAGACCCTGCATGACACCACTGGCCACTGCACAATGGCATCACTGGCCTTGGTGGTGGCACCCAAGAGACTAAAGGCCCTGGGAGTGGGCACCTGCCAGAGACCAAGAACTGGCAGCACCAGCCTGTCCATGCAGGGAGCTGCAGCAGGACTGTGCTGCCAACCTCCACAGTCCACCGTGGGCACTGAATGCAGCTCTCAGATTCTACCAGGAGGGCACTGACTCGAGCCTGTTTGTACCTACAAACCACCATGGAGTGGGTACTCTGTCTGCAAACCACAACTATTAACAATGCAGGAGCAGCTCTTGCTCTCCTGAGGTCAGAAATGCCCAGGCAGACCCACCCCACACAGGCAAGGAACCCCAGCTCATCCCCCATGTCAGTCCCCACTCACCCCTCAGAGCCCAGAACAGCTGACCTGCAGCTTCTGACCTGTGTGAGCTCTCGAGCAGCACCAGCACAGATCCACCATCACGAGGATATAATTCCACTAGCAGGGAGGACAGACCAGGTAACCCGGATCCCCCCCCTACCATGGAAATGGGGCTCTGTGCCTGGCCAGCTGCAGCCTGTGCCATGGTGGGGCCCTGGGGGCCAGGTCAGCCCTCACTCATCACCTTCACACAGCAACCCACAACACTTGGTGCCTCTCCTGTGGCTCCTGACCATCTGAAAGGTCACAGACAGGCTGGCCTACTCCAAGCCAAGGGCTGCCACAGACCCGAGGGCATGGCCCCACTGCAGCCAGAGCTGAGGTGCTGCTGCCCGAGACAGATCATCGAGGACAAAGAAGCGCCTGCAGGAGATGCTGAGTGTTTCTGGACAGCACTGGAGCTGCCACACCACCACATACAGCTGGACCCCAGTCCAGCAGAGCCTTCCCCTCACAGAGGGACCTTGCCTCTTCTGTAGAAATACCAGTAACCAGAGGAGCTGCTTCCACGTAGAAGCTGCTTCCACGTGGAAGCTGCAGGAACAGAACAGCCCTTTCGGGTGACAGGAACATGCTGGCAGTAGCAGGCTGGTAACGTCGAAGGACAGGACCCCTCAGGTTGAAAACAACTGCTGTGTGCAGTGGATGTTAACGAGAACAGTGACCTCTCTCACCGACAGGTTCTGGCAGATGTCATGCTGCAGCCCAAGAGTCCTGTCCTGCAGAGCTGCCAGCGCACCCGGCAGCAGGACCCAGCACCCCCTCTGCACCCACCTCTGCAGAGCAGATGCTGTCCCCAGTCACATCCACATTCCACAAGCAATGTGCCTCCTCACCAGCACAAAGAACACACCACGGCTCCGTTTGTGAGCAGAAACTACAGTAAGGAGCGACGATCTCTCTGTCTGTCAGAGCGTGGAACCACCAGCCATAATTACAGAGGCAAGGTGAACAATATCAACAATTTCTTCTGCAAACCCAAACGTGCTGGACTCCTACCCCAACACCAGCGACCTGCAGTAGAGGTAATGACTACAGAACAGTCTTGATGATGCAGACTAGTTGCTGTTTGGTTTTTGTCACCAGTGATGGTGGTTGAGGTTACAGGGGACTCACAGCTACGGGAGGGTTTGTGCTCCACACACTCACCTCGGCTCTTACCGGGAGGCTGCTCTCTCACACTGTAATAATAGCCTGACTGCAGCAAAACCAGAAGCCAGAGTCTGTCCTTCGGTGAGCCTGGATGGCTGTCCCTGCAGTCAGTCAGTTGTGTGCTCACAGGTTCACAACAGCGTTTGCAAAAGAAGAGCTGCGTGCGTGTTACTGCAACTCTGGGCTGGAAGCAAATGGCCTCCGCGACAAGCGCTCTCTGAATGCGTTGGCTGGCTACAGGAGCGTCAGCGCCTGAGCCTCCGGAAAGGCCTCACAAATAGGTTCTTCTGTGTCTGTCTTGACAGTCAGGACATTTAACCAGTTGGTGCCGCAGCCCTGCTGCCTTTACTGCTCCTTTTCAAATGTGAGGCTGCAGTTAATCACCTTAATGATTCATTTGCTGCGATACATCACAGGTGGTGCTTTGCTCAGGTGCCCAGGGGCAACCAGTTCTGAGAAGCAAGTGAAAGCCCCCAGTTCCGCATGAGCATCACCATGAGAATCACCGGTAGTGCAGCCGGGCTGCTGGGATCCCAGCTCAGCCCAGAAGCACCGGTGGGTGCAGCCGGGCTGCTAGGATCCCAGCTCAGCCCAGAAGAGCTGCTGTAACAAGTCGGGGTGCCTCTGGAAGCGCTGGCCTCGATGTTTTCCCGCTCAAGGAAGCGGCTGTTTCCCTTTGCCTGCGAGCTACTTCACTCTGAGGGTTTGTTTCTCCACGATCTGCATTACAATGGTGCAAAGTGCCCACACCGAGCTTTCCCCTTCAAGCTGTGATTAGCACCCAGCAAAGGGCAACTGCAGCCCCTCAGTCCTGGGCGCCTCGGCCATACAAAGGGAGAAAATCTCGGTTATCAGAGCTGCTTTGTTTGGGAACCACCGGAGGCTGTTTGGCAAGATGGCTGTTTTGAGAACAGCCCGTTCAGGTCCGGGGAATAGGAGCTGCCATCCACCCCTCAACACCCCTGCCAGCAGCACCCTGCCCTCTCCCTTCCCTTCGCAGTGCCCGGCTCTGCTCCTGGTGACGGCACCAGGCAGAGCAACAGGACAAGTCAGTCGAGGTGCGTTCAAAGCCACTGCAGGCTTTGTACCAGCAAATGAAACTGGGCTGAGGCTGGGCTGAGGCAGGAGCATCAGTCTAGCCGGAGCAAGTTCAGGAACTCGCAGTAAACACACGTTTAACGCCTTAAAAAAAAGAGAGAGAGAGCCAGCGACCCACCTCGATTTTCTGTTGAATTTCAAACAGCACCCAGAATCAGCACTAATTTCCCTGCCCCAAGTGTACGAGATTGGATCTCTGTTAGTGGGGGAGCTGCGGGCACCACAGAGCAGAGCGTTCAAAGCCCAGTCACCTCGCGTTACCCTGCACGGACTGACTTCTGTTCTCACGGGCTCTCCTCAAGCTGGGCGGTGGAGCTGCCCCTGCAGCACCCATCGAGCTGCTCCCCCATCGATTTCCCCTGGGTACTGGAGGAGACAAGAGGTGCCTCCCTCCCTGGAAGTTGCCAGAGTCCTTACAGCTCCCACTGCCGCAAACTCATCTCCCTGATCCGCTTTAAACCACCCCAACCCGCAAGCGCTGGCTCTCCGGCACCGAAGGCTCTTTACCAAACTCACACAAGTTTTAACTCCTAGCATCCCACAGCTCCGCTGCCCCCAGGGTGAGCGCTCGACCGCCGGCCCCTGCCCGCCTGACGGAGCCCTTCCAGCTCACTCCAGGGAGGGAAATGTCTGCTGTCGGTTGCTCCCACCCAAACCCAAAGCAACTCTCCTCACTTCGCTGTGTGGCTGCTCCTCAGCTGCAGAGCTTCACGCCACATCGTCACTCACAACCAGCCAACCTGACTCTCTGCTTCAGAACAAACCCGGGGTTTCTGCATTCGCTAAGGAACAAGAAGCCGTCCCTTTGCCGTGAGGCAGCCGGTGCCCGGTGAGGAGGCGATGGTGCCCAGATCACAACAGCAACCCTTCCTACCGCACTGACCCCTCCGGGAACAGAACCCGCTCTGTTTGCCTCTACTGGGGATGGCTGCTCTACTGCCCCCAGAGCTCTCTGCATTTCCCTGCTCTCACCTCGCTGCAGCATCGCCGACGGCTCACACAGGAGACAGACCCCAGGCAAAAAGCATCACTGGTGCCTGCTATTTTCTGCCACGCGAAGGCCCTAGTGCCCCCTTTACAGAGGACCCTGCGGGGCTCTGTCCCACCTCACCGGGGTGTAAAATTCATGGCCTTTTTGTGACCTTGTGTTTGATGCACTGGGGCCACAGTGCGGGCAGCAAACCCCTCTCTAACCCGATCTCAGAGCACTGCGGCTCTGTTTACACTCCACGTTCCTCCAGAACCACCACACACACCGAGCAGCTTGGGGAAGGCTCCGCAAACCAGACAGACAGACGACGTTCTTGCTGCTCCTGCCCAGCAACAACGAGGAAGACAAAGTGTTTTGTGAGCCCCTCTTTCCCTTGGTCACCCCCACTGCCCCAAGCAGTCAGCAGGCATCAGTGGGCTCTGTGGGCTTGTGCTGGGGTGGGAGCAGACACACTCAGGGGCTTCCCCCGTGGGTTTCCCCACACCCAGGAGGGCCATGGGTGCTAAACCTGCCCACTAACTTCCACACTGAGGGTGCAGGGAACCCAGACTCTCCTCAAACTCGATCTGCTGCAGCGCTCCTTCCAGGAGAGGGAGATTTTAAATTGCATTAAATCTGCTGTTGCTACGACAAGGGGCAGCAGGTTCAGTATAAATTCCAGTGCTGCCCGGAATGAAAAGGAAGGCTGCTGGCTGCACTGTGAGCAGCTCCTTTCCTCCTCAGTATTTCTTCCCAACTCTCTGACTAAACTCGGCGGCCTCTGCCCATCACCAGACACACAGCCGCCTCTCGGCTCAGCAGAGCAGGAGCGTTACGAGACGCAGCCGACTGTGCAGGCTGCCGACGAGCAGGGGCACACACATCCGCAACCGAAACACGCCAGTAACAGCACTGGGCTGAGAACTGGCACCACGACCCTGCGAGTTCACCAGGACAAACAACTGACAGCCCACAGGGCTGACGGGCACCTCTACACCCGCTCCAGAGCTTAGGCCAAAGAACAAGAGCAGTGATCCCTGAGCAAAACACAAACCGCTCCAGTTCGTCAGTCCCTTTGCTGGAGACATTTTTTCAGGGCGTTTCAATTTATGGGTTATTTTTCCTTGGGTTAATCATTAAGCATCATAAATTATCCTCTTATTAATCTAATTGCAGGCTGCCTGCACTGTGCGGAGACCCCCCCTATCATTTTCTGCCTGGATTAGTGCAAATTGCACCCTGCCACTGCAATTATTCTGTCCCATCAGGTTACCCTGGTTGCAGCAGAAACCCAAAATGTCTCCCCAAGACAGGTTCCCTTCCAGATCCCCACCAGCACTGCCTCAGCCTAACTGGGAACCAGCTCGCAGCTCACGGCCGGCATCATCCTCTGCCCTGCAGCCTCACATCGTGCTGCAGAGCCGGATTCCCGCTGGCACCGGGGGCCGGTGGGGGCTCTGCCCGATGGCCACCGCTGCTGACGTCACTGGCAGAAAGAACAGCTACGTTTCCTCAACGCTGCTGCTTTGGGACTCGGTTCTGGGCGCTGCGAGAGCCCGACTGCACAGAGAGTTTGTGCGCAGCCCGATAGCGCAGTGCTGCTCAGGCTTCCCTCAAGAACGCCGGAGCCTTTCAGCATTTCCAGCAGGCGACACGACCAGAGCCGTGACTCCGTGTCCCGGGTGTGTGCTCGGGCTGCTCAGTCAGTGTCCCTGCCATTCCCTCACAGCAGGGGCAGAAGGGGCAGGACGGTCTGCCGCAGGACATGAGCCGACAGGGAATGCCAGAGCCCTGCGCCGTGTCGCAGGCTTGCATGACGAGCGATCGCACTGACGAGCTGACGGCAAGCCTGGGGTTCCTTGGTTTTAAAAAAATCAGTTAAAAGAGTGAAACTGAAAATTCAACCCCCTCCTGCTCGTGGTAGTTACTGGCCGTTCTGCAAGGAGCAGGGGTCGGGGAGCTGCAGCCACCTCCCGCACCACGGTCGGTCCTGCCTACATTCCTCAGCCCCGCTCAGCACAGCCTGTGCTCGCTCTCTCTGCTGGAAAAACACCACTCGCAGAAATCAGAGGCATTCACTAAGCCTCATTTCAAATCGATAAATGCAGCTGAACGGGGAAACATCGGCCCCAGAATTACAGCGGTGTGAAAGAACTCCCGAGGCGCGGCGAGGGTAACGTCTCCCTGCAGCGCGGAGCCTCCGCAGCGCTTCCTTCCCCTCCTGCAGGGCGCTGGGCTGCCTCTCCGGGAAAAATCAGCCAGGCACCGGCAAGGAACGCTCGGGGATGAAGAACCGTGTAAAGACGCCCCCAGAAACACGGGGAAAGGCTCTTCCAAGAGCACCCAGTACCGGCGCTAAAGCAGTACCTGACAGAGCTGGAAAAACTGAGCAACCCCCCCGCATTTCTCTTTCCCAGCCCTGAACAAAACTCCGGCTGCACTAACAAAAAAGTAGGAGCCAGCAGCTGCGGCTGTTTGCTGCCCTCAAATCAATGACCCTGTTTACAGCCCCGATGTCCAAAGCTGGCAAAGGAATACGGATCCTTCGGGAACGTCTCGGCGTTTCTGACACACAAATGTCCCTCGTTTCTGAGGCACCCGAGCGGTTGTGGTTTTGTACCAGGTCCTTCTTTAAAGGCAGCAGTGACCGGGGCAAATTGCAATGGAACCCTGAGCAGCAAGAGAAAAACAGACCGGGAAAGCACCATCGGAAACAAGGAAAAATACAGCAACGGGAAAGGACTGCACTGTCGGTAATCGTTAGTGTTCGATAGCGGGACGCTCTGCTCTCAGCGCTACAGCAAATAAATTCACTGAAGCAAAGAGCCGCAATGAAACTACTGCCGACCTCCTATTTTTTTTTATGAACATTAATTCTGGCGGTTTTGCTCTGTCAGAAAGAAAACTTCTTTGAAAGCAGGAGAAGTGCAGGGTTCCGAACGTGCAGCAGCAGTTCCCCCGCTCGGCACAGCTCTCCTTAAATCAAAGGGATTCTGCTCGGCTTGCGTTTGCGAGAGGCAGCCTCCTGCTGCCACGGTGCTTCTCCTTTCTTCTGCCCCTGAAAACCCTCCCAGTCAAATGTACCTGTGACCCTCAGGGTCCCCAGCTCTAGAAAACAAGCAGCTTGGATTAAAGCAAAACCTCAGGACGTGCTCATGTGAAAATGCAATTCCCTGTCTGAAAGGAGCCTGCGATCGGCGCTGAGCCCATCCCACCGACGCACCGGGGAGAGTTCTGTGAAAAACTGCACTAATCAGGCACCTCTGGCTACTTCAAACTGTGCTTGGGCCACTAATCCC
>JAOXOE010000784.1:11035838-11053689 GCA_028565055.1 Phoeniculus purpureus | reverse complement strand
CCGTCGGGGCCGCGCTGCCGCGGAGCGGGGCTGCTCCGCCGCCAGGCCGCTGCAGCCGCCACAGGCGCGGCTCCGCGCTCTCCTCCCTCTCGCCGCGGGCCAGCGGCTCGCCCGGCGCCGGGCACGGCGCGGAGAGGGCTGTGATGGCGGCGAGTACCGCGAACAGCCCCGTACCCTCCGGGCCGTGCCACCGGCGCAGCCCTGTGCCTCTCCCGGTACAAGAGCGGGCGCGGATAACCGAGGCCCGGGAGCGGGCACCGGCGTCGGCCTCAGCGCGGTCTGCCGGCCAAACCGAAGCACTGCGCTCCTTCTCACCGACGTTTTGACTCCCCAGCCCTGGCCCGGCTCAGGCCTCTGAGCACGGGCAGGCACCCGACGGGGCGGCCGGGGCCCGGCGGGCAGCGGCGTGGGTCGCACATGTGGCCGGTGCCAGGTGCAGGGCCGGGGGTTACAGTTTCCCGCCAGGCTCCTACGGCTCCGCGGGTTTCCCAGCCCGGGGGGCTGGGGCGGGGGGTGTCTTTTCCCAGTTCAGGGCAAATACTTTGGTTTCTCTGGGAAACTTAACCTCTCCTCGGCGCTGGATCCATTATACTGGTTTAATATCCGCTCTTTTACAGCTCCGCGTTGTAAAGGCAGCAGCCAGGTCTGTGAACTCTGACATGTGCACCCGCGGGGAGGGTGGACCCGGGGGGGCCGGGACCTGCCGGCGAGCGCAGCCTTTCATCTGCGAGGCCCCGCAGCGGCTCCACGGCGGGAGGGGGCGGCGGCGCTCCCCACCCGCGCTGCCCGCCCGTCCCCTCGGGGTCCCGCCGCGGCCCCGGCGTTCAGCAGCCCCCGAAGTGTCCCCGAGGGCTGCTGGCGGGTCGCCGCGCTGGTGGCCTCCCCCGCGTCGCGACGCGTCAGGTGCCCCGGGGAGCCGGGCACTGTCGTTCCCCGGGGCTGTCCCTGCCCGCGGGACGCGCTCCTTCAGGGACTCACCGCTCCCGCACGGGCGAGAACGGGGAACGCGACTGGAAGGGACGTGGCGATCCCGAACCTTCCGCTTTTGTCTCCCACACACCGGCAGGTGCGTGGGGCGGACCGAGCGGGCGCTCTGGGCCTGCAGGAAGATGCAGCAGCAGTGGCCCGGCCCTGCTCTCAGCCCGCAACTGCCGCCGGGCAATGCTGCGCGTCGGTCCCCGGTCCTCTCTGCTCGCGCGGGCGGCCGGGCCGATCTGCTCGGCAGACCCCGCCATCCACGGGCCCCGACAGCCCCGAGCAGCAGCCCTAACCCCGGTGCGGGAGGGCTGTGCGGCTGCCGGGCCGTCGGGCCAGGCAAGGAGCAGGTTCCCGTTGGAGGGTCCCGCTTCTCGGAGGGAAGGGAACTTCCAGCTCCGCGATCGTTTTGATCCGTTTATTCGATTAACCTAAATAAAACTCGATTTTCAGGAGGAACCACAACAAAATCTCTACATTCCATCCAGAAGACAGCGTTTCCTCGTGGCACTGAGCAGCCTTTCGCTTACGACAGACATTTCGACGGGACCGGGGCCGCGGCCGTTCCCTGCTTCTCCCGCGGCTCCATCGACAGCGGCTCTACCGGCCGCCGCCAGCCCTCACACCCCGCGCTCCGAGGCCACGGGATGCTTCTCCCCTCCCCGACTATCCTCGACCGCCCCGAGCCCCGCCCGGGACCGGCGCGGAAAACAGGTCGGGGCCCGGCCCTGCCTGGGCCGGCCTGGAGGGAAAGAAGAGAGGGCTTTGCCCGCGGGACGGCACCGCTTTTTGCGTAGCCGTCGATAGCGCAGGAAACGCAGCCGGTGGATAGCGGCGGTCCCTTATCTGATCGGGCTCTGCTGCTGCTGCGGCTCTCCTGAAGCCCTTTGCAAATGAACCCGAGCGAGGAAAGTGGGGAAAGATCGGGAGCCGCGCAAAACACCCGGGGCTGCTCAGCCCGCCGGGGCGAGCCCTGCCTGGCAGAGCCAGCGGAGCGCTCCACTCCGGGCTGTGGTGTTGGTTCCTGCACGGTCATTGCGGGATGCGGGGCTGGAAGGAAACGTTTGCTGCGGGACTGCGAGGGCCCGCGGGACAGCGAGACGGAACCAAACGCGCAGAACGCGGAGCAGCGCTGAGAAACGCGGAAAACACCCGAAGGCAGGACAGCCCGGTCAGAGAGGACCCGCCGGCCCCGCAGAGCTTCGGGTCCATCTTGCTTAGGGACCTCTGCTCCCCAGAGCCCCAACCTACGGCTGGCAGCTTGTCACGCAGAGCGAGGCCGCGGTGCAACTCCCCAGCTTGGCGTGTCCTCACCTGATGCCAACTGATCGCTCTGGAGACGCACACGGAGCTGCAGGCTCTTCTGGCGGCATTTTCTCGTCCTCTCTCTC
Source organism: Phoeniculus purpureus (assembly GCA_028565055.1). NCBI lineage: Eukaryota > Metazoa > Chordata > Aves > Bucerotiformes > Phoeniculidae > Phoeniculus > Phoeniculus purpureus. Next base: position 11,051,323 of record JAOXOE010000784.1, on the reverse strand, counting down.
CCTGTCGCATGTCTGCGTGTCTGTCTGACACGCCGGGTGCTGGCAAGGAGAGCCCCGGGGCAGCCCTCTGATGGCTCCGGGACGTCGGGGCTCCGGCCGCCCAGCACTGGGGCTGCCCCCCTCCAGCTCTGGGAGGCAGGGAACACACCGCCAGCGAATCGCCCGTCATCGATAAGCACCAAACTTGCTATTTCTCGTTATCTCGGGATGTAAGTTTGTGTGAACTCGGCACCGGCCTGAAGAGAACCCCGTCTAAGCCCCGTCTAAAGGTGCTCTCCTAAAAGAAATCCTCTGATCGCGAGGCTCAAAGGTTATCACGAACAATAAACACTTTCACCCTCATTTAGACAATGACAGATGAGCCGGTCTGACACTCCTCCTCGCACTACAGCCCTGCTGCTCTAATTCTTTCAGCTTTCTATTTTGGGTTAGAACCAGGGACCTGTACCCCTCTGGCTGGAGCTGCGGAGCCCCATTTTGCCTTCACGCACGTTTCAGTGTGGGAAGAGCAGTCAGAGGGGCGGTGGGACTGGGTCGTCCCTCCAGCCCCAGTCTCGGGTTTGCTCTTCCCGTAAATTCCAGGCGTTTTTCTGGAGTCCGGTTTTAGCGGCGGATACTCGGGGAAAGGCCCCCGGGACCGGCCAGGTCACCCCACAGATGTGGGCGGAAACGGGCACGTTTGCAGCGGTCTGGAGCCCCCGTTAACCTGGGTGAGAAGGGACCCTAAAGCAGAGAACTGCACCCGCGGCTGGAGAACTTCAAAGTCTGCTTTTTCTAAGGAGTCCCCGCAGACGGGAACGAATTCGCTTGCACCCTCAGGCACCTGAAAGCTGGGGGACAACGTGTCACCCACCCAGCCCCACTCCTCCCCGAGGTGATGGGTTTACGCCTTCGAAGCCGCCGCTTTCACAGCACAATTCCGATTTATTCAGCCACTTGTGCGCCCAGAGCGGGACTTAAACCCTTGTTCAACCCGCGGGGCGATTTAAGGTCGATTTAAAATAGCAAAACGAACAAAAACAACCGACCAACAAAACGCCACCGCGAAGCCAACCCGCCAACAGCTCCCCTGCCCACAGCCCCAGGAGCCCCGCCACACAAACCGACCGATAGGTGCGTTTACACAGCGGCTTTGCGCCGCAACAGGGCATGTGAGTGCCCGGCTTCCGAGAGCCGACGGCGGGCACCGCACCACTTGGACCCCGCTCAGGAGCTCCCAAGAGAGCGAAAAAAAGAGGAGAGAGCCGCCCCCACCCCACTCCCTGCTCCTTCCCCAGCGCAGGCTCCGACCAGCGGCAGCCCCCCAGCTCCTGCCTGGCTGCTGGGACTGACACCGAGGCTCAGATTCTTAACGACGGAGCACTCGAGCACCCGGGTCTTGATTTTTACTGGTGTCGAGGAATAAGCCCGTTGCTCATAAACGCGGGGGAAGAGCGAGTACGTCGATGTGTTGTTGTACTGGGTTTTATATGACAGGTTGTAAGATGACTCAGGAGGCCAATATAGCGCATTAAAGGGGCTCTCACGTCCTGTTTTCCTCCCCTGTGGGAATTGGTGAAGTGACGAGATTAGGGGTCGCACACATTGAGAGACCCTTTATCACACGGAGAACGCAAGGGGAGCAGGAAAACTCGGTCAGGGGATGTCGGGCCACCACCAGCCCGGACAGACTGCGCTGGGCACAGCGCAGGGCCGGGAACGTTTTGTTCCCGACACCCTTTTACACCAGCGATTATTTCCCTGCTTTTGGTGGGACGGAGCTGCGATCAGAGGTGCTCAGAAAAAGTGTCGCTAATTAATAAAATGCTGCGTTGAAACGTTCTCTTCGCGTCACACTAACACAGTTTGTTGACGAGATACGAAACGCTGCCGTCGAGGCAGGAAAGGACAGTTGGGAAGCCCCTGATGCAGCATTTCCAGGCTCAGCTTGCCAGAGGATGGGGAATTGCTGCTCAGCGATAACGTTTTGTTGTGGAATCCTAAAGTATCTCTGTTGCCAGAGCAGCCACCACTCCCTGATGAGCTGCTAGTTCCAGCTCTCTCTGGATCCATCACCTAGGGACAGCTGCGGTGACCCTGGCAGCTCACGAAAGGGTCGCTGTCTCCAAGTGCCGTGGGCAGGGCTCCGCTGGCGCCCTGGCACCGAGGCAGAGGAGGGAGGGCAGGCGGGCAACGATAGGCTGGAACTGCCTGGATTTAAGCACTGAAAAGGCTGATAAGAGGCAGGTGATGGGATTCGCGTACAAAGCCCTTGTTCTTGGTGGCTAAGCAGAGCCTTTTGTCTCCCAGCGAGTTTGCGTACCTCTAAAATATCATTAACTTGGGAAAAATCGCATTTTAATTTCAATTACAGTTGTTCTATGAGAGACAGATGTGAGCGGCTGAGATGTTTATAACGGGGCTTAACAGTAAAATAACAAATATTAATGAAATGGGCTTCACTGACGGGACTTGATTGGCATGCTGGATTAATTACAGGCCTTTCACCCCTGAAACTGCTCCTCTAATCCTGTCAGTGCCCAGGGAAAACAGTGCGAGGCTTGTTTATATATTCAAAAATGATATAGAATCATACAGGCATCTGAAAGACAAAGGAGCTGAGTTTCAGCCCTGGTTTCGCTGCAGCGAAAGACTTAGAGAGGAGCATCTGCCCACAGAGATGCTGTGATCGCAACCCCGACGCACCCAGAGCATCTACAGACAGGGCTACGTGCAAATCTCGCCTGTGGGACCCCTAACCTGGAACGAAAACCGGACAGTGACCGTTTCTGTAGCACAACACAGTCCAGCTCTCCAGCAGGTGGAGACAAGACCACCGCGCCCCTCCCCCCCTCCATTTAAGAAAGATTATTAATAACCAATAACACCACAAATAACCAACGCAGGGCAGCCGGTTTCACTGCAGTCTCACTAAGCCAACTGTTCAAACCCCATCACTTAGCTTTAAAGCTGTTCCAAAGAGCAGGTTTAAAGCCCTGGATCCTAAACCAGCCTGCATTTTGGTTCCTGATGGCTAGAGCAGAGGGGACCAGTACCATCCGCAATTTCTAATCTGCAGCCAGAAGAAGAAGGACTTTCCTTAAGCTCATAGAGGAATCCTTGTTCGGGATGTGCCTGGAGCCAGAGAAAAGCCACACTTCTCTCCCCGAGCATCCCGCGCAGCCTTTGCAGAGACCGAGAGGAAACCGACACCTCTGATCCCAGAGCCAGAACCACTGCTGACGTCTGCAGCAGGGGGACAGTCAGTGCTGCCCCGGCCAGAGCCCTCCTGGCTTCAGAGGGGACCTGCAGAGGGAGGGATGTTCTGCTCCCTGCCAGCCTCGGGCACCTCACCCCCTGGGTGACAGAGACCGACTCAAGTGACACCCAGCGAGCAGCTGCCTGCTGACAAGTCCTGTGGGAGCTGGAGTGACGGGCACAACCCGCGAGCTGGGTTAGGTAAATGAAGGCAACTACTTCGCAGCTCGTAAGGGTGAGGTTTTGTCTGCAGTAGAGACACTGACGTTCAGAGCCCCACAGTGCAGCGGGAAACTGAGTCCCGGCACCGCAGTGGAAAGAGAGGATGATCTTGTGAGCTGCAAACGCCGCTCCAGTCTGTTCGGCAGGTTCCAGGGCAGGACACCTGATGTGATTTGGACACAGCTCCAGCGGGACATTAAAGTTTATTGGCCTTGAAAAACTGGATGCACCGCTGACGAGAGGAGCCTCGGTGTTGTAGTGTCAGTGAAGATTTCATTTGATCTCGGTCCTGAACACAATTCAGACCCTTGGACTCCGTACGGAGTTGGGCTTCAGCCTCTTCCCGTCATTACTGGGTGCCTGGTTAACGTTTTATGAGCGTGTCTGTTTCAATAAACGGGTGCGATGCGCATTTGTTTGGGCTGCGGGTTGCTGGAGAGGGCGGAAGGGTTTCTCTCTCTTCTAAAAGAAACCAAACAAAGCTGAGGAGGGAACTGCACAAACGTAAATACAGCTTGTCCCGTGTCCTGACAGCAGAGCCCGGCTGAACCCGAACTGGTGAGGAGCTAGAATTCACGTGCTAACTGGGGAAGAGTCGGGCAGTCGCAGCTGAAGCATCGGCTCGTTTGCTCGTTTGCCCTCCGGGCATCACCCGCCGGCGGTGAAAGAGCCCGGAGCTTCAGAGAGCTTCTGGAGCCCCCCTCCTACGCCTTTTCTTCACAGGCTGAATCTTTCACAGAAACAGAATCCAGAACATTAGGGCTTTGAGGGGATCTAGAATGTGCCTGTTTGCATGGCAAGGAGTTAACTCGCTCATTTCTGTCCGAGGGCAGCAAAGGGGCACCCAGAGGGGCAAGGGGAGCCCAGCCCTGCCCAGCACCATCTCAACGGGCAGCAAAGAGACACCGAGAGGCACAAGGGGAGCCCAGCCCTGCCCAGCACCATCTCAACGGGCAGCAAAGAGGCACCGAGAGGCACAAGGGGAGCCCAGCCCTGTCCAGCACCATCTCAACGGGCAGCAAAGAGGCACCGAGAGGCACAAGGGGAGCCCAGCCCTGCCCAGCACCATCTCAGCAGCCAGCAAAGAGGCACCGAGAGGCACAAGAGGAGCCCAGCCACCTGCCTGGAGCCCTCAGCCCTTTGCAGGGAGAGCAACTGAGCATCTTCCTGCTGCCCCACTCCTCCTCCCACAGCGTGCTGGCAACCAAAGCGTCCAGCACGGAGCCCCCCCCACCCCAAACACTGCTTCGGGTAAATCACCCTGCTGGTGCAGGTCATGCACCCTCCCTGCCTCCTCAAAACACCTGGGTCATCTCTCTCAGGGCCACAGGTCACACAGTGAAGGGGTAGGAGTGCATCACGTCAGAGTTAACTAGCCACTAGCCAACCTCTGCCCTCCAACTTCCAGCCTTTGGAACGACACTGGCCTTGTCACACCCAGTGCAGCCTTGGGAAGGGAGGGAGACAGGCAGCAGCAGAGGAAGCCCGGAACAACGTGAAGCTGTTGCTCCTTCTCTGCTCTGCACAACAGGAGTGCTCCTGGAGAGATCTGAGGCTTCAGCAAACAGCAAGAACCACAGCCCATGACACCTGGCCCTTCGTCATCCCTCCTCACCTCAGGACGCAGAGAGAGTTTGCAGCCAGGCAGAGATGTGTTTGCTGACCACTAGAATGCAGCAGCTTCCAAAAAACCAGCGTCTGCACAAAGCACCAGCCAGCAGGAGCTAACAATAATTAAAGACATAAAACAAAGAAGCCTTCTGCAGGCTCTGCACTGTGGGGAGGGCTCAGCGCCGTCTCCCTTACCCTTTACTGCTTCAGCTCCAGTGCCAGCGCCCTAGACCAGCAGCGCCCAAAGGCAGTGGGTGCTGGTGGTCCTCTGCTCTCACGCAGTCTACCCACCCCCCCCTCCTCCCAAGGCTGCCACAAGTCCCACCTGGCACCAGGGCAACAGGAGCCACCTGATTACACCCCAAGCTCCTCTGGGGAAGCCCTGGAGCAGAGGCTGGTGGAGCAGATGCTGCACATGCTCCCTGAGTCTGCTTCCCACGCCCGTCACATCCTCCGGGAGGCACAAAGTGCATCGTCTGGGGTGCTGGCACTAACCAGCGGCCAGCTGGGTGACTCTCCAGGGCTGGCAGGAGAGGGATGGATAGTCGAGCGCCCCAAGCCTGTTGCCACTGTCACTGGTCACTCTCCTCATCCCTCACTCCAGGACAACGGCTCAGCTCTACCCTGCCTGGTCCCTCAGGCTAAACCACATCCAGGTCTTTGCTTCTCCAGCAGCGACCGCTCTCCAGCGGGCATCGTGCTGGCAGAACTACCCACAACTATCCTTTCATTACTTTCAAAGCATCGAGAGCTACACGAGCGATTTTTTTTCCCTAATCAGGTCAGATCCGCAGCGAAAGCTGCGCCGTGGGAGAAAGCCCAGCCCCGGGCTCTTTCTGCTCTCGCCTGGCTCCACCTGCTGCTCCCGGAGCAGACTGCACAGGGCTGCGGAGCTGCGGCGGCTTCACGGTTAATTCCCCAGGAGCTCAGGAAAAACCCCGCTCTCAGGCGGAAGACAAGTCCTTGCAGTGGCTCGCCCTGCAGGGACTGCACATCAGAGGTGTGACGCGAATTGCAGGCAGCGGTACCCCGGCGGAGCGAGCTGCTGCTCGGTGCCAAGGCGTCTCGGAGGCCCGTCGAGAGCCCGCACGGCACAACCGCATCTGGTCGGGGCGCGGGCTGCGGCGGAGCCTACGAGGAGGAGCCGACACCAGAGGCGAGACACGTCCGAGACCTGAGAGGAGGCGGCGCCCGTGGGCAGAGGCAGCAACGAGAGGGTCTGAGGCCGAACCTGGTGGCCCTCACCCGGGCAGAGCCCCCGCTGAGCGGGGTGGGCTGCAGTCATGAGTGGTTTTGCCAGGGAGAGGCTTGTCGGCTCCGGGGGACGTTCCCAGGCCAAGGTGCCCTTCTGCCTCCCCCCGCTCCCTTCTCCGTTCTGAACCTGGCCAGCGGCCCGGCTGCCTCCCCGTCCTGGTGCGAGGCCAGCGGGTGGGTCACAGCGTTTGGGCTCTTAACATCCACTCGGGTGGCTGAAAGCCTCTGAGATGAGCAAGCGATGGTTGGGTTTGGCTCCAGCTCTCAGAGCTCCATGAGCCACCAGCTCTTGGCTGTGAGCAGGAGCAGCAGAGCCCCAGGGCTCCTGGAGCTGGGGCTCTACAGGCAGTACATGAACCCCAAGGCACTGACAGCACCCCAGCGACCCATTTAGGAGGGGTCACAGTCACTCATTTAAGAACAGGATGAGTCAAAGTGCTGTGGGAGCACAAGCAGCTGCATTTGGCCTCCTATTTTCACTCCAGAACAGCACTTTGAGGGCTCATTTCTGCAGGATTCAGCTAGAAAAACCACTGCTGCTCTCGGGGCAAAGAGCTTCAGCGAGAAGCTGCCACTGTCAGCCCTTTCCCTCTGCTGGGGTCCCGTCCTCCCAGCACCGGGCACAGACTCGGAGGTGAAACTCACTCCACTTACGCTGGGCTGATGGCACAAGCGGTGAAGCCTTTTGCCTCCCGGTCTCAATGAATCCTCCCCACTTAAGTTCCTGTTTATTTTTACATTATGGACTCGCTGTCGGTTACGGCTCCCCGAGGGACTCCCAATACCGTGATGGTTATGAGTGAACCTGGGAACATCCTGTGGAATTGCACGTGATTTATCCTGCTGCTGATGCTCGTAACAAGGCTGCTCCTCCAGCGCCTTTAATTATTAATCCCTGCGCTTTGTGCGGCCCCATGGGCCAGCTACTGCCGCTGCGGGTGGGGATCGCTGCGGCTGCGCTGGCTGGGAGCAGCCCTGCCACTGGGAACTTCAGCTTCCAGCTGAAAGGCTGTAGAGCAGCCTGGACCCATCCCCAGCAGTGCAACGAGAGTAGTCTAGCAACAGGCCCTGGGCAGCACCAGGACACCGAGCAGAGCAGAGCTTGAGGGGAAAGGTGGGACCTGCAGGAACTCAGAAGGTTCATGGTGGGAGCAGAAGGCAACCGGCTCTGTAACCTCACAGCATCTCTCCTGAGCTGCCCCAGACTCTCCTAGTACAGACAGTACAAGAACAGGATGACCCCGCACCTAAGACAGGCTTTACTCCTCGGCAACAGCTGCCAGCAGCTCTAACCACCCCTCGCAGCAGCCAGCAGACCTGAGCTGGGTCCGGCCTGGAGACGCCAGCGCAGCCATTGCTGGGACAGATGCCCCAGTGAGGATGCCCTGCAGCGCTGTGGCAGCAGCCCACGCGGCGTTTGTCCTCCTGAGCTGCTCAGGGCACTGTCACAGAGCAGAACAGGTCTGTGGCTTTGCCCTGCTCCTGGCTCCCTCCTCTGCCTTGTACACCCAGCTCAGGAGAGACAGAGACTTTATCACCCCAGACCATGTCACAGCATCACAGACCATTTGGGATTGGAAGAGACCTCAAAAGACCATCCAGTCCCATCCCCATGCCACAGCAGGATCCCCTAGATCCAGTCATTAGAGATTGGAAGGGACCTCGAGAAACCATCCAGTCCAATCTCCCTGCCACAGCAGGATCCCCTAGATCCAGTCACACAGGAGCAGCCCAGGTGGGTTTGAAACATGTCCAGAGAAGGAGACTCCACAACCCCCCTGGGCAGCCCCTGCCAGCGCCTCATGGCCAGTGCTGCTGGCTGGGCTGTGCCCGTAGCCGAGGACGTGGCACAACCTGGCGGGCACATGCAGAGGACCTTCCCCAGCGACCAGAGAAGTCCCCCCTCCCTCCCTCCCTCCTCAGTTACTAAATCTGTTTAAACTAGGGGAGAGGGGTGAGGAAGTGAGACCTTTTGGAGAAGCCACATAGCTGTTTGTTTTCCTTGGGGGTTTAGATCAACATTGGTCTTGACATTTTGCCTCTTATTACGTGTGGCTCTGCAAAGGGTGAAATAATATTTTCTTTTGCTTGAGAAAAGGACAGAGTTCAGGCGAAGCGCTCAGCCCGGACCCGTCTGCTTCCTCCCCAGCAGCCTGCACGCGGCTGCGCCGGGGCTCCGCAAACACGGGCAGGAGGATGCGGCTGCTCCAGCCCGGGTGGACCCCAAGCTGCTTGTGTGCCCACCTGCCTCGTGGGCAGACCTCAGCGGGTCCCGTAGCCGGCAGCTTGTGCTCTGAAGGCTGAAAGCCCAGCTTTCCCCTCTGCCAAACTAGCCCCCTTCGTCTGTCACAGCCCCACGGCTGCCCTCTCTGCAGATGCTGCTCAAGCCGTTGGGGCAGAAGCAGGGTCGCTCCCTCTGCACCGGGCAAGAGCAGAGGGGACGAAGCAGGGGATCAGAGTTAGTTTGGTGGGGGAACCCGTCAGACAAATGTACAAAGGGCCCAGAGGAAAGTGACTGGGAAGGAGGGTGCTGCTGGGTGTGGAAGAGGTGCAGAGACCAGTTTCCACTGCTAACCCTAAATGCCAGAGGTGTCAGTTACTGGGCTGGCTCTGAGCCCTGCTCCGCTATCGCGCTGTGGAAGAGCAAAGGGCTCTTGATGGCACCAGGAGCGAGGGCAGGGAGAGGTGCTGAGCTGGGGCTGACCCACTGCCCCACGGGGCACCAGAACCAGCCCCCTGCAGCTCTGGCTGGAGACCAGGTGGGCAAAGGACCTCGGGTACCGCCACAGGTTACTGGGCTGGATGGGGGCAGAGTGGGAGGTACCAGAGGGGGGTGCGGAGGCGGCTGAAACCATCTGGGAGCGACGATGTGAACGGGAAATCAAAGCCCAAAGCCCAACCCTGGCCCAGCACCCCCCAGCCACAGATCACTGCTATTGCCTCTGCAGACAGAGGTTCTGGAAGATGCTGGAGTGCGGGTTTGAGTGCGTTCAGCAGGGCGAACCTAACCCCTACATCCAGACGGGCTGGCCGCTGCAGACACAGAGCATCACGTCACGACCGCAGCGAGCACTCGCTTGCACGCCCATCCTACCCCGGCACACAGCTGCAGCCCAGTAAATCTGCACCAGACAGTCACAGGGCACCAGGGGTTGGCAGGGACCTCAAAGACCATCCGGTCCCATCCACCTGCCACAGCAGGATCCCCCAGATCCAGTCACACAGGAACAGCCCAGGAGGTTTGAAACGTCTCCAGAGAAGGAGACTCCACAACCCACTGGGCAGCCCCTGCCAGGGCTCTGGCACCCTCGTGGGGAACAAGGTCCTTCTCACGTTGATGTGGAACCTCCTCTGCTCCAGCTCACACCCACTGCCCCTTGTCCTATCATCAGATGCCCCTGAGCAGAGCCTGGCTCCATCCTCCTGACACCCACCCTTCACGTGCTGATCAACATTCATGGGGTCACCCCTCAGGCTCCCGTTTTCCCAGGTCCCTCAGCCTTTCCCCAGCAGGGAGATGCTCCCCTCCCTCCATCATCTCTGTGGCTCTGCACTGGGCTCTCTCCAGCAGCTCTGGGTCCTCCTGGCACTGGGGAGCCCAGCACTGGCCGCAAGACTGCATCATGTGCAGTCGAGTGAGAAGAGGCTCAGAGGAGCCTGCAGAGCTCTCTGCAGCAGTAGAACAGTTTGTCCGTGACTCAGGCAGTTCTGTCTCAGACAGATTGTTCTCATCCCGTGTTCCCTTCAGGAATGCATCTCGCAGGCAGGCAGACAGACAGACCTCAAGCAGCAGCAGCCCGTACAGCACGGAGCAGCAGAACGTTTGCCAGTGGTTTGTGGAGCCACCTAAGTTGCTGCGACAAGGCCCCGGCACCGAGGCTGCTCCGTGCCCCGCGGGCGGGATGGACGGAGGGGCTGCTCCCTGCCAGGGACCTGACCGAGCGACTGAGCACAAGGCAGCCCCTCTATCTCAAAGCAGCTGTTCAAATGCTGTGGGACCTCCGACCTGCAGGTGAGGAGGGACTGAGCACAAATCATAATCCCCCAATTATTTGGGGGTGAAACATGACCCTGGAGTTGGTGCTCAGCAATCAGGTTAACAAGTTGGCTGAAACACTATCTGTCTGTTCTTAAATTACTGGGAAAGCTTCTCGCGGCCCCAATCGAAGAGATACTGGTCACCCCGCGCTTACAGAAGGGCTCCGGGGGTCGGACACGCTCCCCAACAAGGCGCTGCAGCGTTCCACGTCCTGGGCAGAGCCCCGGCCGCCCTCGTCCTCCCATCCCGGCTCTGCCACCGGGGAACGGTTCCTGCCTCACACGTGTGGGAAGCGCAGCAGGGCAGCCACACACCTCTGCTCTCGAAGTCTTCCAGGGCTTTGTCAGGCACTTGTCTGCTGGCAGCAAGAGCAGCTGCTGAGAAACAAGCAGCTCAGGAGCAGTCCGAGTCTCCATCACCACCCTCCCTGTGCTCAGGAGCTCTCCGGGTCTCCATCGCCTCTGTGCCACTGATGCAGGGCCACCAGCTTTACTCAGGAAAGGGCAATCGAGACCTCTCAGGACGCAGAGCCCTGCCTGTCCCAGCTGTGCTCCCGTGCCAGGGCAGTACCATGCAAGTGAGGCCCACGGGTGCGCCCAGCACCCACAGAGTGAATCTCTCCTCTCCTGATAACCATGAGCTAATGGCAGGGCCCTGCTCCAGCAGCAGTGATGTTCTGGGTGAGGGCTGATGCTCCTCTGAGCGCAGCAGCTCTGGTGAACATGGTGGGTGTTGTCGGGGTGAGATTTATCCCTTCCTTTCCTTGTAGCAGCTGTCAAAGGCAGTTGATTTCTCTCAGGCTCTGAGTGCAGCAGGAATGTGGCCAATAAACACAACTGAGGATGATTTTCACTTCAGTCTCAAGCATCTGCCCTTCGTAACGGAGCTGACTAGAAGTGTAAGAAGAGTATTTCTGGTTTCAGAGAGAGGCAGAGCCTTGCTGCTGCTGCTGCAAAGTGGAGCGAGGCATGAAGGATTCGCTTCCAAAGCCTTCAGATACCTGCAGCTCCATGAGGCGGTGAGAGTCCTCCCGGTGCCGTGGGCAGTGCAGCCTCCCGCGCGCCGTGCCAGTCTCGTGTCTGTCTGGCAGTGGGTGCCGAGTTCCCGGCTCCCCACACCTCAAACCACATCGGGCCAGCTCCAGAGCCTGTGGCTCCTCTGGAAAGCAGAGCAGGTCTCCAGGTGGTGGCCAGAGCTGCCAGGGCTGCTGAAGTTCAGGGTTTCTCCCCTCTACAGGGCTCTGGGAGAGGCTGCTGCACGGCACCAGCCCCTGCCAGCAGCTCACACAGAGCCCCTGCAGTCCCAGAGGGAACCTGTGCCTAAGCTTGGCCAGATGCTCCCTGCCACAGCCACAGGGCCCGCAGACACACCTCCAGCTCATCGCTGCTGGACCCTCTCTGCCCATCACCCTGCCCACCGGGAAGTTTAAAAGAGCCTCTTCTGGAACCCAGGCAGCAGGGAGGGAGCCGTGGGGCAGAGCCGGGACCTGCTCCCTCGCCCAGGAGCTGGTGGGGCATCACGTGTGTGTGACACGGGCGGCACTGGGGGCGGCGACACGGCCGTGGGCCCCTCGTGCCGGTGGTAGTCCAAGTCCTGGTCATTCAGCATCCGAAGGTGTAAACAAGGAGGGTTTGTTGTTGCAGGGATCCGCTAACTCGGCTGCTGCTACGGAGCCAGCGCCGCTCTCTTGGAAGGATCAGGCACTGACAGGGCTGAACCGTCTGCTAATAAATTTGTCAGGATGTTAATGATCATCAGCTCCTCCGCGCAGGGCTCGGCGAAGGCTCCGCAGGTCTTCCCATTAGCTGGAGCTGCTACCCATTTAGGGCTCGCTTTGAAATTTTATCTTTCCATCTTGTTTGCTGTTTCCTCCCTCTTCCCCCTCTCTCAGGGCCCTCATCTGTTTGCCAGCATCCTCTGATCAGCCCCCTCATGTGGTTCCCATTAGGGCTTTGCTGTGTCTCGCCCAGTTACTTCTCCTGCCCTTTTAAGTGGTGTCAGTCCCTTTGCTGTGCTACCAGTAGCCTTTTATCTCTGCAGCCCCCAGCTCTTGAACTGTCCTCCTCACTGTGACCAACCTCAGAGGCCTGTGGCCAGCCCCAGCCAAGATGCGGCTCACGGCACCGGAGCGGCCATCAGCAGAGATCGCTCCCGGCTTTGGTGGCCACCTGTGGCCCCCCTGGGGCTGGGCATCGTCTGAGCATCTGCCAGACCCAGGGGATTTCTGCTGGGACTGTGCCCAGAACCCAGCTTCCCTCCTGCCGGTGATGGGGGCCCCCGGGGGTGCTGTGCCCTGTGCTCCCAGTCCTGTCCCTGGCTCCCTGAGCTTGGGGTGTCTGGGCCCACTTTGCACAGGGCAGGGTGGCTGCACGTCCCACTGGGGAGCTGGAGATGCACCCGGGGGCTGGTGCCAGAGCCTCTGGAGCCCTCTTGAAAAGGCCCAGGACCATCAGACCTCGTCCTGCATCGATCCAGGTGCTCCCCGAGCTCTCCCGGAGCATGAGAAGCCACTGGGGAGGATTCGCTGGAGGTGCCGGTCCTGCTTAGTCTCCGCTCTCCCGACTGCGGTGCTGCTGCCCAGCTCCTGCAGGCTGCTCCCCGCACGGCGGCCGCCGCTTCGCTCTCGCTCCCTGCCGCGTTTGCCCCAGAAGCGGCTGTCGCAGTGCTCCGCAGACGGCAGCACCGAGCACCACCCGCCTCAGCCTGCGGCTGCCTCTGGGCACTGGTCCTGCCCTGGGAACAGCTGCCAAAGAGGCCACGGCGCTGCCTGAGCGCGGAAAGACCCCGTCAGCCTGGTCGGGAGCAGTCTGCTTGCCCACTGAGGGCAGCCACTCGCCCCTGTGTCCATCCCTGTGCACCGGGGGTGCTGCCACCCCTGCCCCCGGCCGCTCGGGGCAGTGCCGGCTCTTGTGAGTCCCCGGGGCAGGATGATCCGGCGCAGCCCCGGCGCAGCCGCCCCGTTCCGAGCAGCTGAAGGCTTCGCCAGCGCCGACAGCGCAGGGGAAACCAGGGCTGGGCCAGCGGTGCTCCAGCCCTTCCGGGGGTACAAGAGGGGTCCCCGCAGCGCGGTTGGCCCGACTCGCTTTTCAGGAGCTACTTTCCATCGGCCTCCCCCAGAAGCCTTTCGTGTGGCCGCGTGGATCTCGCGGGGCTCCGCAGCGGCTCGGGAGGGAAGGAGCCGTAAGCGGGCAGGAGGCTGGCGGCGGTTAACGAAGACACCCCCAGGGCACACGGGGGACCTCCTTGCGGGCCCTGCAACTGACGGGCAAATGGCCTGGGAAACACCGAGAGCCTCAGAAGCGGTGGCTTGCAAACTCACGCAGGACGCCGAGCGGCTCCCCGAGGTCAGAGCACGGCCCTCGCTTCCCAGACCTGCTGCACCTTTGAAGCCCCTCGTTCCCTCTCTCTCAGGTTCTTGCACTGTGGGGACAGAGAACTACACGGCGCCAGCGTCCTGCGGCACAGAGGACCCTCGTGACAGCCCCCGAAAGGCGCGAGAGCCGCCACAGGCTGCCTGCAGTGACGGGGCCTCAGCCCGTAGCCACCTCCGCCACGGTCAGAGCATCCAGCCCGTACCAAGGCTGGGCAGCGGGTCCTGCTGGCAGACAAAGCAGGAGCCCCCTCGGTTGGTTCAGGCTGCAGGAAAGAGCCCCTGAGTTCAGCAAGAGAAGACCAGACGGCCAAGGGCACCGCCAAGGGCACCGCCAAGGGCACCGCCAGCAAAAGCTTTGGGACCTCTGGCAACCAGCCTGGGACCACTGAGTACCAAGGGTCCCTCTAGGGGCTGGCAGAGCCGCAGCCTCCCGCGTGAAGACGCTGCCCAATGTTCTCAGTCCCTTCTGGGCCCTGTGGGCAGGGCCAGCTTTGCCCGGAGCCTGTGTGCGACTGCTGGTGGCCCAGCAGCAGCGACTAGCAGGGCCGATGCTGCCACAGCCCAAGCTCCCTAAGCTTTGCCCCCTCGCTAGGACTCTTCAGGCCTGACCTGGGGCTGGGCAGAGGAAATGCACAAGAGCCACGGGAACAGGACAGGAGCGGAGCTAATCCTCCAGCGCTTGTGCCTCGGATGCCCTGATGACGCAGCGCGGCCAGCGCAGAGGTTGGAGCACGGGGCTGCTGTCTGGGCCCCAGGAACGAGGTGCGAGCTCAGGGCTTAGCTCGCTCGCCCTGCAGGAGACGTGCTCTGGGCAGGAGGGCTCGCAGGCATGGGAGACTCCGGCCCTCGTCTTCCCCCCACGTGCCAGAGGCCGAGCTCCTGCCCGCACACTCCTCTGGCTCTGCGGACTCCTCGCAGACGTGAGAAGACTGGCTCACCATGGCGCTCCAATGGCGTCTTCCCTTCCGAACAACCTGCCTGTGGGGACAAACCTCACCCCAAGGCTTTAAGGATCCCCACAGTAGCTTCTGAGCCCTTTTGCCTCCTTGGCCAGGTGCTCAAGGCTACATCAGACCCCCCCAGACCTCCTCCTGGGCAGGAGTAGGACTCGCGCTCACACGTAGCCCCAGGCACTGCCCTGAGCGGCATCCGGACAGGTTCTGGGCTGAGCCCAAACCGACAGGGCTCATCCCTGTGGTCTGCGCGCCTCCAGCATTTCTCCAGTGTGCCGGCGGAGCTCGTGCCGCTAAACCACAGCCTCTTCCTGCGGGGAAAGTACAACAGGGCGCAGGACCAGCTAGCAAACGAGACACAAACAAGTGGCATTGCACGTCCTGCTGGCCCAGGACCAAAAGGCTTAAGCCACGAGGAAAGGGCAACTGTGGCCATTTGCTCTCGTAGCTGCACGGCTGCTGCGCACGAGGCCGAGAGCCAACCAGCTCAGCACCCGCCCTCCCCACAGAGCGGTGCCACCCGACAGCCTGGATGGCAGCTGCTGTCAGCGCAGAGACAGGGAGACAAGGACGAGGGGGCAAAGTCACCGCCCTGGCCGACAGCAAACGGACCTTCCAAAACACTTCCCTTGGGGCTTGCAAGCAACGGAGCCGTGTCCGAGCAGTTTAACCTTAAAACCTGAGAGAGGGGTGTTCACAGCATCACAGAGCGTCAGGGGTGGGAAGGGACCTCCAAAGATCATCCAGTCCCGTCCCCCTGCCACAGCAGGATCCCCTAGATCCAGTCATTAGGGAT
>JAOXOE010000784.1:10961123-11033923 GCA_028565055.1 Phoeniculus purpureus | reverse complement strand
GATGGTCTTTTGAGGTCCCTTCCAATCCCTAATGACTGGATCTAGGGGATCCTGCTGTGGCAGGGGGATGGGACTGGATTATCTTTCCAGGTCCCTTCCAATCCCTAATGCTCTGTGATTCTGTTTATGTTGTGCTGGTGGTGAATGAGGAGGTTCCACATCAATGTGAGTAGGACCTTCTTCACAGTGAGGGTGACAGAGTCCTGGCAGGGGCTGCCCAGGGGGGTTGTGGACTGGATGATCTTTTGAGGTCCCTTCCAATCCCTAATGTTCTGTGATTCTGTGCCTGCTCCCAATTAAGAATTCCTTTGTGTTTGCTTTTAATTGAGAAGTTATAGGGTTGTTATTAAAGACAAAATAGGGGGTTTTTTTGCAGTAGAGGTGCATTTTGAAGTGCTTGGATCTATAACCTTAACTTTCACTTCTTGGCTTGAAATAATTTTCACTTCAAGTGGCTCTTTAAGTCCTGTTCTCTTCCCCTCAAGACAGCAAAGGCTTCTCCTGTTCTTCATATAGGATTTTATTAGGATGCCAGCTGAGAGCCAGAACCACAAGTGCCCAGCAGCTTCTCAGATTGGTGGTTGAGTCCCCATCCCTGGATGAGTTTAAAAGCTGCTTCTTGTGGGATTTGGTTTACGGGTGAACTTGGAGAATAGAACTGATGGTTGGACTCGATGACCCCAAGGGCCTTTTCCAACCTGAATGATTCTATGACTCTGGCACTGTGATCTTTGTGTTTAGAGACTGGATTTCTTCTACTTCTAGTATTTCTTCTTAAAAGCGGGGGGAAATAAGACCCTGAACTCTTAGTGAAGTCACTGGTTGGTTCCTGAAGGAACTGGATGGCAGAAATATTTCCTTCTTGGGGCTGGTCCCACATTGCTGCCCGTGAGCTACAGAGCAGTTAGCAAACACAGCAGCAGATAGAGAGAAAGTCAAACCTCTAAATATGTCTGTTGGCTTCCTGTTGGGTCGGTGCTTGTGCACAGGGAACCCCAGGAGGGCTGTTGGGAGATCCCAGCGCCAGGTTCTGCCCTTGGATGGCAAATGCTTAGTGCAGCCAGTGCTGAGTTGTGGTTTGCAGGTGCAACTGGTGCTTGGGAAAGTTGCCTGCTCTCCTGTTTGCCTTCACTCGTGCTCCTGAAGGGCCGTGAGAGTGTCCCAGGGCTTGGTTTCCCCATGAGAGCTGAGATCTCGGTGGCAAGAAGCGCCCCCATCAATCACAGAACATTAGGGATTGGAAGGGACCTCCAAAGATCATCCAGTCCCGTCCCCCTGCCACAGCAGGATCCCCTAGATCCAGTCATTAGGGATTGGAAGGGACCTCGAGAGATCACCCAGTCCAATCTCCCCACCACAGCAGGACCCCCTGGATCCAGTCACACAGGAACAGTCCAGGAGGGTTTGAAATGTCTCCAGAGAAGGAGACTCCACAACCTCGCTCGGCAGCCCCTGCCAGGGCTCTGGCACCCTCCCGGGGAAGAAGGTCCTTCTCACACTGATGTGGGACCTCCTCTGCTCCAGCTCACACCCGCTGTGTTCGAGTGCCTCTGCAGAAAGGAGAGGGAAGGGGCAGCCCAGCCCAGGACAGCAGACACTGCTCTGCTGGAGCAGCACTGGACAGGCCCCTCTGTGGCCCAGGAAGGCAGCTTCTGGACGAGATGCTGCATCTCCTGCTCCAGCCAGACTGCAGCTGTAAAAATCACACCTACAAAATGTTATATTAGATGGATTAAGAGGAATTCACTCCAGTAAAACCTCACGAGAGCAAAGCTCGCTGGTTTATGGTGTTTATGTGCAGGTTTGCTGTGCTCTTGGTGACTTGTTCGTGTTTGCAACCAGAGCTCAAGCTTGCGCTGAGCTGGCACAGGACAGCGGAGCCATCAGTCACCAGCCTTGGCGCCGAAGCCAGCCCAGGGGCAACCTGAACCAGCAGAAACCATCACACAGGTCCCTCCAGGGAGGAGCAGCCCAATCCTTGAACAACCAGCTTTCAATCACCTCATTCAAAAGGAAATCCAGAGCCCCCAGGTTTGGGTTTGTGCTAAAAATAACCCCCAAACCTGGAAAGGGGGATTAGGCTGAATCAGTGACTTTTACCTGGTTCCCATCCAAAACCTCGGGGCTGCTCGAGCTGCCCTGACACTCGCACAGGTTCACCAGGAGCTCCCCTGGTTTCCAGTTTCACTGCCAGAGTCCTACCCCGCTTACAGGAATCCAAATTAAACCCAGAGCGAATCCCTCGTGAAGCCGGAGGTGTAAACCCCTGCGTTCTGCTTTCTTCACGCCTGCACCCGAACCGCTGCCAACTGGAGGCATCTACAAGCCTTGGAAACACTTCAGCCCTTTCCGGGTGCTCGCGCAGCCGCGAGTCAATTAGAAGCCCTGATGTGCCTGTTGCTGAGCTGTAGGGGCTCCCATTTGGAAGCAATTCAACCCGAATTCGAGCAAAGCCCCTTGGACCATCTTGAACTGATTTGGGGAGTTTGCATGCAAAAAATTTGAAATTCAAACAATGAAAAAAGAGGTTAAAAGGCGCATTAATGGTTGTTTATAAATCATGGCCTCCCATGTTAAGAAAACACTGGCTGCCTTGTTGGCAGGAGGGGAGGGGGAAAAGACCCTACAGTGGATGCACAGATGTGGGCAGGTTAGGGTTAGGGGAGGGTTCCCAGCGCCGCAGTAAAGCGGCCGTGGCCAGGGGCTGTGGCCAGGCTGGACTACAGCTGCTCCCCATCCCAGGCCACCGACCCGCCACAGCAGCCTGCTGCTGCCTCCTCACCTCCTCTCCTGCCAGGCAGCCCTGCTGTGCCAACAGCCCGCTGGGACCCTATTTTCGGGGGGTGTTTTTTAAAGACCGGGGTGCTTCTGCTCTGTCTTCGGCTTCTCGTTGTCAGAGCGGCCAGGAGCTCTGCGGGGCCAGCTCGAGGCCGCGGGGATGCACCCGCACACCCGGGCGGCAGCGCTGCCGCTGCTCCTCGGGGCAGTCGCGCAGCAGGGATGGATCTGCCTCCATCTGCCTCAGAGCAACCATTTCCTGCGGGAGAGCCTCAGCCCGGAGGGGGCTGGAGGTGCTTCTGCTCCTCTGCCGGCACAAGTGGAAGGAATCGGGGAGCCCCCAGGCTGCTCATCCGGCTCCAGAGGCTCCTCTCAACAGAAAACAAACCCCAAACGCAGAACAAACACCAGCGACTGCTGCAGGCTGCGTTGGGAAATCCAGAGACTTCCCAGAACTGCTTCAAATTCGGAATCCCCCGGGGAAATGGCCCCGGTTCTGGAGCTGGAGCAGGAGCCGCAGACTCCAAAGGGCTGGAGGCTCTCACCTAGGGACTCGGGAGCACAGCGGGGGGCTCTGAAGAGTCACATCCAGGCTGCAGAGGGGAAGGGCAGCAGGGAGACAGGGAACGAGAGATCTACATCTTTGCTCACATGTTGCCCCACAGACACCTTCCCTGCAGCTCTCAGGGCTGTGCCACAGCCAGAGGAGCTGAGCGGGCACAGGGGCAGCTCTGCTCAGAGAGCCAGAGACCCGCTGCTGGACGAGGGGTGGGCATCGGGAGCTGCCCTAGCTCTTCAGAGGGCACCAACACCCCGGTGCCGTGGCTGTGTCCCGGCAGTCTCGCAGCAGCTGTACTGGCCCCTCTGGGATCGAGGGGCTGAGCAGACCTTCGGGGCTCCCAGAGCCCCACAGGCCAGAGCGAGAGGCAGCCCCCCGGCAGGCACCGCAGAGCCTGCGTCTCCGTCTGCGCCCTCACGCAGGCTGCTCCCGCATGCCCGGGGCGCTGCGCTGACACCTCCGTATGTCGCAGCCCCGCAGAGCTGCGCAAGCCCCGCTCCGACGGCCAGTGGAGTCCTGGGGACAAACCCCCGCTCCCTGGGCAGCAGCTGCCTGAGCCGAGCCACGAAGCTGCAAACCCAGGGTCACGGAGCCCCGTCTCCGCCCGGTGCTGGGGGAGGCTCCCCCGTGGTACCCGTGGGCGAGCGGGCACCGTGCCCCTCGATCCGCTCCCCTCCCCTGTAATTTACAGCCGCGCAAAGCACCTCCCGAGCCCCGTCTGTGACGGCCCCGGGTGCTGTTTGACGAGGCCATGAATCTCCCTCTCGCAGACCTCCTCGGGCCCCACGCAGCCCCGCACGCACTCGTGTTCCCTTCGCGGGAGGAGAACCCGGTGAGGGTCGGGGGGCTCTGGAGCGGAAGCAGGCGGCTTGGCAGAGCACTCCTTGAGATTTGCCAGCCTGGGCGCACAGATGTTCCTCAGATGGGCCAATCTGGAAATGAAGATCTACGTGGCATCTGTCAGAGGGCCAGCGTTTCTGATCTGCAGCAGACACTGCACAGGGTCCCTCCCGCACACGGCAGAGCCCCATCACCGCAGCTAATCCCCAGTAATTTATTAATCTCCGTGTGCTCTCTCGTTTGTACCTCATAACTCTCTTGCCCACAGTGAAAAACTCTCCCTTCTCGCAGTTGTCCTTCCGGAGCCCAGGGGAGCTGCAGCAAAGGCACCCTGAGGCTTCTGGGGTGACAGACCACCCCTCAGCCCCCTCTCACAAGCTCAACAGCAAAGCTGCCCCAGCAATGCCGACAGCAGGAGGTCCCTCCTTGGAGCCAGGGATGAGCTACAGACAGGGGCAGAGGGGACGAGAAGGGGGTGCAAAGTCCAGAGCACATTTGCTCCTCTCATCTCCCTTCCCTGTGCAATGAAAGTCCAACCGCAGAGTCCCTCCGGGCATTGCTCCGCTCTGTAAATCACCACAGAGACAACACCTTGGGGTCGGGGTTTCCAGGGAGCTGTGGACAATTGATTGCCAGCCCCGTTCAGACCCACTCGGGCTAAAGATCTTCTTGACCAACACATTAACTCTTCCACTGCTACTGCAGATGGAGGCATCGGGGTCACAAGATGCTGCAACTCCAATGTCCCCTGCTCCAGTTCACCCAGATAGACTGTAGGCACCCCTTGGGCCGAGCTCCCCCCTCTGCAATGAGATCCCACATCCAGAGACACCAAGAGTGTGGCTTCATCACTAAGGCACTGCAGAGCAGCAGGAGCTCCCATGCCCACACAAAACAGCTGCCAAGCCAGCAAGCCAAGAAGCCACGAGGAAGGGAAAGGGACTGCTGGAGATCCCTCGCAACAGGACTTGTGATCTGCAACAGGCAGCTCCTGCACAGGGGCTGAAACACACCAACCCCCAGATCATCAACACTGCCCTTTAGTGCTGAAGTCAGAGGTGTCCGGGCAAGAAGGGACGAGGCCTCTGCAGTTTGGGCACAGGGTTAGTGACACAGAGGCTCTGTAGAGGAGGTGAAGGGTTAGACAACTCATCCTGCTCACTCAGATACCTCCCCCCCTTTTCCTTACTGCCTCCTGCTCCCCCCAAGGACAGCAGATGAGGTTCTCTGAGGTGATGCTGCCTGGCTGCTCACTGCTCTCTGCTGGAAACCTCATCAGGCAGGAGCCACCGAGTGCCGGTGTCCTGCACAGCAGAGCTCCCCTGAGGAGGCAGGGAGTGGGCAGGGAGCGGGCAGGACTGCTGCCAGGCAGACGGCCCAGACAGCAGAGAGCATCAGACAGCCTGACCTCAGAACACTGCTGAGCGCGGGGACACGACTGTCTGCAGGAGGGCTGGGGAAATGAGCAGGGAATTTCATTCCTAAGCCTTTAAAAATGCACAAACCCACCTGTGATCTCCCAGGGTGCTGGTTCCCTCCCCTTCCCTAGCAGCAGAGAGGGGCTGTTTGCTGGGGGCACTTCCCTCCCACAGCCAAGCACTTGCTAAGGCCACTCTCCAGCGCTGTGTTCGTGACCTAAATATCGAACAGCATGACGGCGCACGACGGCGTTCTGGCCTCACGCACTCCTTGATCAGAGGGTGACAGACAACACAACTCTGCGAGGAAAAGAGCCTCCAGTGCTAACTGCCTCTGCCGAGCTCCAGACTGCTCTGCCTCACAAACTCCACCACCTCACCAGTACCCTCCAGCCGAGGCCATCACCTGTCCTGGCACAGCCCAGCAGTAGGAAGGGAGCTGCGGGTCCCTCCAGCCAGCTGCAGCCCTTCACACAGCCCCAGACCAATGAAACATCCCCACACAAACCCTGTGAGTGCCGGCAGCGCAGGGCCTGCCCTTGCCCAGCCGTTACCCCAGAGTGATGTGTGGGCCACTCTCATTCCTCGTGATGTTCATCGGCACCTGGGGAATTCCTTGCTAAACACACACAGGCGACCCCCATTGTGGCTACTGGAAGGAACTGGTGCTGCTGCCCTGGGTTAGGTTTTACAGCCCTAATGACATCACCGGGGGCAGCTGGGGATTGGACTGAACCCCGAGAAGTTGAGGCAAAGCTCAGGCACCGCAGTCATGAGGAACTGCCTCAAACACCTTGGGCAGAGCCGGGTGCTGAAAGCTGTGGGCTCGTCTGGCCAGAGCAGAGCAACAAAGGGTGCCGTCGGAAGGCTGAGCCTTGGCGATGCCACTGCCCTGCCCTTGGCAGCAGCTGCTGTGGGTAAACTGCTCAGCCTGAAGAGCTGAGGGAAAAGCTGCTTCTTGCGCAGAGAATCCACCAGACAAACTGCAAAGAGCCGAAAGCTAATCACCCCGGCGCTCGGGTGCGCAGGGCCCAAGAACAAGGGACCTGTTGCTGAGAGGCAAAGGGCAGCTGGGCTAAATTAGCCGAGCAAGGCTGGGTCTGGACAGTGTCATTAGGAGAGCAGCAGAGCTGCGCCATAAACCCTAATGAATGCATTAATGGATGGCTTGTGCCTCCCGAAAGGGGGAAAAGCACTTTAAATAAAGTTATTAACGCGGCCCACCTGCGCTCGGCCCTCGGACTCTGTTGCTTAAAGAGCCCATTAACTCGGGGAGTAACTAATCTTGAAAGTGAATATTGCCTTTCTGAAGTCGACTTTTAACTGCGTTCATATAATTCAATTAGATGGAGCATTCTTCGGCCACAGGCAGCCCCCTGTGCTTTCATCTCGGTAATGGAGCCCAGCAAAGCCGCTTCACGTGGTGCTGGGGACAGGAGGTGCCTTGGGAACGGCCACCAAAACCAAAGCGCTGAGCTGGACCCCAAGGCACCACCTGGTTTGGGCGACAGGAGTTGGCACCGTCGCGGGACCGACCTGTTCGAAGTTGGGTTTCATCCCAAATCAGCGTCGCAGGGGTGGGCTGGGCTTCACGGCTCTGCCTCCACCTCGGAGGAAAACTAATCATAGGATCTCGGAATCATCCTGGCTGGCAAGGACCTCCAGGACCATCACACCCAGCCCCAGCCCAGCAGCTCCCTAACCCCTAGACCGTGGCCTCAAGTGCTACTCGGTTTTTAAACCCCTCCAGGGACGGGGGCTCCACCACAAACCCCCCGAGATTAAGAGAAGGTTCCTTCTCTGGGTACCAGAGCTCCCATCACTTCGCAGGCAACACCCTGGGCTGCCTCTGCTGGAGCCTGTGCAGAGGGTGAGGAAGAAGAGAAGCAAATCCCGGCTCGAACGAGCCCATCCAGGCAATAAATGGTTAAAGCAAATTCATTAGGAAACAGGAATTTTATAGATTCAGTTAAAGGTTTCTTCCTATTTGTGTCGCTGAGCAAAGATAAAACCCCTTTTATCGCTCTACAACTTGTTAATGTTTTACCCCAGGACCACTCGGGCTCTAATAAACATCTGAGCGCAAACCGCATCCCCCGGGAGGGGCCGCTAATTTCCTCGGGGCCTCACACACGATCCCGGCTTTATTGCGCGCAGGTGCTGCGGCAAATTGCATCGGCTCCTAATAAACGTCCCGTAAAGAGCAGGTAGCACCTCCGAGGGGGAAGCGTTCGTGCACCTGTCCGAGGAGAGGCTTCACGCACCCCGAGCCTCCCCGGGCTGCTCCTCGGCTGCGCACGGACCGTCACCGAGCTTCGCCTCCCGGGCCGCCGCCGCCGCCGCCTCTGATCCCGGCCAGGTAAATGCTGGGGGCTCACGGTTGCGTTTGGCCAGCGAGCGCAGGGCGAGCGCAGCGCCTATTGCGGTAGACCTGCAGCTGCCCCAGCAGCCTCCAAGGGGCCGGGCAAACAGCTCAGTGGTCCCCTGTCTCTCGTAGGACCCTGGCACCCAGGCGCCTCACGGAGCCGGCGGCTGCCGACCTGCCTGCAATTAGCTGCAAGGGAAGTGCAAGGAGACTCCGGCCTGCGCTGGCCCCGTGAGGATGACTCTGCCTCAACTGGGTCGTTTTGGGGGGTTTTTAGAAGAACTATGAGCCACGATGGGTCTCTGGGTTTCCACGGGGGAGCCGCCTGCTTCGCTAGTCACAGTGACCCAGGGAAGCCCCAGCCGCTAGCAGCAGCATCGCTGAGGTGCGGGGAAGCTCTTTGTTGTTCGAGCAGCTGCTTTGCCAGTTCTCCGGGTTCTGCTGGGACCCTGTGAGCAGGGGAAGGGGGAGGTAGGTCCAAAGGACGTTCGCAGAGAGCCAGGTAGTTACGGGTCTGTGTTGCTGCTCTTCGAGGCAGGACCGCGGAGTCCGAGTGCCTGCGGGGTTTCAGTTCAAAGCGCAGAGCTGACAGCAGCTCTTCAGTGAAACCCCCGCGCGTTGCCCCCTCCTCTCTAAACGCGGTTTCCCCACCAGGGCAAAACTGCAGCCCGAGGCCAAACAAAAGGGTTCCGGAGGGTCTCCGGCAGCTCAGATTAGAAACCTTGAGACGAGACTGGGTCGGATGTCTCGGTCCGTAACGCCCCGCAGCAGCGACAGCCGCTCCTCATGGCCCCGGGCAAAGCAGGGAGGGCTCTTCACAAGCCCCTGTGAAGCTTAAAAACCCAAGTTCAGGTAATCTCGTTACCCAGGTGCAGGGAAGACCCTTCGAGCCTTCACCAGGGCTGAACACGGGTGTTTTTCCGTTTCAAACCTGGGCATCTCCAAAATCTGCAGCCGTCTGCAAGGCTAGGACCGAAAAGCTTTGAGTAGCCCAGGCAGGAGGGCTGGAGCCTCGCAGTCCAGAGCATCACCTGATTATTTACTGGCGACTGAGGCGTTTAAGCTCAGAAAAAGCCTGCGAGAACCCGAGAAGTGGTTTAGGTTTTCGTTTAAATTAAACAGCTTTTCCCCAGCACCTTCCTGACCCCCTTCCTCACAGAAACACCGGGCTGGGCTGTTACTGGAGTCAAGAACAGCAAACAAAGGAACTGCAATGAACCCGGACTCCTAGCACGGGGAAGGAAATTGATTCGCTCCTGGGTCACAAGAAAACTCTATCAAAGTGAGCGAAGGGTAGATGCAGAGCCCTGCGAGAATAAATAATAAAGGGGGGGGGGGGAGACCTAGAGAAAAAATGAATGCTACTTAATTAGTAATTAAGAACAAAAAAGGTGACTTCTGAAGACAATTTCCCTGCATTTAGAAGGAAGAAGGACCAAGTAACCTCACACCTGAGCTAAGCTGGACAAGAGCCAACTCGCAGGGCAGCGGTCAGGAAGGCACTGGAGCACATAAGTCACTGCTGCGCGGCCCCATTAAGCCCGATGGGGCTCCGGGCTCGAGCCTGGCCCTTGGCTCTGACCCCACGGAGCACCACATGCCCGAGAGGGCTGATGAATTACACCCACGGCAGCTAGGAGGGCTCATTAGACACTATTGCACCGGAGGAGGGACGGGGTCAGGGTGCGCAGGGGGATGTTGTGGGAGAGCAAACAGAGGAGGCCAAGAAGTTTCCGGGGTCCTCTGCAGCAGGTGATGCTGAGGGATGGGGTTGAGGATCACAAGTGCCGTGCCCTCTGCACCGCAAAACATGCTGGGCACAGCTCCCATCCCACCCAGTGCAGAGCCACCCCATCTCTGAGCTCAGCCAGGACAAGAGGCAGCTCTGGGGGTGGGGGGAAAAGCCACCGGTGTCGGTAACGGGGCTGGGGAAGTAGCAGCCGAGATGCTGATCCCCTGTTGGTGCTCCTAGCCACGGGACAGGCCACCAGAGCCCACCCCCCACAGAAACCCTCAAAGAGAGGAGTTGGCACTGGCCCCAGGGGCACCCAGCGCCGCGGGAGCAGAACCTCAGCCGCAGCGGGGCTCCACGGAGCTGCAGCTGCTGGTGCAGCCCCGTCGGCACTAGGAGAGGCCGCGGAGCGAAGCAGCACCGGCAGCCCCAGCACAGCCCGGAGCCGGGACAAGGGCTGCACCGAGTGGGACGGGACCGAGAGCGGCGACCCGCGTTCCCGCGGCTCCGGCCGATCCGCTTTTAAAAGGGGTCAAACAGCAGAAACGATCCGCTTCAAAGAGGATTTACAGACACCGCCGGGTCCCCAGCTTTGCCATCGGGGCTCCCAGCAGGCGGAGGAGCCTCCTCGGCTCCTTATCCCAACCCTGCAGCGACCGGGGCTGCCCTGGGAGCCGCAAAGCTGCGAAGCCCGGGGGCTGCGGTCCGAACGCTCCCAAACGCCGATGCGGCTCCTTGGTTTTGCTAGACGAGCCCGGAGAGCAAAACCAGAACAAGAGAGCCGGAGCCCTCAGCACAGAGGCAAAGAGAGACAGGAGTCGTAGAGGGGAAGGGAATGGGGGAACACAGGAGAGGGCTCAGAGAAGCTCAAGACACTGAGGGGTGAGATGTGTAGGAGTCAGTGAAACTGCAGAACGTTTCGCATCAGGGCCTCCCCCACAAACATTTTCCTTTTCATTGGAACGATTTCAGGCTACTCTGATCAACTTTAGTTTTGTAGCTTCACGACTGCCCGTCCTCACATCTGTGCTGTGCCCTGTCAGTCTTTCATCCCTCTCTAGGTCAGGAGAAGTCCCAGACAACAAAGGGAGCCAAAGATTCCCAATTTTAAAGCTTTTACAGGAAATTCTCCCGAAGAAACTCATGGAAGGACCACAGAGGCTTGGTGAGAACAGCCCAGCTCCCAGACAAGTCAGACTAAGCAGCTGGTGAGGGGGTCAGCTTGTGAAGGATGCTCGTGATAGTGTAAACCCTGACCGAGGAAAAGCAAAGAGAGCTGGGCCGGTTAAAACAAACAGCCACAGTCCCTCATCTGCTGAGCCCTGGGCTGCACCAGACCACTGGAATCAGTGAGCACAGGTAGCCTGAACACCCCAAACCCATCTGGGCAGGCAGCCCGAACACAGAACCAGTCGGGTTGGAAAAGACCCCTGGGATCATGAAGCCCAAGTATCAACCCTACTCTACAAGCTCAACCCTAAACCAGACCCCCCAAAACAAACCCATCCGGAGATGCCACAACCTAAACCACCCCCCAAGGCCATCCGGAGAGGTCAGGCTTGTGCTGGCCTGGCCGGGATGAAGGTCCCGTCTCATCCCTCCAACCAAAGAGTTAACTGCTGTCCTGGCTCACAAATAAGTAAATGTGGGATAATTGGGAAACAAATTCTGCAAACATCTTGAAAGGGGCTGCAGACCTTTGATCTTTATGGAGAAGCAAACATCACACCGCAGCACTCTCGGTCTGCTCGTGCTTTGTGCGAGGCAGAGGATGGCATCTTTCCTAAACGTCAGGTCGCACCTAATTCCATCGCCCCCTAATTACCTTAACCGGGTTCATGTGGCCGAAGCTATTTCACCCCCAGATTAGAGTAGAAAGAGGGACTGACACAATAATTAAATGCGCAATTTGCCAACCCGGCCACGATGGCTTTGAAATCACCTTCGCAGGAAGTTTTACAGCTTGTCCCCTGACATATATATTGCAGCCCTCGGATTCCTCGCGAAGCCCTTTTGATGGCTTTAATGGATCCATACCCAGGTACCATCCCCGCCAAGGCTGGCGAGGAGCCTGCTTCCAATTTGCCAGCAGCAGCACCGGTTTCCATTCAGTGCTCTGGCAAGAAGGAGCTGTCTGCAGCCAGTACTTGCTTTGCAGGCCACGGGACTCCTCGAGGGGCTCTGCGGGTGCAGAACATGGCCGGCACCAGCCTCCTTCTCGGTCACGCGAGGGACTGTGGGTGAGCTCCCCGGTACAACCCAACCAGCAACAGCCAGTGGAACCCAGGGTCCTGCAAGGGCTCGGGACACCCCAGCTGATCCTTTCAGGTTTCTTTTGGGCAAAAAGAACTCGCCGCTAGCCAGAGTTTGGAGCCCTCCCCACTGCACCACCCCCAGAGGGGAAACAAACCGGGGCTTGTGCGGCGGCACCTGGCCCAGTCCCCCCAGCAGAGGTGTCCAGCCCCAGCAGCCTCACCTGCCCTGGCGATACTGGAGCTGCTGGGGCAGCTCTGACTGCTCATCCCACACACAGGCAACACCAAGGCAGGGAGATGGTCTCGATGCCTTTCCGGGTCCATCCTCATCCTCCAGCCAGAAACAGGGAGGACACTCCCAGCCTCACTGCAGGGACAGAGGTCCCACTCCTTCCTCCCACTCTGCATCCTCACTGTGAAAGTTTGTGGGACCCTAAACTCCTGTATCCCGCTAACAGGAGCCAGGAAATCACCACAGGAGATCACAGCAAGAGTGTCCCACCAACACCCCTGACCCTGCTCAGCAGAGCTCTGCTCTGGAGGCTCCTGTGACACCCCACAGCCACAGAGCTTCCTGAGACACCAACAGGTTCTGCATCTGGCAGCTCTCCACGAGCTTCTCCCCTCTCAGCAGTGCTCCCAAGCCCTAGGGACACATCTCACAGCGCAGCCAGTGATGCTGGGGGAGAACCCCCCTCTGCAGCCAGCCTGGTGCAGCACAGACACAGCCCCCAGCAGACAGGAGCCTGGCACAGATGCTCTGCAGAGAGCGATGCCAAAGGTGAAAGACAGTTTAAAACACTGGGCACCCACGTGAGGGGGTAGCTGAGACCACGAGGGACCCCTGCTCAAGCACAACTCAAGCAGGAGCCAGACCAACCACCACGCAGCAGGGAGAAGGCAGCCAACCTCCCAGACACTTGGGCCAGCAGAACTCGCTCTGCCCAGGCCACCCGCCCAGGCTTCCAGCTCCACCCTGTGCAGAGACCAAAACTGCCCCCAAACTCCTTGGGGAGCAAGTCTCCTTCTAACCCTCTCTTGGCAGACCCTCCTGGGCTTCCCCATTGCTGGCTGTGCCCCCAGGTGGTGCCTGCATGGCTGAGGCCAGTGGCTGCACCCACCATCTGCTCAGACCAGCTCAAGCTCTGTGAAACCAGCAGCTTTAAATAGGTAAACAGGAGGGAAATTCCATTTCAGAGACACCAGCAAGGGGAAAGGTCTCCAGCCTCTCCCCAGCAGCCAGCAGACACCCCTTAACAAAGAGCAGCTCTTCCTGAGGTTCAACAGAACACCCCAGCCCCCGCCAGCAGGACCCTCACTGCTTCCCAAGGGATCCCAACCCAGTGACTAACTTCCCCTGGACCATATGAGAACATACCCGGACCCAGCGCAGGGAAGACGCAGCCAGCAGCAGCTCCAGCGCAGCCATCCTCCAGTGCCTGCTCCTCACTCCACACCTGCAAGGGATGAGAGCACAGACCTTCCTCTCCAAGCCAGGTCCCTCCCTTTATGGTCAGCCCCAGTCCAGTTTGGCAGGGTCACACCTGACCTGCGTTGCCTGTGATCAGGGCAGCTGCCCTGGGGCACCGGAGCTCCTTCGCCCTCCTCCCGTGGACACCCGGCTCTTGGTCCTTGGGGCTGTTTCCTTCCTGCGGGTGTGTTGGTGGTGCCACAGTTGGCAGTGGGGGCCACAAGAAGTGCCCCAGGACACCGAGGGGCACGGGCTGACCACCCACATCTGCGCCGTGTCCTTGGTCAGAAGGGTCACCCAGGGGTCTCAGAGCAGGTGATGGGGAAGGGCTGGTGGACTCAGATCTCTGCTGCCCTCCCTGCTGAGGAAGCACAAGATCCCCAGGGGGAGTCCAGACCCAGCTTCTCCTCTCCCACAGGGTCTGCTGGGCAAGCTGGGTGCCTGACCTGGGGGCTTCTGCCAGGCATGGGCCCGCAGCCCCTGCTGCTCAGGAGGGCAGGAGTGCAGCCGGGCAGGAGCAGCGCTGCCACCACGGGAGTCCCCCCACGGCCCAGGCAGCCACCAGAGAGCTGGGATGGTGCCAGGGGAAGGTCAGTGCTGCCTTGATGGCCAGACACAGCCCAGGGCCCACGTGGCTACTGGTGGCCAGAAAGTTCCTCCAGGTGACCAGCGCTGGGTTAAAAACCCAGATAACGTCAGGGACGGCCCCTGGCAGCCGCCGTTCAGCAGAGACCTTCAAAAACCACCAGCGGACCCAGAGCACAGAGACAGCGGCTGAGCCGGTCCCTTCCCTCTTCCCCATGAGGCACCTGCTCGGTGTTCAGCTGATTTGCCTGAACAAGCCCCTTCTCCCTGGCACAGAGCGGAGGGCAGGGCACAGCCGTATCCACGGGCATCACCGCTTGCTGGGCGGCACAAGCACGTCCCTGCGGGCCCTGGGCTGGAGCTCGGTGGCCTGCAGCGCAAAGGAAGTGGCCGTGGGCACCCAGCCTGCGGAGCCCCTCCTGTGGGCACGGGCACCCTGCACAGAGAGGGCTCCCGTGAGGAGAGGCTGCAGAATGCCCGGCGGGAAGGACCCTTCCTGGGTTCCCTCCCGTGAGGAGCGGAGGGAGAGGGTCGGAAGGAGCCTTTTCCAGGCTCTCCAGTCGCTGCCCCTGGCTGTTCAGCCGGTTGTGCTCTGGGTGCCGTGAGGCTGCCCAGGGCCAGGGCTTGTGGCAGCCGGTCTCAGCCTCCTGGGGCACTAGGGCTGACTGCAGGATGCTCCTTGCTCCCTCGGCACTGGTGCCTCCGCAGCCCTGGGCACGAGCTGGGCTCAGGGCTGGCCGAGCTGCAGACACGAGCACCGAGGGCAGAGGGGTTTACCCTCCAAGCAGCAAGAGCTGCCTGTGCGCAGCTCAGCAGCAGCCCTGGGACAGAGGCTAAACCCATTTCCCCTGGCACAGAGCTGCTGGCAGCGACGCACGAAGATCCCCGGAGGAATCGCAGAACCCACACAGCACCGGCGGCTAAGGAAACCCAATGCCTCCCCTTGCAGGGACCCTTCTGAGACCTCCTGAGCCTGGACGGTCGGGGCCTCCCGCGAACAACCTGATTAAAGGACGTTTCTCAGCCCTTGAAGCTGGTGCCGCTTAAGAGGAGCCTTTTAACCTCAGAGGTCTTGTTTTCTTTAATAAGAAGTGGGGAAGCCCCTCGCTCGCCGCTCTGGGCAGCTCATTAAGGGCCTGACAGTGTCTGAGGGGCAGCTGATGCTCAGGGCCCTCGGCAGAGCACCCAGGGCAGGGCTGGGTGCCGGGGCTGCACCCAGCTGCAACAGGCAGACCGGCTGCACAACTGCCGCTGCCGCGCGGCCACCGCCAGGGCCAACCCGGCCGCAGGAGGAGGTTTTGTTGCCGACCCCCTCCCCTTCCATGAAGAAGATGAAGGGGGCTGCTGGCCGGGCCCCCGCCCTGAGCATATCCCCGCGGCAGCCCGAGGGGGTGGGGAGCCACCGAAGGGGCTGGCGGCTGCCGGGGGGTTTAATCTGGTTTCCTATGAAAACAAGGTTCCTGTGATCCCCGAGCGCTGCCTGTCTGCCCGTCCGGCCCAGCGACTTTGAACTCTTCGCTCCGCTGATCGAAACCAGATTGCGCGGGGAGGTGAAGCCTCGGGGATAATTAAGTTCCTCCAGGTCTCGTATCGGGAGGTGCTCGGGCGCAGAAGGAATCCGGCGCTAGCTCCGGCACGGAGGCGGCATCAGGGGCTTTGAGCCCGTCGGTGGCTTCTGCTGGGGAAGAGCAGAAAAGCTCCGAGGGCCGTGGGTGGAAGGAAGCTCCTGCATCGCCCCCGGAGCTCCCGGGACAAAGCGGAGCTGGCGTGGCCCTGCGGCTGGCACCACTCGCCTTTGCCCAGTGCAGTGGCTGGATTCACCCCCGTGGTGGCTCTGCCCCCCAGGTCACCCTCAGAGGAAGCTGTGACTGGTGTGGAGCCCCTTGGCTGCTGCCTCGTGGCTCTCAGCTCGCCACGGCTCAGCCCTGACACAGGGACCCCGGGGGCAGCCGTGTCCCTGGGGCTGTTCGTGCGGCCAAGGGCCCAGTGGTCGTTCCAGCAGCAGGTCCAGCCCGGGGCAGGTCGGGGGGGGTGCTGCCGCTAGCTCCACACCCAGCGCGTCAGGCTGCAGCGGCTGCCCTACCCCGGTGCCCAGACCAGTGCCGCCCCAGTACAGGGTTGGGCCAGCAGCTCGGGAGAGGGACCAGACCGGCTGCTGCTGCTGTTCTGTCCTCTCCCCTTCCTCTCGGCCACCTCGTGGCCTCTGCTTTTGCCCCAAAAGCCCAATGGAGCCCTCAGGGGCTCCTGCAGAGCAGCCACCACGAGCTTCTCGCCCGGTTCAGAAGGACCCAGCTCAGACTCTCCTGCAGGGACACGGCCTGGGATGACCCCACGGAGAGTCAGCTCCTGGGGCTCCCTGTTTTCTTGACACTCCAGTGACCCCGCAGGTGCCCTCCGCAGCTCCCTGCAAACCCAAACAACCCAGAGCTTCCCCGTGACCGTGGGAACAGCCCACCGGGGAGCTCCCAGGCGAAGGGCAGTGCTGCGGGAGGGAAGGACGTGGCACCGGGCGCTGCCGCATCCCCTCCCCACTGCGGCTCCCTGCTAGCGCTCAGCAAGGTCTTCGCGATGGATGGAGACGGCCCCTCGCCCGTCACCGCCCAGCAGGGTTTGGTCACCACCCACACCCAGCACTGGTGGCGCCGCTTGGCGCCGGAGGAGCCCCCGGGTTTCTGGTTTACTGGGTGGTAACTTGCCGAGAGCCTCTGCGGCAGCTCCGCCGCTTCTGTTGTCAAACCCTCTACGCTAAACATCCGGGGGTAGGGTGGGAACGTCCCAGCGTCACCCCCTGGGTGCCAGCGAGTTCCCCCAGGGAGCCCAGAGCCGGAGCCCATCGCTGGTCGCTGACCGTGGTGGAGCCTCCCACGAAGAGAATCATAGAATCACTAGGGATTGGAGGGGACCTCGAAAGATCGTCCAGTCCAGTCCCCCTGCCAGAGCAGGACGGGCAGGTGCAGCTCTGGAAAGCTCCAGCAGAGCCCGGTCTGCAGCGCACAAGCTGCAGGGGTGGCTGCACGTGAGACCTGGTGCAGCAGCTGGGCAAAGCCGCCTGGGCTTCATCTAAGACCCAACTCTCACGTCAGCCTGCAAACTGGTCCCACTTGGGGCATCGTCACCGCTCTGGGAGTAATCCGGAAAAATCCTAGGGCTCAGTCTTCCCCCTCAGCAGAGGCTGTCAGGAGGCTCTTGGTGGAAAAACAGCCCAGCCCAGGCTGCGGCTCCTCAGGAGAGCTGCACCCCGGGGCGACGGGGCCCTTCTGCCCTCGGCAGAGCTGCACCCCCGGGGTGACGGGGCCCTTCTCTCGTCGTCGCTGGCTGCGCTGGAGCTGGACCCGGAGCCGCTGCCTCACATGTCGGAGCCGGCAGAGCCTCCCTCCCTGCACAAGGTGAGAAGGGCCCTGGCTCAGCCAAGACTTCGCCTCCCCCGGCCACCCTCCTGCTTCACGAGGGGCCGGCCACAACGCCTGCACCGACCGCCTCCATTTGCTGGGGAAAACGTGCGCTAGAGGCTGGCCCCAGCCCCGGGATGGGGGTCGCAGCTGGTTCTGCTCGCCAGCAGCAGGGAACTCCTCTGACCCGCTGGATCCGGGCTCGGAGCCGCTGACGGGAGGTTACCGAGCAGCAAGCACCTGCCCGGCAGAGCCGTCGCTCAGCAGCCCCCGGCCCTCCCCTCCGGCGGCGTGGGGCTGGAATTCCAGGGACTTTGTCGACGTCCCCGGGCTCCAGAACAGAAGGTCCCGCAGTGTTGACGTTGCGGTCGTCCCGAGCGTCGGCTCCTTCCCGCGAAGCGGCGGCTAAGTGGAACCAGCTGCCGGGGCTTTGGGAACGAAGGGAGCCGGCGCAGGCGTGAGGGGCCTGGGGGCTCCAAACTCTCTCTCGGCAGCGTCTGCACGCGGGGAGCTGGGGCAGCGCCTACGGGCCAGGCTGCGTCGAGCTTGGCGGCCCCCGTGCGCCAGCACAGCACCTCTTCCCCTGGGGAGCGAAGGCCGGGTCATGTTCAAGCCCAAGCACCAGCCCCCAATGCGATCCCCTTGTTGGTCACGGAGACGCTGCCTCGGCTCTGTTCACGCTGCTTCCAGCAGCCGCCAACCGAGGGGCAGGGGGCTGCCTGGGGCGCTTGTCCTCGCCGGGGCCGATCCGTCACCGCGCGGCAGGACGAGCCCCGCACGAGCTCCCCGGGCCAGCTCGTTCTCGAAGCCAGAGGAGGCGGAGGAGAGAAGACAACGAGCAGCCCCGCGAGGCCGCGGGCACACAAAGCCCGAGCCCAGCGCCACAGGGACCGCGCGGCCTCGGCTGCTTCCCCCACGCGAAGGGGGCTCTTCCCCGGGCAGGGAGTGCTCGATGGTTTTGATGCCCCCGTGGCGCTGGGACCCCCAGCCAGAGCCGGGCAGGGCTCCCACGGCGGCTCAAGGCACAGCGTCCTGGCCTCGGTGCCTGAGGAGCACGCGGGGCGCACGGCGACCGATCGGCCCGAACTCAGCCGCCGAAGCGCTGGCTGGGCGGGGGGAGATGCCCGGGGTCGCGCTCTGCACCCCAGCTCGGGTCGCGTGCGGAACGGCCCAGCGCAGAGGGCTCTCGCGTCCGGTTTCAGAGGGTGACATGAACCTCCCCCCAGCCCAGCAGCCCACTGCCCCCTGCGGGGACTCTGGAGGTGCCGCTGCAGCCACTGCCTGGGCCCGGCGCCGGGCACTTCTGTCCGGCTTCGCCCCCGTCCTGACCAGCAGCGAGGCCTCTCCCGCCGGAGCTGCTCAGCCACCAGCTCCAAGCAGGGAAGGCAGAACCTGCACAGCTGCAGCAGTCTCCCTGGCGAGAGGTGGCAACTCCCGTCCCACACTGGGACCAGCCCGGCCACTGCCTGGCGGGAGGACAGGACCCTCCAGTGTTTCCTCCCAATCCAGGACAGAGATGGAAAGGGAGGAGCAAACACCCCCGGGGCGTTCACACCCTCGGGGTGACAAACCCAGCGCGCACCGGGCACAAGGTGACCCCAGAGCACCCTCACCGGGGCGCAGAGCCCCGACAGGCTCTGCCTGCGCCAAGCAAACCCGTCAGAGGCGGTTCCGGACGCCCCAGCTGCAGCCACCACACGGCTGCTGGGCTCCCCACAGGCCGACTCACGTGTTGCCCCTCCTGAGGTTTACAGGCCCTTCGGAAACACCCGGGTCTAGGACCGGAGGACATCAGTGCGATGGTGGAACAGGAGGGAAAGGAGCGGCCGGTCCCAAGCACCGACCCTTCCCCTCCCGTCAGAGCCGCGGCCGTTCGACCTGCTGGAAACTCAACACCCAGAGCACAGAGCAGCAGCTGGTTAGAACAGGTTTATTTACCAAATTGTATTAGAACACAGAGCGAGTTATCACACGAGGAAGTTCCCTTTGTCCAGTACAGGAGGGGCATCGAAAATAAATACAAAAGGTAGTGACATTCACCAGATTAACGCACAGAGAACCCACCGCCCACCAGCCCCGGAACGCCGAGCCTCGGCCACGAACGAACGCTTCGCAGCCGCCCAAGAGGCTTCTCTCTGCCACCCGGACGCTGACACCCAAGACCGTCGCTGCCAGGGAACCGCTTCACCAGGAACCACCAGACCATCCAGACCGTTGGGTTTCCCGGCACCAAGCGACCCGGGCAGCACCCGACCCAGCTCTGCCACGAACAAAGGAGCCACCTCCCTGCTGCCGGCTCTCTGGGGCTGATGGCTCAGCACAGCCGGCACTGCCCCTGCCCCGCTGCCGGCAGAGGTTCCCTCCGTCCAGGGCTCGAGGGCTGAGGTAATGGCTGGACTGCAAGACCCAGGTGCCCTCAGCAGTGGGATCAGCTTGACCGGCACCTGCGGGACCTCACGCTGGGGCACAGAGCCCACGGGGCCAGAGGGCAGTGGAAGGTGAAGGCCAGCGTGGGACCGGCCAGTTCCAAAGGTGCCGCATCCCACCTTCCCTTCCGCAGGGAGACTTCCGGGGCCCCACTGACGGGGAGGTGCCCAGAGCCGCACGGGAGGTTTCCCAGGCTCTAGGTAGAGGGGCCAGCCTGGAGAGCTCAGGAGGCTGGTGGGGCCGGGGCTCAGTGTGAAACCAAACGAGGCCAAAGCTCCAGAGGACCGACCCGGCAGCACCAGAGGCTCCCACGGGCGCTCTCCTACAAGCACGGGGCAAACTCCGCGACAGGCACACGGAAGGAGTCCCACCGAGTTAATCCCTACGCAACTACAGCTACGGGGTGCTCCCACGGGGAAGGCACCGGCTACCACTGCCCACACTTCAATCCTAGCACAAAGTCCACACTCTACAGTTTGTCCTGCACCCACCTCTTGCTCTGCCACCGCTAGCGGGCTGCCCAGCACCGCCTGGCCCGGGGGCGGCCCGGCACGGGACCCGCTCTGTGCCAGGAGGAGCCAGGAGGCAGCGGGCGCTGCTAAGTCAGGGCAGCTTATTTTACAGTGAGCAGACCCCCCGCTGCTGCTCATGCCTCTGTTGCAGACACGCTTGGGAAACCAGCTTCTCCAGCAGCCGTGAGATGGAGCTCCCTGGGGACCGGTTCTGTGCCAGACACAGGGCCAAGGTAGCCCCACAGCTGGCTGTGCTCTGCAAGTCCACTTCCGGTGCCTTCCACGGACACTGCCCTCCCCTTGCGCTGCACCAGCACTGGGCCCCACGAGTATCTACAGGCTACCAGCCACCTTTCAGAGCTGGAGGGAGTCAGACACAGAGAGGGGCTGGTACCGGCGCTGGCACACACCAGTGGGGAGGGTCTGCTGTGAGGGTGCAAGGGCCAGCCTTGCGATGAGCTGCTCTCAGCCACAGAGGCTACGGAGCAGTGGAAAATGCTGATGCCAAACACGCTGGGAACCCAGAGGTGCCCTCCGAGTCCTCTGCACCTCGGAGACACCCAGTTTCGCAGCCCTGAACGGCAGGTCTGAGCTCACAGAGATGCCGGAACGATCCGACTAGCCCCCCAAGTTTCTCTGCGGACGCAGCCCTGCAGCAGCTCTGCTGGCCCAGCGCAAGAGAGGAGAGAACCAACCACACAGCCACATCCCCACGAGCTCTCGGGAGCTCAGTGCCAGCCGCTCGTCCTCTCAGCACTGTGAGCAACCCCGCAGGTCACTGGAGAGAAAGCGGAGCTCACGGTGCCAGGGAGGGCTGGGCAAACCTTCCTGCTGCCACAGACAGCAAAGCACCGGCTTCATCCGCTGACGCTCTCTCCACTAAAGCTCACGGGGAGGGACTCCTGAAGCTAAGCGCCCACTTTCGTGAGTGCCCAGGGCTGTGCCTCACAGGGCTCAGCAGGTGCCCGGACCTGCTCCTCACAGAGTGCTCCAGGGGGCTCTTGGCATCCCCCCATCTCCCAGCAGCAGGAGCTGCCCCTGGTGCTCTGCAGAGCCGACGCCAGCCCATGGCCCTCGCTCCTTCACCACCAGCACCAGGAAAGGTCAGAGCTCTGCGGCTCCTGCATTCCAAAGCACTGAGGAACACTCTGCTGCAGGCAGCTTTTACCAGCCTGCAGTGGCCACACGGCCACAGGAGCTGTCAGCGGGTGCCACTGGGAACTGCAGGACTGATCACCGGCAGCAACCCGCCAGACACAAGACGGATGAGATGGGCAGAGCACTACGGCACCGAGTGGATCTGAACTTCACGTGAACCTGGGCCGAATGGCCGGGCTGCCGTGGCAGGTCCATTTGTCGACGTCGGCCCCGTCGGTCTGGCCTCTGCGGAGCCGGGCAGCCAGGTCTGGCTCTGCCTCCCTGCAGTGCACCTGAGAACTGCGAAGGCTGCTGCAACCTCCAGCAAACCAGCACCTTCCCGAGGGTCACCCACCCTCTGTGCCGGTGCAAACGGCACCACTTGGACTCGCCTGCCCGAACACGGCCGACCTGCACCAAGCAGCCTCCAGCAGAGCCCTGGCGGCGTAAGGAAGTGACTTCCCTGACTGGGAGAGGTTGAGGCAAAGGCCTGGAGCAGCCTGTGCCAGCAGTTACCGCAGTCTGTGCTGGCCCCAGCAGTGCCGGTGCAGCAGCCTACAACCAGCAGTGGATGTCTGCTCCACACCTGCACAGAGCAAACCCGCGCACGGGGACAGACCAGACCTGCTGCCAGCGAACGTCCCGGCCGGCTAGAGTCGGCCCAGAAGCAGCGCCAAGGCTGTCAGGGCCCACGAGCGACCCAGGCTGAGGGCGACTGCGCTGCCACTTCTCACGGCGGCGACAGCGGCTCAGGGGGCCAGGGAAGCAGTTCTCCTCCAGTGTAAAGCTTGGGAGGTCTAACACTTCAAAACGGCCGCCGCGCTGCTGGGACCGGCTCTGTTCTACAGCAGGGACCGCAAAGGCGGCACAGGGTTAGCCGGGCACTGCCAACCCCTTGTTACAGCAGCAGACCTCTCCAAGCCACGCAGGAGACGCGGGAGGAGGCTGAGGCCCCCTCTCGCCCTGCGCTGGGCGCACGAGGACACAGGCACATCGCTTGTTTCAGCAGCCTGGGGGGCAAGAACGAGAAAAGGGCCCGAAGTGCCGGGCAGGCGACGCCGGCGGTGCTGCCGCAGGGCCCGGCTCCGCAGGCAACACCATCGGGGGCCAGAGGGTCACTGCCAGTGTCCAGCCCAGAACGTCTGTGGCTCTGGGTCCCGACGGGCACACAGATGCCCAGCGCACAGCGGAGCTGCTTCCCCAGGGGAGCTGAGGTGGGGCTTGTGCTCTCTGTGCTCTCCTGTGCCTGGGGACCAACCCAGGGCAGGTCAGAGCAAGTGACCCCAGCTTCACCAGCTACGGCAAAACCAGGCGGTCAGACTGGGGGGGTGGCCCTGACCACAGTAGAGCTGCTCTGTGCCCAGACCACCTGGGCAGAAGCACACAGGGCATCTGCTGCCACTGAACTGAGCCACCAGGGCCTTCCACCTCGGGGCACTGAAAGCCTGCTGGCTGCATGTCAGCGCGGGTGGGATGCCCAGGGGCTGGAGGATGCCTTCGGGGCTCTCTGTGGAGTCCTTTCTGGTGGTCTGTGAGCTCACAGCCAGCTGCTGGTGGCAGCTGGCTACAGCTCTGGTCTCCGTGACTGTCCTGCAGCAGGGGTGATGCAGCGAGGGCAACTGAGGGGCTGCCGCCAGGTCCCCAGTCACATACTCACGTGGAGATACGTCCACAGCAGTGAGGGAGGAAGGGAGGGAGGGAGGAAGGGAGGGAGGGGGCGTCTGCCGAAGGGTCGAGCAGTCCCGACGTGTGGAGCGGGTGTGCAGGAGGAGGTGGTGCGGCGCGGGGCAGGCGGCGATGGCCGAGCGAGCAGAGGTCTGTGGGGTGGCCCCGGTGCCTGTCCCGCTCAGTAGTACACGCGCACACGCTGCTCCAGCGACGGCGGCCCCTCTCAGGACGGCGGGACCGGCGGGCACCGCGTGGGGCTGGGAGGCAGGCGGGCCGCTGCGCTCTGCTCCGTCCGGAAGCTGTACTCGTACTGCGGGGCAAACAAACACAAGGGACTGTGGGGCACCAGCCAACAGCACTGCGGGCCAGGGTGTGCGGCCATGTGGCACGTGGGCACACAGCTGCGCCGCACGCGGGCACAATCCCCCACCTGTGACAGCACAGCAGGCAGAAGAATGAGGTGGGATTTAGGCCCGGAGGACCATGAGCTGTGATCTGCCTCCCTGCTCCAGGCAGGGCCATGCTGGGTCACCTGCCAGCACCATCTGACTCCTCACCAGTGACGGTCCCGGGCAGGGCTCACCCTCCTCCCCTCCAACCCAGCGCCAACACACGACCATACCACCCCAGCCAGTAACGAGCCGAGTCAGAGGAGTTCCCTGCTCAAGCCTCACTGACACAGCTGGTGCCACCACAGTTAACTCTTTGGCTTTGGGAAGGGGGGTGAAAATCCCTGCACACGAGTCCCTGCGGCCCAGTGCCACTGCCTGGGTGCTGTACGGTGCAGGTTGCCGTGTGACGCAGGCTGGTGGTGCAGGGTGCCGCAGGGCACAGGTGCTGTAGCAGTGCCATCTCGTGGCTCACCATGGGCTACACCCCAACAGCCTCTGGACACCCTAGACATGGCTGTGGCCCCTTGCCCAGCCCTGGCACCCTGAGGAGAGGCCATGATGGCTCTGCCATGGTGGGTGCTAGGGTCGGAGCAGCATATGGCCCTGGAACACGCACCCAAATGGCATCAGATACAGGCTGCCCTCTCCACCTCCCAGTGTCCTGTCTGGGGCACCCAGGATGTTCCCAAGCCCCTGTTGCCGTGGGCCAAACTGTTGGTTACCAGTGTTTGCTGCCAGCCAGGGACACGGGACGTGCTGCCACCGAGGTAACCTGGGAACTCAGCGGCTTTGCTGGAACCTGGCCCCTGCCAGGGGTGTGGGGATGGAGCCACAGTGCCAGGGCTATTGGCGGTGCCAGGGCTACTGGCTATACCAGAGGTACCAGCCATGCCAGGACTACCAGCTGTGCCAGGACTATGACTACACCAGGGCTACCGGCTCTGCCAGCACTGCCACGGGTTGGTCCAGGGTGCCAAAAGCCCTGGGAGGTCTGAGGGCTGCAGGGTGAGAGGTGCTGGGGCTGCCGCCTGGGGCAGGGCACGGATCCCGGTCCCTGGAGATGGGGTGCGGGGTCAGTAGGGCCCGGGAGGTGTGGGGTGCTGGGCCAGCGCTCGGGCGCTCCAAAGTCTCTCCCGGCCCAGCCGGTTCCGTTCGATGCCGAACCCGCACCCTGTGCCCCAGTGCGGAGTGCCCGGCCCCGCGAACGGGACACGCGGTAGAACCGCAGCGCGGCCGCCAGGGGGCGCGCGGGGACCGCCAGGGGACGGCCCGAGCGCGGCCCCGGCCGGCGGTGCCCGCTGCTGCCCGCGGGGCTGTGTCCGGGGCTCGGAGCCCCCCAGCTCCTCCTGCACCGGGCAGCCGCGTCCCGCTCCCGTGCAGCCCCGAGCCCCATTTTCCAGGCACGAAGCCGTGAGCGCAGAGCTCCTGCTCGTTCTCACTGGCCCGGCCCCGACCGGAGCCGCCGGCTACGATCAGGGATCACCCAGGCGAGTTTCTGCAGCCATTTGAGACCCGCGCAAAGCCCCTAACGGCTGCAACCGGTGTCCTCAGACCTGAAACCCTGCCAGTGAGCAGAGCTGCTCGTCTACGAAGCGCTGGAGTGGCTCTGCAGGATTCCTACAAACATCTCGCCCGGAGAAGGGTTCGTGCGACTGACATCAGTGCTGGCAGCATCTTTGTGCAGCGTGTTTGCAGAGAGCAGCCCCCAAAAGCTGGAGCAATTCAACGAGCTGCCATCCTTATCCGTTTGACCGGGCTGATTAATCCTAGCCGCTCACTTCGCTAACTAGACCCTCTGCGCACTCAACGCCAGGCTCGAGGAGGATGGGCTGTGCCCCACCGGCGCCCCTGACGCGGCACAGTCACACCTGCCCCATGGCCATGAGGAGGCACCACCTTCATTGCTGCCACCTCACCTACCACAAACCTCACTTCTTCATTGCTGCCACCTCGCCCAGTGCCCACCTCGCCTGCCACAACCCCCACTCCTTCATTGCTGCCCCCAGGTATAGTGACCACTCAGCCTGTTGCAATCCACACTTGGTGACATCCCCGGCCTGGAAGCACAAACTCCTGTGGCCCTGCAGCAAGAGCAGCAGCAGCACTCTGGGGCTCTGCTCTGGCCCTCACCCACAGCACCCCCAGCCCAAACCTGCCTGCACCCAGCAGGTGTCACCACCTCTTCCCAGCCCAGCCGGCCAGTGCTGCTGAGCAGGGCCAGCCCAGGTGTGCCGGAGTGCTGCCTCTTTTCCCGGGTGTTCTGGAGGCTGGAGACCTCTCCTCCAGGTCACAGCCGGAGGGGGGGTGTGGGGTGCGCCCGCCTGCCAACGCGGCCAGAGAGAGCAGCGCCTCGTGGAATTCCGCGGGCGCCTCGCTCCAGGGAACCCGCTCTGGCAATCCGCGAGCCCTGCGGTGGCGCGGCTGTTGCTTGCGAGGGCCATAAAGCCTTGCAGAGCCCCGCAGTAGTGATGTGCACTCTCTGCGTGCAGACACGGCGCTTCACCAAGGAATACGGGCTCCATAGCTACACTTGTCACCTCGCCGGAACACGCAGCCTCCACCGGAGCAGGAGGGCGTGGGGGGAGCCGGCAGGTGCCAGCCTCTCCTCCTTACAGGCATGTGAACACCTGCAGTGCCTGCACTGTCCCTGCACCCCACGTACCTGTGAGGGGCACAGAGCGGGACTGCAGATCCCATCTCGCCCGGAGCCTCCTGGGCTACCCAGACCCTGCCGGCACAAGCCAAAGGCTGCAGAAGCCAATCCAGTGCCACAGGACTGTGGTGCCTGCTGCAGCAGGTGTGGGCTGCCTCGGGCGGCACCTTCAGAGCCAGCGCTGCAGCTGCCCTGCCGGTGCTGAAGCGCGGGCAATCCACCACCTTCTCTTTGGACTCAGGCAAAACCTCCAAGCGGGAGAAGGGCAGGGATTGAGGAAACCAGGAATCGCAATTGGACTCAAAAGGTGGAGACGCCAAGAGCAAGCCGGAAGCTCTGCTCTGCTGCCACCTTACTCTGCCTGTGCCCTGCCAGGTCAGCACGGGAGATGCCTGTGACCGACGAGCCCAGCGTAGCAGGTGTTGCTGAGACAACCCTCCTGCTGCTCTGGGACTCCAGCTGAGAGGCAGCCCTTGCAGAGCAGACGGGCCCTGGCAGCCCAGCCCCGCAGGTGCCGAAACAGCCCCTCGGGAACATGAGACGACCCTGAGCTCCTGGAAGACTCCTATTCCCCGGTGTGCAGCCCGGTTCTCTGGCTGACACACTACCAGCACCATCAAACTGCAGTTCCTGCACCATCAAACTCAAAAGTGTTGAAGGTGTTTAGCTGACATCGCTCAGTCGAGTTCGGTCCTTCCCTGAGGTGAAGAAGCAGCCTAACACGACCAGTGTCGGGTCAATAAATGAGAGGAAGGTTAAATAAGGCAGCCACTGGCAAGAACGGGGCGGCGGCTCTGGCCATTCGATTCAACACCTGAAGCACCTTTCCCCAGCACAGACCCCAGAGGACATCCCTGACTCTGTGGACTTCATCCACAGCCGTGACTTGGGGCAGACAAGAGAGGCCCATTCCCCACGGGAGGGCCGCTGCAGCGGGGGAGCTCAGCTCTCCCGACACTTCCGCTTAGTGCCTGGCTGAGCACCTACCTCCTTCTCGATTTCTGCCAGGGTCTTGATTGTGATGCCCAGGAGATCAACCGGCTGCATCTGGCAACAACAAAAGCAACAGCAGTGTCAAACGCAGGGCGGTTTAGGTTCG
This sequence comes from Phoeniculus purpureus, assembly GCA_028565055.1. Taxonomy (NCBI): domain Eukaryota; kingdom Metazoa; phylum Chordata; class Aves; order Bucerotiformes; family Phoeniculidae; genus Phoeniculus; species Phoeniculus purpureus. The sequence continues at coordinate 11,006,643 of JAOXOE010000784.1, read as the reverse complement.
GTCTCTTCTCGCCTGAAGTCAGCAAATCCTCCCTCACCAGAGACTCGGAGGTGCCATCTGCAAACAGCTGCACTGCCCGCTTCCGTTGCCCACAGGAGCGTAGCAGCAGCCGGCAGGTGTGGGCCAGCAGCTCTAAGGCCTTTCTCGGCAGGCAGGAGTGGCCGACACTCACCCGGAGTCCCTCTGCACAGGCCGCTGCGGCCACCTCCCAATGCCGCTGGGTTTCGTACAGCCCAGCCCCAAGGTGTCAGTGGCGCCGGCTGCGGGAGGCTCCGGTCACAGTGACCGTACGGCGGCCATGGCGTCTGAAGGATCCGCGGGCAGGACCGGCGCGACCTGCTCTCTCCGCGTCTGCCCCCGCGGCAGGGGCTCCAGCGCTCTGGGAGTAAGGGCCCATAAACGCCCGCAGGGAAGCAGCGGTGGCAAAGCCCGCGTCCGGCTGCACCGGCAGCTCGTGTCAGCAGCCAGCACGGAGTGCAGCGTGAGAAACCGCACCGAGCTGCCGGCCCAGCGTTTGCCTCAGCAGCTTCTCACACACTGACTCTGAGCGATGCCAGGATGGGGCGGACGGGAGACCTCCCGCTGGGATGCTGCACCTCCGAGGTCTGGAGCACCAACTCAAACCAGCATCCGCCCAGCCAGCACCACTGGTTATTCCCGGCTGGTACTGGGGGTTCCATTTCGACTGAGCAAACCTGCCCTGCCCTGGCCCCTGGCAGCACCCTCAGACGGTCGCAGTGCCCTCCTGAGCCCACTCTGCTGCCAGGCGGGAGCCATCCACAGGCAGCACAGCAGCTGTGTAGGACTGGGCTGGCGGAGAGACAGTGCCTAGACACATGCCCTAGGGGAAAGGCACCCGGCCAGCTCTGCCGCCTGACTCCAACAACCTCCCACACCAGAGGGCAAAGGGAGTCCTAAATCTGTTCTCCCATCCCTGCTCCGGCTCTCTGGGACCAGCTGAGGTCCTGCTGCAGCATCATTAGGACTTGGCTGCCTCCGCAAACGTTCCAGGCTGGAACTGATGGGCACAAGGGCGCAGCCTCCCCACCACACGGGATTTTGGCCAGTGCCAGCCACAGCAAACCCTCCTGCCTCCTGTCAGCTACTGCAGCTCCACCTGCCAAAGCACCAGCACCCACCAGGGCTCAGCAGCTCTGGAAGACCCTCCACAGGCTGCTGCCGCCCGGCTCTGCCATTCCCACCCTACAGGAAGGTCTCGTGAAGCAGAACCTCGGGCCATGGCAGGGACCGGGCGTCAGGCCCCGTCAAAGAGCAGGGCCCAGAAGCAGGCAGTTTGCTCCGCGATCACTCGCCATGGAAAGGTGCATCTGACACCGCCGAATGAGGAAGGCAACTCACCCCTTCAGGAGCGCAGGCGAACTTCTCCGAGATCATGAAAGGCACCCCGTCCATGGCTGCAGGGACAGAACAGACAGGTCACAACTCCCGCCGGGCTCTGGCACACAGCTTCGCACCCAGCCGCGGGCACATCACAGGCTGCCCCTTCCTCCCTCCAACCTGCCAGCGGTTCCTGTGGGAGCCACAGCTTTAGCCTCTGCCAGCTGGGAATTCAAGGGACCTGCCCTGCTCATCGACAATGTCCTGGCCTTGGTTTGGAGCCCTTGGTCTGGGGCTGCGGCCAGAGCAGGGCGCCGAACCTGAAACCAGACTGCGTGGGGGAAGACAGCCACCAGCCACACAGCACCTTCTCGAGGAGCTCAGCGGTGGCTGCGTGAGAGCAGCAGGAACCCCCCTGCTGCAGGGGACCTGTAGCTCCCACACGACGTGTTGGCACGAGGGAAGCTCTCCCTTTGAACTACACAGCTCAGCAACTCCCACCCTGCACGGGAAAGGGCCCCACTCCGAGGCAGAGCCCGGCCCCAAAGGCACCGGCTGCACTCCAGCTACACCTCCCACCATTCTAACTCCTATAACTTCAGCCCTGAAAGAAAGAAAAACGTCAAGCTGGAGCAGGTTTCAGCCCTGAAAAACCCCCAAGGAACCCTGACATGGGGTTTCCCTTCACAAAGCACCTGCCCCACACCCCCAGCGTTTCTGTTTGCGGCTTCCATCGGCACCAGCGAGTTACCAGTCAGCCCCTAACCCGGGTTATTTCAGGACAAGTGCGTGCCCTGCATTTGCCCGGCGCCTCTCCCGCCCCAAACCCCTCCACTGAGCCACTCCACCACCCAAGGTGCTACTGGCCGCCGCGGCGCTGGATGAAGCGAGCGGATTGAAAGCAGCATCACCAAATGCAGCAGGTTCTGGACCTGGAAGACCATCTGCACTTGTTATCCTGACAGGAACCTGCTTTGCTCAGGCACACGCCGGCCTCTGTCAAGTCATTCAGCGCCTAAGCAGCGCCGCACAGCCCCCGCGGGTCCTGGCGCTGCCGCCCTCCCGGCGATCCAAACTGCCGAGCGCAGCAGCAGATGAAAGCAGGGGTGCCAAGGGCTCAGCAGCACAATTAGCGCTCTCCTAAACAAACGAGCTTCAACAGAGCTGTAATTAAGCAGGCCTGTAATTAAGTAGATGCCCTTTATCATAACGATCATGCTTAGAAACGGCGTGATGCGCGGAAGTGTGTTATTAACGCTGCTCTCCCCCGGCGCAGGAGCCGGCGTGTCAGACCCGTCACTCGGCTGCCACTGGAACACGGCAAGAGGAGGAATCACGGAACGAGCCGCTCGCTTGGCAGCTCCTTTCACAGCCGGGCACCAGCACTCACCGGCAGTTCAACACCCACCACTTCAGGAAGCTTCGTACAAAGCACAGGGCTGACCCAGTGCCGGAGGTCAGATCCAACCCAGGAAGAGTCACAAACACGGCGAGGATTTGCTTCGGCACCACCCTGAACCATCCCTCGTCACCGCCGGTTTGAGGACGAGCCCGTGCCAGGTGCTGGCCAGAGCCTGCTGCACTCGGCACGCACCTCACGGCTTTGACAAACCTCTGCTGCACAAAGGCTGCTCTGCAGCAGCTTCACAGGGCTGGCTCGAGCCCTGCCCAGCCCGCAGCCCCTCGCTGCGACGGACCCGAGCGCTCTGCCGTGGCCGTGCTGAGCCACTCCCTCCCTGGCAGCCCTGGCTCCGTCGGCACTGGCTCGGCAGCACGTGCTCAGCCCCGGCACAGACCCCACCTCTCCGTGCTCCCAGGCGGAGTGTGGCCATGGTGGTGCTGCCGCCACGACAGGGCTGCACACATGCAAACTCGTGCCTGGAGCTCACGCAGGTTGAGCCCCTGAAAGCAGCGCCCTGCGGCACACCGGCTCACTGACCTGCAGGAGCGCAAAGGAGGGCACTCACTCCTCATCTCCAGCCGGGGAGTCCTGCACCGGGCCGTGCAGCACCGGGGCCTGGCTGCTGGTGCCATCGCTCCCGCCTGGCTCCACCAGGCAGCCTGCAACTGCTGGTTACAGCAGCCAGTTAATTTCATAATGAAATTGAATGAAACCAGAACCATAGGAGGCTTTTCACTCCTTGTCCCTTGTTCTGCTGTTGTGCTGTAAATAAACATCATCAGCAGCTTCTGATTCCTCCCTCCTTCCTTTTGTTGTTCGCCCTCGTTGCTTCTGAAGCATCCCCGGCAGCCCGCGCCGAGCGGAGCCCAGGGCCCACCCCGCGTCACCACCAGCAGGCAGGCTCTGGCCTCGAGCTGCAGCCCCGCATCGCTGCTCGGTGTCAGGCTGCACGCCTGACTCCAGAGACCATCACGCGAAGGGACAAAGGGAACTGGCGCTGGAGAGGGGTCAAGCCCAGCTGCTCCGCAGGCAGCGCGGCCAGGCTCGGGGCAAAGGCGGCAGGCGAGGGCCCATCTCTAGCACCACCGGCGCAGCGCAGGCTCCCCTGCTGCCCTACACGGGACTACACCTGCAGGAGGTCTTTGTGCCTGCCGAGTGTTTCTAATGCTCGCACGCTTCCCCTCGAGCCTCCTCACCCTGCGCTGCTCCGGCATGGCCACCGCCACCCTATGGCCCTTGGCCACAGCTTCCAGCCCCATGGTGGGACCTGCCTGAGCTCGGGAGGCAGCAGGTTCTTCCTGGGCAACCACAGCAGCTTAGGGAGGTGCCCGTGTGTTCTCCTCCAAAACAGAACACAACAACCAGGGACTGCAGCAAGGAAAAGGTCCTCGATGGCTGTCTGCTGTCTCCCAGAGCAGCTGCCCCCCCGACGGTCACATCCAATTAGTCCAGTCTCTGCAACTAGACGAAAGGGCTGAGGGAACCAGCGGCCAGACCTGAGCGCCACGGCATCCCGTGAGTGCCCAGCGGCAGCCCCGAGGAGGCTCAAAGGGCACCGCAGCCTCCCCCTCAGCAGTGCAGGACCCCCGACAAGCACCATCAGCCTTTAACCGGCGGCCGTGTGGTCAGTCCTTACAGGGCAGCCGCAGCCCTGCGCCCTAGAAACGCAACTTGCAGAAACTCGCTCTTTAATCTGAAGAAGCCCTGTCACCCTCCCTAAGCGCATGATAGATGCTGCCTTCTGTGCCGTAGACTCCAACTGAATCTCGGCTGTCGAATTAGTAATTCATCTTCCTTGAATAACTGTATTTTTAGCAAAGCTCCCAGATTTAAATAATCAGAGCTGCCAGTGCTACCCTAATTTAACGGCGCTGACGAACTTCCACAGGCAGCACCAGCAGCATAATGACTGTGCAGATGACAAAGAACCTCAGGCCCTAGTTCTCGCCACTCCCCGGCGTAATAAGCACTTGTTCTTCTCCCCTACAATGCCCGCTGAAGAGGAATCTAAATAATAATTGCAGTAATTATCGGGGAAAAATACACGGTGATTAATGGTGATTACGGGAATCTGCATCATTGTTCATCGCCATCTCCAGCCATCAGGTGCCTCCTCGCAGCAGCCATCAGTGGGACTCGAGAGCGCCAAGCCCCCGGCCTGGCTCCCAGCCCTGGCACAACAGCCCCTGGATGCCCAGCGCAGGACCTCTGCCCGAGCTCACGGGGTCAGCAGGGCCACGCCAGGGCCACGCTGGGTTTGACCCGTTATCGATGCAAGTAATTAATTAGTCCTGTGCGCGAGCCGTGGTTTGTCGTAACACGGTGGTAACGACTTGATCGACTGGCGCGAACCAGCGAACACGGGACAGCAGAGCGCGTTTATCGCCGTTTCATTTGAAAACGATCCTGCGTGAAATTATCTGGTCGTGAGCGATGGCAGCAGAAAGCACCGACTCAGCAGAGCTGCTTTTGGGTTATCGCTTCGTTAACGGGAACGCCGGGGCACTGAGACACGCCAACAGCGTCATCTCCAGCTCCCGGTGCAGGCGAACGGCCGCCGTGGCGCTAACTCCTCACATCTCCGTCGCGGGGACATGTGGCCACGAGGACTTTGTGCGCCCCGGCTCCCAGGGAAAGAGCAGCTGCTTCTGCACCCGAACCTTCCCTTTTCTGTTGCTACCTCAGCCCTCCGCACCCAAACACTACAGCTTCGACCCCGTCTTCCCTCCCCACATTCAGCCCCAAGGGGCAGAGCTGGCCCAGCCCAGCGCCACAAGCCAGCCACAGCCCGCGGTGTCCCCAGGACACGCCGCGGGTCATGCCCTTGATTGGGCTCGGCCACCTGTGCCGTTCCGCCAGTGGCCGCCGGCCCTGGCTGTGCCGAGGGAACCTGTGGGCTGCCGGCCCTGTGGGGCCCCCTTAGCTGAACTTGCTGACGAGAGGAGAGCAGAGTTGCTGGGCTGCAGCCACACTCCGCTCAAGCAACAGGGCAGGGGCTGGGCTGGCAGCACCACGTGGGCTCTGCCCCACAGGGCCCTTCAGCACTGGCTGCTCCAGGGCTGAGCCCAGCAGCTGCCCCTTGCTCGGCTCCACCAGCCCGAGGCCAAGCCCAACCTCACGCTCACAAGACGGCCCAGGAGCAGTGCGCCCAGTGTGCGGCAGCTGTGGTGGGGAGCGGGGAAGGCTGGCTGGGAATGGGCAGCCCCACGGCTCAGTGGTGCCCAGGCCAGGCAGCACCAAAGCACACGGCACTCGGTGCACAGTGCGAGAGCCGGAGACCTCCGCACTGGGAAGGGGTTCCAGCTTTCCTGCTCATTCCACAGTCACTTTGATTAAAAAACCAGACCTGGGCTGCATTTTCGTCTTTGCTAATTTGATTGCCAGCCTCGAGTCTCTGCGCTTCCTGCCCGGCTCGGGGCACGGCACAATTAGCTCTGCCCGGCCAGATCAAGCTGCAGAAACACTTGAGAGCGCGCTCCTGGCTTTGATTACTTTCTTTTTTAAATAAAGAGAAGGTTAAGTGCCGCGTGGTGATGGCTAAGTGGTACCTCCGCGCTGCGGCTGCGTCGGCACCAGAGAACGTGGAGAGACTTCAAACGGGCTCTTCAGTTGCGAGTGTTTAGGAGCTCTTGATTTTATTATTTTTTAATAAAATGCCCCCTTTGAAGTCCCTGCCCCACGCTCCACTTCAAAGATCACACCTAAGCACGTGCTACTTCCAAGCGACCCCCCTTAATTAATTAGAGCAGCAAAGATACAGAGCAGGGCAGGGGTGTGGGGCTGCCCCGCTCGAGGACAGGGAGGCGACGCGGAGGCTCTGCCCCGGCCCGGCCGCGCTCACGAGGAACACAGGCGCTTTTCAATTACTCGCAGCTCGAGCCCTAATGACAGACAGGCTCCTTGGAAGTCATTAAACGGGCAATGTCTGCCTGCTGCGGAGAGGCAGGGCCGGGCCGGCGCTTGCAAAAGGCATCTCGCGATGCTCCCACAATAGCCGCAGAGTTCCCCGGCCGGCGGCTGTAAATTCTCCCCCTTGATGAGAGAAACATCCTGTTGGGGACCAGCTGTTCCTCCCAGCGCTGCTGTGTCTGCACCGGAGCTGTTTTGGGGCACAGGTGAGGAGCAGGGCACGTCACACACGCCCCGCGCCGTGCCACAGGGCCGAGAGCCTCGGCTGCCTCCAGTGACACCCGCCGAGCTGGGATGTGTGCGGCGGCGCGGAGGGCTTGGCACTGGCCAGGCACCGGCAGATGCTCACGCTGGCAGCGACGGCTGCGACCCCGTGATCTCCAGCTGTGCAGCGAGCAGCCAACATCTGTCCCACCGGGCTCCCCGGAGAGACGCGGGCGCACCGCACCACCACGTAACACGGGTCTGGTTTAACGCCCTTCAGCTCTCCTGAACGCAGGCAGCTTCTTGCTCCCAGTAAAATCAGGGGTCCCCTGACCTGAGGCACCGCGATCCCCATCCCACGGGCACCCCGCGTGCGAGCAGAACGCAGACACACACCGTCAGCGGGGTGCAGAGGATCTGGGGCTCCCTCCCACCCCCCAACACACAGAACCACCCCACCGACCGCCCAGACACCAAGGGCTCAGGCCGAGGGCTCCAGCACAGCAGCCGGTGGCGGCAGGAGGACAACGGGCGCGGCGAGCAGAGAAGATGGGGTGGGGCGGCTCTCCCCACACGTGCCCAGCTGGAGCCCGGAGCTCTGCAGCAGGAGATCGGCTGCGGCCCCGCACCTCCTAATCTAATTTAATTTTTAAGTGCTCGGAGTCGTTAGCGGAGCCACATATTTCTATCAGGTAAATTTCATTTGCATATGCAAATGACACCTAAATAGCCGGCGCCATCAACGCGACCACTAATCACATAGTAATAGTCACCCGTCTCCACGCAGATCAAACTCACAGTTTTGTAGCCATTAAGGAAATTGTGCTTTGTAATTAAGATAATCCCCATTTCCAGATGCTAATTAGCTGTATAATAATTAGCTTCTTTTGCTAATGCAAATTAAGTGTTGTCATCCTCATTGGTAAAGGAGTTGCTTATCACTTAAAAAAGAGACAACCTGGGACTAACCCCCCCAGCCCCACAAAGGTGAGAAGGCAGCTCCGCTTTTACCAGTCTCATGTGCAAACGCAAATTAGCCCCGATTAATCAGGTCACAGACAAACCCACCGGCCTCGCAGCACCCGCAGGCGCCTGCAGCTTCTCCCCTGCCCTCGGAGGACACCGACCACTGGTAGCCCACAGCAATGCCCTGCTGGCCACAGCTCCGCGGCCAGAGCCCCCTGGGGTGGGCAGCAGCACCCAGCCCTGCCCGGTCACAGAGTGCCTGGAGCTGCTGCGCGGAGCCCCCCAAGCGCCAAGGAGCGGTGGCGGGTGCCAGGGCCAGGCCATGGGGACGAAGAGGCCACCGCAGCAGGACTCGGTGCGGGCTGCAGCACATTCATCATCTGCTAACACAACGCAGCCGCTCCACACCGTCGTTTGCCATTAATTATGCTAATCAGCAAACCATTGCTCTCCGGTGACACGGCAGCACCACGGAGCCGCTCCGGCTCGCCAGCGGCACGGCTGATTGTGCGTGCCAGCGCCGAGTGGGCATCAGCCCACGGGGCAGAGACCTCCCGTTACGAACGGAAGAAATCGGCGATCGTCTCCTCCTCACAAACCAATCTAGTAACTAGCTAGAGGAGTCGCTGAACTCGCGAGGATTTTCCAGGAAGAGCTGAGTGACGAAACCGAAGGATTCTGCCTGCGAGAACTTTCCCAGCCGGAACTAGGGTGACAAGAGGGGAACGAGCAGTTTGCACGATCACAGTCACAGCTCTCGCCTCGCAGCGGCGGATGACGCAACAGCACAGCTCGGCTACGAGCGGGGCTGGCTCTGCTCTCCCCTCGCAGCACCCGAGGGGCTCGCGTCGGGCGACGCAGAGCCACATCCACGCTGCGACAGCAGGGCTCCCCTGCAGCTCTGCTCCGTGTGCGGCTACGCGGCCAGCGGCAGCCCCGGCGATGACCAGCTCCTGCCAGGGCCAGGTAGGGGACCGCAGGCCACGGAGCGGGACGTGGCCCGGTGCCCGCGGAGCCGAGCGGGGCGAGAGGCCTCATCGGAGCACCCAGCGCGTCCGCCGTGCCGGCACGGATTTGCTCTTGCAAGAGGAGCACTGCCACTTTCAGCAGCTCAGTGCGTGTTAAGAGCTCGTTAACAGCGTCAGAGTAAGCGGGCCTATTAAAACATCTGTAAGCAGTATCTGCGCGTAGATCTCCCTAAACTGTCCGTAACGGCCGCGCTTAAGAGGCATCGGTGCGGGTCCTAACGAGACGTCGAGGGCGCTCTCAAGACGACAGCGAGAGCACCCGCGCCGGCCTGACCACTTGATGCAGCCGGGAGCTGCGCTGACGGGAACGTCGCTGCCAGGTTACTGCTGCATCAGAACAAGCGCTCCCCGCTAACTCCAGGTGTGTGCCATCGGCCGTCCCCACACGCGCTGGGGGTGCGCGGCGCCAGGCACACCACAGCTCCCGGCTCCACAGGAGAAACGTGGAGCTGCCTCACAGCCGAGCCGACAGCTTGTCTGTCTTTCACTGAGCTGAAAACGGGAGCCTCACGTAAAGCCCTTTCGCTGCATCTCCACTTTGGCGGTTCAGCTGGAGGCTTTAACTCTGTTCCCTGCATGGCCGCGTTTGCTGTGGTGCTGGAGACCCCTGGGCGAAGCCCAGCCAAGGGACGAGCAGGACCCTCGTGCTGCTCACGGCTTGTCAGCAAAGGCGGCTGCCCCTGGGCCACCAGCACCACTGTGGCAGCAGCAGGAGCCCCTGCACACGGCACCGCCAGCAGTGGGTCACCACCTCTGGCAACGAGCCACCACCACCACGAGCCACAAAACCTTCCCAGCAAGAGGCTCTCTGTGCGGTTGGCTTCGCACCAACACCTTTTCGTCAGACAAAACAAGCCTGAGCACCCTTACAGCTGTTTTCGGTGTCGGCGCCCTGCCGTCGAGACATCCGGGCGGCGATAACCCGGGAAACACCAGTGCCACCTCGTGCCAGGAGCAGGCGCCCGCCGCCTGCACGGCTGCTGCTGCCCTAACGCGCCGCCGGGCCCACCGCGCACTCGCAGCCCTTATTTATCATCAGCGGGTTGGCGCAGCAGCTCTGCCCAAGCGCGGAGCCTCTCTGCGCCGAGCGCGTGCTCCCTGGCGCGCCCGCGGCCCACTCCGCGTCAGGAACAGGCTGCCTTCCCCTTCAGGAGCAGCGCAGTGGCGAAGAGCGAGCGACGTGCCCGGTTCCTCGTTGTCAGACCCCAGAAGGCTGCGCCGGCACAGCTCTGCCGGCCAACGACACGCCGAGCCCGGCGCCGCGCGGCGCCCCCTGCAAAGCAGCACGATGAGGCGGCCATAAAAATTTCATTTGACTGCAAACTCCACCAGAGCAAAAAAAACTGGTGTGAAAAGTAATTCTGCATAATCAGCGCCCGCCATCTGGAACAATTAACCGCCTTCCACACGCGCGCGAGGATCAGTCGCGGCTGCTTATTAGAGATCAGGAATTACACCAGTAATAAATCCTCGAGAAAACTGAGCGCACTCCCGCCTGTCAGCGCTGCGTTACCTCCCAGTGCTGAAGGCGGCCTGATAAGGCTGAAGAGAAGAGATTAACATATGCAAATTGCAGCCAGCGTTTGCAGTCCCCAGCAACTGTCTCGGGCTCTCTGTCCCCCACTGCCGCCTGCATGTTTTATTCATGGCCCGACTCACCTGTCATGGGCAAGCTCCAGTGCTGCCGGGCTGCTGCTGAGCAGCACAAAGCCCGGCCCTAATCGCAAAGCTCCGGCCCAGCTTCCGATGATTTGTGGTAAATTAAAAGCAGACGCGCGGGGCTTGATAAGGAGCCTCGTATCAGTTCCGGGAAATCAAAACTCGTCGTCGCCACCGCGCCGTGGTCGCGGCGCACGCGGCACTCGGTTCCTCCGAAGGGAGGCTCTGTCTGTGCGGTCTGCTAGTTGCCAGGCAGTTAACAACTGTCCGGACACCCAACGCACGGAGCGGCTCCCTCCTTGCAGAAGAGCAGCGCGCCGCTGCAAGCGAAGTGAGCCCTCGCGCTCCGCGGGCACCCGCCGCTGCCCCGGCGCCACGTCACCGGCGGGTGCCCTCCAGCCTCCGCTTTGGGAGGTGCCCCGCGTGCCCCGGCAGCGTTGACGCCTCCGTGAGCGCCCACGCCGTGGGCTGGGGCGTCCCTGCGGACACCTGCGCCTACGCAACGCGGGCGGCCGGGCAGCCCTTCCGCCCTGCAGAGAGCGACGAGCAGCTGCCTTGGAAGGCAACGTGCGGCCTGCGCGGGGTGGCCAAAGCCAGCGCCTCTAGGACCTTACGGCGGGAGAAGGTTCGCCGGCCGGCCCACAGCTTCGAGGGACGGCCGAGACCAACGGCAGCAAAGAGCAGCCCCACAGGCAGAGCTGTCACCCTGCTGCACCGGCGCCGAGCGAGATGCTGAGGACAAACCCACCCCTTCGGCAAGCAGCAGGTTCATCCGGAAATCGCCTCTGAGAACCCGCGGGGAGCAGAACACACGGCCCCGTCCCTCGGCGCTCGGGCCAGCACTGGCAGCGAAGGGCAGCCAGAAGCAGGCGCCAACCGCCGCGCCACAGCTCGCCCTCCACAAGCGCCACGCTGCTCCCAGCCCATTGAGCGCCGCGTTGCCTAACACACTCCCCCACCTGACGCTCGCGGCTGCAGCACATCGCAGGAGCCCTCGGCCTCCCCGAAGCACTGGATATCAGTAGAGCCTTTTGCACGCAGGAGATTGTCCAGGGCTCTTAGTCCAGAGACCGGAGATTGCCACAGGCCGAGGAACAGGCTGACTTTGATCTCCGCCGCGGTGAAGAGGTTTCAGCAGGGATAAAGCCGGTGTCACAGCTTGTCTGGTTTGGGACCATCCCCATCACAATTCAGCGCCACCACAAATACATTCAGTTCTGCTCCCGTTCCTAAGCAGCAAAACGCAGCGCGGGGCGCAGGGACCGCTCGAGCACGAGGGGACCTCAGTGCCACCAGAACTCTGCTGTAAAACCAAGACCAAGGTGATGCCTGTGCCGTAATCCACAAACCGCAGCCCCTCTCCTTTCAGAGTCACCTGTTTCAATGGAGCAGCCAGAGGGGGCCAAGTGAACCCTTCAACTACCTGCACGAATGATACGGCAACACAACAGTTTGCAAAAAGAGGCGACTAACCTCTGACTAAAACGTCCGTCCTCACTGCGGAGGGAGGGACCAGGGACACTGCATCGTCCCCAAGAAACCCCGCATGCAGAGAGCGGGAGGTGGCTGCTGGGGCACCGACACCCTGCCAGGTGCCGGGAGGACGCTGACCTACGGGCACCAAAGTGAAGCCTTTCTTTCCCCTTCCAGGTCCTAATCTAGAAAGGCCTCCCAAAGATTTCTTTTGCCATTGAGAAACAGAGAGGTGCCCATGCAATGAGGCCCCCCCGCACCTGCAAAGCTGCGGCAACACAAAGCTGGTGGACCCCCGGTCCAGAGCTGGCTGCTGCTGCAGGGCTCCAGGCCACAGCCACATCGGGAGACCGGCCGAGCTCCAGCACGGGACGACAAACCTGGAAGCAAACGGCTGCTGGAAGAGCAGCCTGCGAAGGAGGCGCTTCCAGCAAAGCTCCCCAGACAAATTACAAGGCCCCCTGCCAAGCCCCGCGCTATCCAACACAGCAAAGCAGCTCCGCTTCCTTCGCTGGGATCTGCTCGCTTTGATGTTTTTCCACATCATTAACATCTCTCTGCTGCCTCCAGAGATCTGGATGACAAGCCAGTGCAGAACGAACACCAACTCTCACTGTGTTTCCTCCACGAGCCCCTCGCCTCGCTCTCACGGCCCCCAGAGAACTCCCGCACCTCCTCCCAATGACCCCTGGCCAGGAAAGGGTCCCTGGGTGACCCAGCAGATAGACCTGGGGCTGGAACCTGCCTGCAAACGTTTCCCTCTTGGACTGCAGGCTGCCATCCCACTTCGGGGCTGCCACTGTGCTGAGCGCCCGCCCACCCGCTGTCACCGCCTCCAGCCCACCAGGTACCACAACACACCCATCCAGACCCACCGAGCCTGTTCTGACCTTGCTAGGCAGTGTCCTAAGGGGGCAAACACACACACGCAGCAGAGAAACAGTGACACAGAACACACACGAACTTCCCCTTCAAGTCGACACTTCCTCTTCCAGGTAAATATGACAGCAGTAAAGGCTGGGGCATGGATCCAAATCAAACAGTGCGGACATGGGCAGGACAAGCTGCCCCCCAAAACACCCTCATCATCGAGCTGCGGCCCCACGCCAGTCAGCACCACGCTGGCAGCTGGCCCCACTTCCTCTCCTCACACCAGTAAGTGCTGATAACATGGTTCAAGAGAAGCCCGAGCCAGAGTGTTTAAGATAAGAAATGTAAGCAGAGGTGCTGCTGTGTCGCAGAACCGCCCTGGAAGCCACTGCTCCTGAGGCAGTGAAGAGTGAAGCTGCAGCCTTGCACACAACCACCAGCGTCGCTCTGTCGGCAGATGAGAGGTGTGATGTGTGCTGGGATGTGACAGCTGAGCTGCAGCCCAGAGTGCCCGGCATTTCTCCTTCGGAACAGGGCAAGAACCTTCACCTGCAGCGCGGCATCAGCAGAGCTGAAGAGCTCTGGCACTTCCAGCCAACAGCACCATCACCACAGCCAGTCTGAGCAGAGAAAGGATTTCAGACAATCTATGGGTTAATAACCCAATTTGAGGTACTGACCTCGGGGATGGTCCATCCACGTCTCAAGCCAACACCAAGCATCTCTACTCCCACAGGCCTTTCAGGTGGCACAGCTATTTTCAGCTGGCAGCTGGCAAGTAGCATTTGCAGGACTATCAGAGCAGAGGCTGCTCTGCTCTGCAGCACAGACTCCACATTCCAGTGCTTAACAACAGACCTTGTCCTATCCAAGAGTAACCACGATCCCTTGGTTATCTCGAGGTTTCTACCGGAACAAGAACCCTTGGGGTTAGACTTTGCCCCAGTGACTCAACCAGAGAAAACCCACGGGGATGGACACGGCCTGAGCAGCTTGCGGGCTCCCAGGAATCACAACTGAGCCTGTAAAAGCCTCACTCTGCAAACTCAGTCACTGGTTCCCAACGCGACGCCCCGCCGTGTGCTCCGCCAGGGAGGCTAAACCCTGCTTCCCTCCCTGAGCCTTCTCCTGAGCCGAGCAGGCTCAAACCGGCAGGTCAGAGCGACTCTGAAAGCGAAATCCAAGGCTGCAGCCAGCGCAGGAGGCTCAGCCGAGCACTGTCCCCCCTGCAGAGACAGTCCTGCACGGCTGCCCGCCACATCCCCAGGCAGCAGATGGTCTCCCCCGTAGCCAGAGCTGGAAGGGGGCTCTCAGCAAAGGGTTTACGGGTCAGCAGCACCTACGTGGCAGAGAACTTACAGGGGGGAAGATCTCCAAGGGGCACCGCACACGGGTCTGGATCACAGCGTTTGTTAACTTCAGCAAGCGCGGCTGCTAGAGCCCTTCCAATTAGTGAGGGCTGCAGCAGGATCTGCGTTCCTCAGTGTCCTGCCTTCGGAAAGGGTTAAAGCTCGTTATTAGCAGATAATTTACAGGTCCCTGCTCCCAGGAAAGAAACCAGGCTCCGTAAATGCCGCATTCATTTCAATAATACATGCGGCAGCCTGTGCCCAACATCTGCACAAAGGTAGAGCCGACAGATTCCTCTGACATGTCCCACTCTGCCATCCAAACACAGGCTTTTTGTTTCGTAAGTGACGGGAGGTTTAATCAAGGAAGCAGGCAATTCATCAATCGAAACAAGGCTGCTCACACCGCCCTGACAGCACACACATGCTTTAATACAGAGGAAACCTGGCCACCTGTCAGCAGCACCTTTTCCATCAGGATATACAAATACTCCGAGTGATCAATCCTCCGGCTCTTCCCATCCATTTCTCCGTTTCCTTATTATATTTTTCTTTATGCTAGCTGTTGCCCTCATTCTCTGCAGGGATAGATGGCAGACAAGGCGAGCGATGGCTGGTTATACCCTCTCATAACAATTTATATACCCGCAGAGTGACTTACTCCACCTCTACTTGAGCGCCATTATTATCAATAACTTCCCCCTCCATTCAGGAATCTCCCCTGGATGGTATTGTCTGCGCCTGGCTGACTGAGGGCTCCCCTCTCCCTGTCTGTCCTTGTGGCTCAGATAAGCCGAAGCAATACGCAGCCTGAAGATGCCCAAGTCTGAAATGAAGGCAGCCCGCAGTCACAACCACATCTTAATTAAGCTGAAGGCCATGAAGACAGCCTGCGCTGTGACACACGGAGCTGCGTCTGCAGCCAGCCGCTGCCCGCGTGAGCACGCACGGAACCTCTGCTGCGCCCTCAGACCTTCTGCCCACCAGCTCAGGAGGAACTCTGCCTTCCGGCCCGGGGCACAGGCTGATGCCAGCAGCGCCGGCGCTGCTATGGCACATGGCAGGTTCCCACCGCGAGGCCGAGGCGATGGTTTCCTACACACCCCGATGAAGACTGCTGCTCTGCATCGCATCGAGGAGCCTCCCTCATGCTCTGGCCCCACAGCGTTTCATTGACAGGACGGGAAATAGCAGCAGCCTGGATAAGCACTGCAAGGATGGTGCTCAGGGCCGTTCCTAGCTTGACTCCAGTTCCGTGGCAGTAACTGCTCTGCACCCCAAGGAGCAGCGGGGCAGTTCTGGTGGCGACGAGGCAACCTCTGCCAGACTCTGCTTTGAGATCAGAGCAGCCTCGACAGTTCCTTCCACCCTCCCACAAACAGGCTGAGCCCCAGCAGGACTTGTGGTTGTCAGTGACTGCTGAGGACACCCTGCACATCTACAGGGAACCGAAACCACGCTGCAACCCTCGGTCTGGTCCTCCTTCCCACCCGCCATCCCGTGCCCATGGCAATGACTCAGACCAGGTGAATCCAAAATGCCAGAGACGACCACAATGGCTTTTGTCTCTGTGCCAGCACCACGAGTTCTCTGGTTCTACCGGGAGCCAAGAGAGGGAGCCCACAGGCCTGTCCATGCACGGCCGGACCAAGTAGCCCTGCATCTGCCCCAGCCCCGCCTCACCCGCAAGCTGCAGCCAGGACCTGCCACGGCAAACCGTGTCCCGGCAGAGCAATCAGGGACGACACTGGGAGCGGGTTAACGCCTTCCCCGTTGCCATGGCACTGCGGCGAGGCCCTGGTGCTGCAGCACGGAGACCCACTGGCTGCAAACGGCACAGGAAACTTGGGAATGGTTTCCGCAGCCCGTCTGGGGGCCAACCTGCCTCAGCAGTGTTTGAGAGCGCAAGGGGAATTGTCACAGCACCTCATCAGAGCTGCTGACAAGGCGGCAGCAGTCAGGAGTTATGCACCACGAGCCCTGCCAACGCACAGGACGTTTCCTACCAGCAGGAGCAGCTCACAGCTGCGATAGCCATTACTGCGCTTGGACGGACGCAGGGCAGCCCTACGACAGCGCGTCTGGAGGAGAGCGTGCAGCTGGGGGACACAGAGAGAGTTACGTGCTCTGCCTGGAGCACGCACACGTGGGGACCAAGGCCCTGCCCAGCTCCACAGGCCTGCTCTGTGCTCTGCCTGCGATCGCCCCGTCAAACACGCTGGTCACCCCTGCAGGCTGCACCGCAAGCAGAGGGGCTCCGCGGGAAGCCCCCAAGCAGGGTGACTCTCGGGCACATCCACCCACAGAGGCTGCCTGGTTGCTTGCTACTTTCTCAGGAGAGAGAGCGCAGCTTCCCGCCGTCCACGCAGGACCAGCATACGGCTCCCCTGACGTTTCTGAGTCTACTAGGGCAGGACAGCAACATGCAAAGCGAGTACTGACACCGACGATGCAGCCCTACATCCCACATACTTAGGCCCCCGAAGCCGCAGCCTCAGCCAGTGATTGCCTCTTGAACAGCCCCTTGATTAGGGCACACGAACTGGTGCCACATTCCCAGGCTGCAACTGCCACTCACTATTAGCAGCAAGACCTGGCAGTGGCACAGCTTTGCCACCTTCTCTCCCCTGAGATGCTCAAGCTCTGCCTGCTGCACAGCCCACTGAGTGCAGGGGTGATGCTTTCCCTGGGTTTCTGAGCAGTCCTGCAGGTCTCCTTCAGCCCGACGGCAGGACTGTGTTTCCTGTAGGCTTTGACAGCATCGGGTTTAAACCCAGTGCTCTTTTCCTCCTGCAAGAGTGACTCACAGAGAGAAAACCCGGGCTCTGTGTGACCCTTCCAGGCCCCCAACAGTACTTTTTCAGGTGTCACAGTGCTTCATCACCAGTACCTCTAGGACAAACTGTCCGGCACCCCAGCGCTGCTCAGCTGAAGCACACAACACGAGCTGGCCCCACAAGAGACCAGACAGGTGAAAGGTGCTGCTGTTCCACAGCTGCACAGAGCGTCTCTCTTCCATTTGCAGAACCAAACCCCCTTTTTCTTGGTTCCTGAATGGCTTCCAGACCGCATGGCTCTGGGCACGTCCAGGAGCGACAGCTCTGGAAAGCATCCCTGCCTCTCATCCCAGAGGAATTTCTTCCTGGGACACGTTCCTCTTCAGCTCACTCCTTCACAAAAGCAAACACTTCATGGCTGGACTTGTCCTGAGCACAGGAGCTGCCAGGGACAGCTCACAGGGACCTCAGCTCCAAAGAGAACCCACTGGGTGGTCCTGCAGCATGGTCACAAGTACCTGTACCTGCCTAGGTGCTGGAACAGGCTGGATCCTCCCCAATCTATCTAAACACCAGTTTCCCTGAAGACTAGGACTAGTTAAAAAGAAAAGGCAGCTAAATCATCCACTGGCAGTTTTTTTCCACACTGACATCTGGAAAGCATCACTGGCTCCAGCACTGGTATCTGAGGCTGGAATGGGGAGCAGCCCGAGACCCAGTGTGCGTGTGCTGCTCCAAAACAACACAGAACCCGCCCTGTCCCAGCGTCTCTCTGCAGATTTGCCCTAGTGCAAGGCAAAGCTGCCTGCGAGATGGGCAGAGAGGAGTCTCCTGACTCACCTGCAGAGATCACAAAAAGGACCAGGAGGGAAGTTCATGTCGGTCGCTTGTCACGAGAGCAACTATGTGGGCAGCAGCCCCCTCCCCAGCCGTCAGTCACGTCTGCGGCCAGCAACACATGCCAGACCGCTTCCCAGGGTCTCTCTAGAGCCCTCTGCTCTCACGAGTTGCTGCGGAGAAGCCGGAGCAGCATTTCGCGGCCGCCTGCCTTGCTTGGTTACGCTCCTGATTGCACAGGAGAGCAGAGGAAGCGCCGCGCGCGCCGGCTCACCTGATATGGCGTAGAGGTTCGAGTGCTGGTGCTCCAAGTCCAGGCGGCTGCTGTGGCTTTTCCCCCGAAAGCTGGCTGGGAGCGTCAGCGAGATGTGCCTGAGGAAGAGACAGGAAAGCCAGGTGACACCACTGCAGAGCCGGCAGTCCTCGCTTGACAGTCCTGCTGGGGTTCAGCAGCCGACATCCGCTTGCACTCGCGAAGTCAGAGTGAGCCCCAAACACCAGGAGGAGCCGAAGCGGTGATGACACGGGCCCGGGCCAGACCTGCCCAGAGCCTGCTCCACACACGGAGCTCCCTGAGAACAGGGACGCCTGCCGCCACTGGCCACCTCCGGGGCTGCTGCGGTGCCCGCTGTCCTCCCTCCCAGCAATGCTCTGCCCAGGCAGCACCTGCACATCTTCCACTAAACCTGGCGACAAACAGGGAGAAAACGGAGCTCACAGAAGTGACGCTGAGCACCAGCTCCCAAGCCAGCAGGACCCGGCCCAGGAGAGCTGCCCAGAGCACCAGGGGCTGGCACAGCTCGAGGACGGGACACGGATCTGCCTCACGCCGTGAGAAACAACTGTCGGCTAGTGACTGGTACTGATGGCCGCCGGACTCCTGTGCGCTGATGAGAGACCTGGGCTTTTCTCTTTCAAGCCAAACCTGTACTGCCCGACGGCTGATCGCAGGTCTGCGCGAGTTCTTAGAGAGCACTGTCACGAATCTTCGGGGGCTATTCCCACACTTAATGAAGGAGCTCCCTCCTCAGTGAGCTTCAGTGCAGCGCCAGGCAGAGGCAGCAGCTTCCACCTCACAGGAGCTACTGGAGCCAGCAGGACCCTTGGCATCACCCCTCCTGCCAGGGGCACAAGGCTGCTGTGTGTCCCCCCACAAACACCCTAACGGTGCGATCGGCCCTGTGCACTCTCCAGCAGAGCATCAAACTCGCTGGTTTTGTCTACCGATCAAATCACCTGGAAATCATCTGCCTCCAGGAACAGCTCATGTTCTGCAAGAGCTGCGTATTTTTAGCCCTCGATGCAGCTGATGGCGAACAGCACCAGTAAAATAGGAACAAGCCAGCCCCAGCTCCAGTTTGCCTGGGCTTCCCAAAGCTCTTCCTAACCAAAAAAAGATGGTGTGAAAACATTCTGGAATTTGGCGAGCGCTTAGCTGTTGGAAACAGGATCCAGATGAGACTCTCTGCGAGCAGAGGCAGGTTTGTCAGGAACACACTTTAAAACAGCAGACCGCTGCCTGTAGGCGCTACAGGCTTCTCATTTGCTTTTCACAGCAGTACCCAAAAATAGCTTCTGAGGCACCAACACAGCTGACAGAGCCTTGAATTTCTCTTGCTTGTACTGGGAACCACTTTCCTCACCCCAAACCAAACAGCAGGGGTTGTTTGGGGAGTAAAACCAAAGCAGAGCCACTTTAAAAGCCACTTTCTGAGCAGAGTGTTTCAATCCCTACCAGCTTCTGCTGCAGCTGCAGTCACCCTGCACAGCCCTCTCGCCAGCCCCATAAGGAGGTGACCAGCCATAGGGCAGCCGGATGGTCCCACAGCCAGGGCTGCGTGAGCATCGGGGCAGTTAAACTCGCCCGCCAAGGGGCTCCGAGCACCCCCGTGTCGCTGGCGGCAGGAGATGATGCAGCCAGGCCTGACGCTCTCCGCAGCAGACACATTCACGTCACGAGGCAGCCAAGGAGCTGCCGTGAGAACTGCAGAGGCTACGTGCGGGGCACACACCTCTGCACCCGCTCGCAGTGGGCTGCGGGCTCGACATACCGGCTCAGCTCAGGCCCGCACAGGGCGCTGCTGGAAACTCTGAGGGTACCACCCCTCCGTGGCCACTTATCTGCCCCCCAGGCGGGACGAACAGGAGGGTCGCTGCTCCCACCCAGCAGCACCCCAAGAGCCAGGGCTCTCCAAGGAGAGCGTTTAGCCGCAGCAACACAACTCAGAGGGCAGTGACAGCCGGAAGGCGATCAGCTTGCCCCTTCCCCCTTTTTACTAGCCAGGCCCTGTGGGGAGGAAGGGAAGCAAAGTCTGATCCATTCCAAAGGATGCAGACTCCGGCCAGGATCAGCATGACCTGCGCCCGCTAAGCTGATCACGTACCGCGCTTTCCTTGCGCACAGCGAGAGCCAAATCACTCGGCGTTGGAGGAGACAAAACCCGGCTGCCGCGGAGAGGCAAGAAAACCCCAATTACTGAGCCCCCGAGTTCCCAAACCCCCAGCGCCGGAGCGTGCGCAGCGCTGCAGCAGATGGCAAATCAATTACTCGCTGAAGTTTTAAAACAAAAACACGGTGAACGTGCTGCAGAAATAATCAAGAACAACGGCTCGGCTCAGGTTGCAGCGGCCACTAGAGTTTTGAACACTATTAATCATCATTCCCGGCTACGCGAAGCCATATTGACACTTACTCCTAATTTGAATATTTAATTAGGGCGAAGTTCTTCATCAAATTATCGCAGAACCGGGAGGAAAGCCTAAAAGATTTAAACAACCACTACTTTAACCCTTCCCCAGCCGCTCACCTGCAAGCGCAAGAGCCTCCTCCCCGCTGCGCCAAGCGGGAAGGTGCTCAGGCACCGAGAGGCCACAGGAGTGAAAGCCCTGCCAGTCTCTCCTGGCAGAGGCGCAGGGGCGCTCCTGTCCGGCAGGGCTCCATGTGGATGCCACACCGACAGCTCCGGCTGCCGACCTTTACCGGAGCAGAGCCTTCAGGCCAGGTCTCCATTTCCTCATCACGTGCAGCTCCTGCTTCGGGGGCTTCGTTGTGTTTTGCTGGTTGCTGTCACGGGGGGTGGGTTCTTTCAAGACTCTGCCCAGAACCACCAGGTTCAGGTGCCCAGGGACACCGGAGCACATGAGAAGATCCAACCTGAGCACTAGGAGCTCACAGGATGGGTGGGGACAGGGACCCTGGTGCTGCTCCAAGACCCGAGGCACCTCCTGCCACACCATGGGCACCCACAGAGCACTACCTCAGCCCGCTCACCCACCCCGCCGCGTGCTGCAGTAACCCACGTAAGAAAATCTCTTTTAATGAGGAGCAATGCAGTTCTGAACTCTCCAGAGCCATAATTAGAGCAAACTAATTGAAGTTGTGTTTTGACACACTCTCCAAATTCACGGGTACTGCCTGACATATTCACAACACTGCTGCTGCACAGCCGCGGCGACAGCAGAATCATGAGGCTAGTAACACTCATTTGCATTCCGGTCATGCCAGCAGCGCCGCCCAATGCTGCCCCAGGCAGGGCTCGCTCACTCCCAAAGCTTCCACTCAGTGACTACTGGGACCTGAGTGGAGGCTCGAAGGCTAGGGACTGGCAGCTCCCATCAGCCATCCCCAGGAAAACTCTCCCTTGGAACTGCCACAGAAAAAGCTGCTTCTCTCCACCAAATGGAAGTAACAAGGTGGGTTTGGTGCTGCTGGGAAGGACAGACGGACAGGGGCAGCTGTCCTCTGGAAGGACACTAGAGAGACGTTGGTGCTGGGCTCTGCTCACAGGTCATTGGCGACAGAAGCAGAGGGAAGGGCTTCCAGCTCCAGTAGGGGAGGGTCAGACTGGCCATCAGGAAGAGATTCTTCCCAGAGAGAGTGGTCAGGCCCTGAGAAGGGCTGCCCAGGGTGGGGGCTGAGTCCCCATCCCTGCATGAGTTTAACAGTCACTTAGATGTGGTGTTGGGGGATCTGGTTTAGGGGTGCCCTTGTAGAGTGGGGTTGCTGGTTGGACTCGATGATCCCAGGGGTCTTTTCCAACCAGAATGATTCCGTGACTCTGTGAGGGCTCAGCCTACTCCCTCTGGAATCCAAGCTGCACTGTTCCAGCACAGGTTACGCATCAGACCCATCCCTGCCCAGCAGACGGTCATTTCCAGGCAATCCAGGACAACGCAACTGCAGCAGCACAGTCCCAGACAGGGGAGACTTCATTACCCTCCAGCTTCAGCTTTTCTTTTAGTTGTTAATTGTTTAGAACAAGTCTCCATGCGACAGCAACCGGCACACGATGCCCAAGATCCCTCACGTGCCAGTGGAGGCAGCTTGAGGTCTACACATGGTTCGGCCCCTCTGACTCCTTTTGGAGAGAAACCCCATAAAAGAGCCCCGAAGGGCCAACAGCTCCCCATCGGTTATTAACTCCTGTCCGCGCGAAGGTGATGGACTGCGTTTGGAGTGCGAGGGCAAGTACCCATAAACAGGAACAGAGGATCGCATGGGGAAATGCCAGATAGCAAAGGGTGCTTCATCACTCACATGAAAACACCAACAACGAGCAGCAAAAGAACCACAGCAGGGTTCTGCTTTGCAGCTGGAGCGGGTGAGCACAGTGGGCGAACGAGACAAACCCTTTAAGAACTGCCCCGCGTTATCAAATACATTGATGCGTAACCCCTGCTGCAGGCTGCATCTGTCCTCTTCTCTGACCGACCCCTGTCCTAACTGCAGTGACTACAGACAGCACCTCAGAAACCACACAGGAATCCCTTCAAATAACATGAAGGCATCTTCCAGGATCCCTGGATCACACCCAGCTCCCTGCCTCGGGCAAACCGAGGACACAACAGTGGTAGGAGGCTGAACACGCACCCAGAACAAGCCAGCGTCAGCCTGCAGCTCTCAGGAAATGTCACCCCGCTTGAAAGCTTTTGCCCACAAAGCGGGGAAAAGGCTCCTTTCTGAGAGAGGAGCCACTGGAGGTTCAGTGCCAGGGGCTCAGAGCCCTCAGCACCGCTCACTGCACCAGAAGGCACCTTCCCCACTGCAGCTCGCAGACGGCAGCAGATGAGCCGCGGCTCCGGCAGGGTCCAGAGCCCATCCACAGTATTTATTCACAGCCCCTAACTTTTACTGGGCGCTGCCAGAACACCTACCTCATCCTGCAAAGAACTGCAATGAAAACCAAAACTGTGAGGCAGGAATCACCTCGGGTAATGGCCTTCATTCCAGACAATCTATTCCCATCGTGTAAACTAAACGCTTAAATACTTTCTGAAACCTTCCTGACCCTTTCCCTGAAACAAGCAACATATGGGCTGCGCAAGCATTTCATCTCCTTCCAAGCTACTAAAATATCCCGTGTCCCAAAGAGCAGCGAGGGCTGCTGGTGCCAGACTCAGGTTTTATAAAAGCCCAAACGCACGAGAAAATGAAAACAGGGCTGAGCGGCTCTTTCCGCTTTTAAAGTCGCCCCGTTAGCTGTCCCAGCTGCGGGCAGGGATGGAGGTGCTCAGGCACCAGGCATAGCGTGTCGCTGTGAATCCTGCCCGCAACAACACGCCTTGGACACGCGGGAACACGTCGCCGCACTGCGCCGTCAGCAGCCGGACGGCCCGAACCCCGCGACGCTAACAAGGGAGCGAGATCGACTGTGGAGCAGCAACCCCAAGTGCAGGGCTTGATGCAGAATGAAGCTCCAGCGCTTCCTCTGTACAGGGATTAATTTAGATCAGAGGACTTAAGTAACCGGGACAGAACAGCTGCCAAACAATAGAAGAAACCCAACAAGTTTAATTTACACCGCTTGGAAGGCTGAGCTGCAGCCCATTAAACTGTTATAGGCGGAGGGCTGCATCAAAGGACTAAGACCTCATTGTGCAGGCATGAAGTGCTTATGAAGTGGTTGTCTCAGCTGAGCGGTGCCGCGTCTCGGGAGGCTGCGGCAGGGAGAGCGCAGCTTTCCACATCCTTCACCAGCCACTCTCCAGAGTCAGGGGTTTTCAGATAATGAAGCAGTAGGGAAAAATTGCCAAACAGCAGAAATACTCGGAAAAGATAAATTACAGACGGTGGGAGCTTCCTCGGTGAGGATCTTAAATCCTGCCGAGTTAATCAGCTCAACAAAGCCCAGGCTGACAGGGCCCACGAGAAGCATCAGCCAGGGACCGGGTCGAGGGGCCCTCGGCCAGGCAGAGCCCGCAGCACCCCAGCCCAGCCCAGCCCGCGGGGAGCTGCGACGCCTCCCCTGCAGAACCTGCTAAACAAATCCTGCACATAAAGACTCATTTGGGAAGAGCACGTCGTCAGCACTCTGCCGGTAATAAATAACGACAGTCCGAACACTTTACTAAAAGCAATAAACTCACGAAGTGTTTTGGAAAACGGTGAGAGAGATTGATTTAAAGAAGGAAGTATCTGAGCGCAACCACATGCACTCGAGGGCGACAGCACAGATTGCAAATCAACAGTGGCAGAGAGCAGATTGAACAGCAGACAACACACAAGTTGGGGGGAAAAGCACTCAGTCCTCCCCAGGGCTTATTAACAGCGGAGTGTAGGGCTGCTCCAGGGGAGCACCTGGGGTTTGCACCTAATGACCTGCGCTGCGCCCTGAAGAGAGCAGGCCTGCAGGAACACTGCTGCACCCAGGGAGGGCTCTGTGAAGAACAAGGACCCTGAGGAGAGCAATGCTCTTCACTCTGAGCGCTCCCCAAGTCTTTCATTGCATCCTCCACACTCGCTAAATCCATCAGACTCCTAACTACAGCTAACACCTCTTGCTCGGCTGCTGCAGGGGATTCTTGTGCTTGGAACTCACCAAGATTGCTTAAACATGCCTCCCCAATCATCGTTCTCTACCAGCAAGACAAACTGGACGGGGACCAGTTTTTGCACATCTTCATCCAGCTGAGCTGGACGCCAGCCACGCGGTCAGCGCCGCATCCTAACAGATTCCTTTTGGGAGATGGAGCCCAGACACACGCTGGCACCCCGTGCTCTCTCAGACCAGCCATCATGTTCAGCTCTGCACAGCCGACAGCATCGCGAGCATTTCATGTCCTGCTTCCTTCCGTACTGTGTCTGTGGAAGCGCCTCCTCTGAGCTCCAGCTCCCTCTTGCAACCTCATTGGGTTTTTCATCCAGGGAATCCAACCCTTCTGCCATCCTCAGCCCCTTGTAGGGAAGGTAATTTAAAAACTGGGACTATCGTGCTCCATCTCACAGCTCAAGAGCATTCAAGCCAAAGATGATGTGTGAGCTGTAAAGGAGAAGGCAGCTTTGCTTTAGAGCTCTTCTCATGAAGTCGACTAGAAAAGGCACCGCCACCGAGAAGGAAGCATCATGCAGGAAGGATCAGACTCGGAGATCCCACTGGCAACGTTTCCCAGGGCAGTTTCCAGTCCAGCCTGGAACACACACCTCGAAGCACTGCTCACTGGGGAGCATTTGCTTCAGATGAGGGACTCCGAAGCAGACCCCCACCCCTCCTGAGACATCCTGGCCGTCAGGCAGCCGTCAGGCTGCTGGAGGCCCCTGCCTCTGGTCCACAGCGGATTTCTGAAACCTTCGCTTTGTTCCACAGCAGAACAGCCCTGAATCCCTGGAACCTCCTCGTCTAGGGAGTCCCCATAAAATCTGTTTTAAATGTCCTAAAGAAAATATTCAGACAGTTATTTCTCAGTAACACTGCTGCTACTTGAAACACCGGAGCAGGGCGAGACTGGCTTATCATTAGAGCGCGCTCGGGCTCCAGCGCGCCGGCCCACGGCGCTGCTTTATTAGCTGCCACCCACTGCACATCATCAGCCTCCAGCACGAAGCCCCGCACTGATCACTTTCCAAGCTGACACGACAAAGTTCAAAGACCAGGAATAAATCCACTTGAAAAAAAAAAAAATCAGACTGTGCTGCCTAGAAAGGAAACTCTTACATTCCTCAACGTTCAGGTCCACTGGGAGCAGAGCAACAGGAGCAGATCACCTCCCTCTTCGAAGGGGGTGCTGCTTAGCTCTCTGAGAGGTGACTGGCAGCACAGCAGGAAAATCTGCACATCCTGCTCGTATTTCAGGGGTTTAAGTAGGGCAACTGTTATCTCCTTATCGAAAGCAGAGCAGCACTTGCTTCCTGGTGCAACACTCCTGCCAGATCAGCATTGCAAGACCCGAGCACTTGGTGGCACAGACTGACTACGCTCAGAGCAGGGAGAGACGTTTGCCAGCCCTGCAGCTGCAAGGAGTGAGTGTCAGCCACAGCACAAACGAGCTGGTTCTGCAGCCTGTTAGCCATGAAGAGCAGGCAGGAGGGACAGGCAGAGGATGGAGATGGGGCCCTGGGTTTGGCACACCACAGACACCCAGAGCCCTGCTCCACATTCCCAAGAGCCATCCGACCAGCACGCCAGCTCCCTCTGGAGCCACAGACCTCTCCTGACAGCTGGCACACTCTGCCAGCTCAGCTGGTCACCAGGAACACTCAGGGGTGAAGTCCTTGGGCCCAGCACTCACCCAAGTGCCCTTCTGTCCAGGCTGGAGCACACATGACCAGCTCACAGCTCTGCCTCCTGAGCAGCAGCAGCACCATAACCCCACTGAGACCTGCAGCTCGGGCTTAGCCCCTACCCCAGGCCCAGCCGGCCCCCTCCCCTGCCCTGCCCCTGGTTCTCAGTTAGAACAGCCACAGAGACGAGCCACAGGCACCCCAGGAGGCAGCAGGAGGAGCTGTGCCCTTCTGAACCCGAACTGAGTACCCAGCCATGGTCAGGCATGGCACAGACACAGGCAGATCGCAGCAGGATCTTCCCTGCCCTGGTAAAGCCACTGACCTTCCCGCGACAGCCTGGCAACCTAAACGACCGAACAACTCCGAGGGTCAGCACGAACCTGCATTTTTGAAACCTGACATCAACAAGTAAAAGTTGTGACTGAATCACGGTCTCTCCGAGAGGAAGATCAACCGCCTGTGACACTTCACTGGCAATCAGAGGGCTCCGCTTCCCAAAGTATCCGTCACAGGCTGATAACATCCACGCGGAAGTTAAGCGCAATTACGTCTGTCACTGCAGAACACACTTCAGCAGCACTGACTGACATCTTGCTTGCAGCTGACATGTTGCGAGAGGGCTGCTTGAGTGACGGTGCCAGAGACTCCTGCAGCACCTCGGCAAGGGATGCAGACTGCACTCCAGAGCCACAGGAGCCACAAAGCACCACCAAGCCACCATGGAGGCAGCCCCAAGACAAAACGGCGTGGAGCTGGCTCTGCGCCTTTGGGACCGGCTCCCAAAGGGCTGGAACTGGACTTGCAGGGAACATGGCACTCACATCTGGCTTTAGCCCACTCCAGAGCCTGAGGCACAGAGACACCACAGCAGAGACACTGCTCCAACGTGGTGACGCCCTGTTTTCCAAGTTGTCAGCCCATGCACTGGCAACTCCCGATCCACAGGCCTGCAGAAGCACAAGTGCAAAGGGCACGTAAGGTGCCCCAGGCGCCACCTCTTCTGCTGAGGGTCGCCTCTTGCCCCCAAAGCCACGTCACCACGCAGCACTGGAGAGCGCAAGTGAAGACAGAGCTGCTGAGGAAAGCTTCCCTGAGCCCCAGCGGCGACTCAAGTCTACACAGGCTGTTCTCCAGTAGGGCCTTCTAGAACCAGAGACTGCAAGTGCCTTTCTCCAGGCTGCCAACAGTGCCAAGCAGCCATCGCTGGGCTTGGAGAGACAAGAGAGCAAAGCAGCGTGACCCCTTGCACAAAGGCCCAGTTGTGCTCCAGAGCACAGCGCGCCGTCCGCACCAGGCTGCGCCAGGGCTGCCCACAGGGACCACCGAGCCGGATGTTTGCAGCAGGAAGCACCAAGGAGACGAAATGGCTGGAAAACAACACGCGCAGTCCAGCACGGACGTCAAACAAAGGCTCCCCCTGAGCCATGCTGGCACGCAGCCGTCACCCCACGACAAAGCACGGAGGCAGCAGTGCTGACGCCCGGCAGAGCTGTGACGTGCCACCACGCGCTGCCTTCAGCAACTCGCACCGAGGGTCACAAACAAACCCGGCTGCCGCGAAAACAAGTGTCCTCACAGCCGGAAGTCCTTCCTTTGAGGAAGGTTTTGCTGCACAGGTGTGTTTTGAGGTTCAGCTCACACCCAGGGCAAGCAGTCGTTCTGAAGCACCCAAGCACGTCCACTCCATTTCAGGTGACACTACAATGCCAGAGCACAGCTGATGAGTGGCCGAAACACGAGCCCAGCCCGACAGCAGAACATCCTGCGCCCTGCTCAGCACTGCTCACTGGCTCTGTCTCAGCACTCAGGGCAGCATCCGAGCAGCTCGCTGCCGCTCCTGCTGGCACACACCGACACGGAATAAACCGGCCAATTGGCTACCAGGGCAGTCTGATCTCCCTGCACGGATGGAAAGATGAGAGCTTCCTTGTGACTACAACACTCCACAAACACGAACTGGCCGCACTGCTGACAGTGTCGGAAGAGGCTTCCAAGCTGCTCCCTGTAGCTATGAGATCCCTGCAGGATGCATCTTCATAAACATTTCTGTTTCTTAAAAAATACACTGGATACTAAATGGTCAGAGTGAAAAACTGGGCGAGGAAGATGCTCCCAACGACCAGGCTGGCGGTGTAAAAGTTACCTGTACATCACGGCCGGGCGCGAGCTGGAGCTGGCTGCCGTCAGGTGGCTCTCGCTGGGAGGCACTAACGCACTGTTCAGTGATCGCACTGCACACGGGCCGGCCTAACTCAGCCAAATTAGAATACATTTTATATTGACTGTTCTGACATTTGCTTTATTTGGCAAGTAAAACAAAACTGATCCAATTTCCTTGCAGCCATTGTAGACCATAAACTGTACAACAAGAGGTTATAAAATACATCAGCCTTGTAAACACTCCTTTTTCAGACTGTCGCCGATGCTCTGAGCTCTAGTTCTGGCTCTGTTCCAAATCGCTCTGACTCTGCTCTGCAGCCTTCCCCACTCAGCCATAAAGTGACCCTTCCACACTCAGTGATTAAGGACCACCAGTGACACTCCCTTGCTATGGTAATTTTCCCTCTATATTGTGGAAATCTGCCCAGGCAGGACCTTCTTGCAGACAGAAAATGAAGATCTGTGCTTGGGAATCAAGACATCGTGAGCTCTGATCTCACATGGCCTGTGCTGGCATGTAGCTCGTGTCCAGCAGAGCTTCACAACAATGTCTTGGCTCCCGGTGGGGCAGCCTGAAACCTCCACCAGACTGCTGGCTTTTCACCCCTTCTGCCTCCGTCTCTGTTTGAGAAGCAAGACAGCAGCTCTGCCCACAGCGCACCTGACAGGGCAGGACAGCACGTGCTGTGCCACTGCACAGCAGGCGACGGGGAGAAGCGCAGTGAAAGAAACGTCCAAGTGCTTTGGAGAGCTCCCGGAGTCACCGCAAGACAGCAGACGAGTCTGGGTCACGGGTGAGAGCTCAGATGTACACACCTGCCTGAAAAGATGCCCAGCAGCTCTGTCAGGAACCGCTTAGAGCCGTTTAAGAGCATCACACTGACACGGCCTGTAAATCCAGGCTCTGAAGGACAGGAGTGTTTTCCACCCATTTGATACAGAGACCTTCACGTACAAATCGGTCCCCCTGGAATTCCCCTCTGCTGCGTCCTTCAGAATTCTAGCTCTCACCGGTTCCTGTGACACTGACTGTAAACCTGCCCACACACCACTGAGCTCCCGGTGCTAAAGCACCTGTTAGCTTAATGCAGTAAAAGCTCAAAAGGGGTCCCCAGAGAACACGCTGGCCCTCCACAACAGCCCGACCGCACTCAGCTGTAGGACCCCTGCGTCCCTGGGCGCTGCACTGTACAGCACACAACAGGAGCACAGAGCACTCGGTCCAACCCTGTTCTGGGTGGTTTCTGCTTGCATCACTGTGCTTTGTCCAGAGCAACGCAGCAAGGAAGCTGTGTGTACAGGACACCGTGCATTTACACACACAGGTCTTGTCTCACACACAACAAGTGCACAGAGAGCCTGCAGGGTTGGCCTAGGAGTGCTGCTCTGGGCCGCTGCAGGACAAGTGTTGGCTCGGTGTCCGTGGCACCACTGAAACACAGCAGCCTGGCCCAAGAAAGGAAGTAACAGGGCCACTACTTCAAACCCTGAGAGGACTGATCCTGCAGAATGAGCAAAACTTGTCTCTCTGTGCATCGCAAGCGGTACGAAAGCTGCTCTGTCCATCTAGTCAAGGAGAGCCATCAGCCTGGCTACAGCACTGGCCCACCACACACACATGTTGGAGCTGCTGTTCCCCTTCCTCCGCAGACTGCTTCTTCCTTCTGATTTCTCACCCTTCTCACTATCTGCATGCAAACAGAGCCAAAGGAAATGCCCGTGGGCAAACTCTTAAACAACTAGACAGTCCCTTGTCATCGGATCCTGAGGTGGCACCATGGCCAGGTCAGTAACAACAGATCAGCCAGTGTCAGGCAGAGGGGGCCAGAGAGCAGCAAACTCACCTGGGCAGGTTGGGAGCTGGTGTCGACGTCGGTACTTGGGAAGGAGGACTTTCGGGCTGTGCAGCCTCGTGGTTGCGTGGAACTCTGCCCATCCGGTACCAAATGCCCATGCTGTTCAGCTCCCTGTGCAACCAACACACGACACGTCACTGCCAGCAGCAAACGCTGCACATGTGCGCGAGGGCCAGGCAGTGAGGTGCTTCGCAGACACCTGGTTAGTGAGAGCCAGTCCAACTCGGGGGGGAAAATGGGCATGAGGTACTTCCTACAGGCTCAGCAACGCCAGCGCCTACACGGGCTTTGCTAAGGACGAGCTCCAGCTCACACAAGCTGCAAGAAAGCTGGCTGCTGCACCTTGGTGCAAGCGAACAGATGACAACAGACTCGGGAGCAAGCGGTACTTACCCTATGAAGGTGTACTGAGGAGGGGCTTGCTTCGATCGACCCAGGATGCGGATATCACAGATGGCTGCCTCCGTAGAGTCTCGAGGGATAAACTTGATGCACAGTCTCTTCTTTCTGAAAGCTACTTCTTCTGCAGAAACAAGCCAGGACACAGGGTGGGTTTCACACAAGATCAGGGCATGAACGTTATTTACTGTCTCTCCAGATAGCAGACAACGACGGCAGGGACTGGAGCCAAGGAACAGATATACGTCAGCAAGGCAGACAGGGCAGTGCCACTCAGTGACTGGGGAAATCTTCTATCAGGAGCTGTGTGCACTCACTGTGAGATTTGTTATTAGGCACCACGATAAAGCACCACTCCCCACTACCCTCTGCAGAGAGGATACGATGCGGCGGATGCCGGAGTGCTGTACCACGGCACCGAAGCAGCAGGTGATTCCTCCACTTCCACACCATCTCACACTCGCCTCCTCCTTCCGCGGGAGCGTCTATCTTACTGGCCTGGACAGTCCTATCTAAATACTCCTCCCACAAGCACTGCCTCTAGGAACACACCTGGAAGCAGCTGACACAACCCGTCCGTTCACTCTGCCAACCAAACCAAGAGGAGGAGTAGCAAAGCAGACTGGCATGCAGAGTGGCTGCAGGAAACACCGTCTGCCCGGAGCTCTCAGGAGCAGGCATTAATGATGTCTCCTGACTCGTCAGCAAGTCCTGCAGTGATACTCCTGCCAGGTCTGCCCCGCTAGCCCTGCAGGGATAAACCAGCTTGACAGACTGCCAGGACCCCCTGTGGGACAACCACATTGCACTGACCCGTGTTCAGAGGGATCTGTGGCACAGCCCAGTCCTGCTACGCAGCACAGAGGCACCTCAGTGCTGCCACGTTCTCCATGAAGAACAGCTCCAGCCCATCAGAGTTAGGGCTTATCTGTGCAATGAGCTGGTGCATACAATCGCTGTCGGCAAGCACATACAACCCGGGCCAGCTACGGGCCAGCTGCCGGCAGCAAGTGGCACAGGCACACAGATGCAGCTTTGCAGAGCTTGGGAAGCAGGGTCCTGCCTGAGCCTGAGCACGGGGAGGTTCTATCTGGGAACCTGAAAGCTGGGACACAAGTCTGCTGGTAAACTGGAAATCTAAAGTGCAGGCACTGAAGGAAAATCTGACAACCACCAACAGCCATGGACAAGTGCCTGCAAAATAAAACCCCTTCAGTTTCATACAAAGAAGGATCCTCCAGCTCTCTCTTCAGCAGATGGCAAGCAGCCCTGCCTCTGCAGGCTCCTCCTGTCTGCTAATCCATCCCTCGGAGAAAGCAACCCATCCCAGCCTTGGAAATCTACTGTCGCACCAGCACCAACAACCACAGAGCTTGAGGTGAGCTCTACATCACAGCGTCTGGGCAGGGAGCTCTGCAGTGACTGCTGCTTGGGAGAGATGTTAAACACCTCCTCACTCCTGAGCCTGGCTGCCTGCTCTGGACAGCCAGACCTTTGATTTGAAGTGCCTACAACTGAGGTCAGGAGCCCAGGGCTTAAGGCTTTCCCACCTGACAAGTGTTTCCAGAGCCCGGCATGGGCAGCTCCAACACACTCACTGCGGGTCAGCTGCCACGGGAGAGGGGCACAGAACACACACACACCAGCTCAACTGAGCAAACGCAGTGCCTCTCAGCAGACTTTCACAGTTAGTACAGAGCTGACTGTTGGCTTTTGTCTCCAGCCTCCTCCACACTCGGATAGAGTCTGCAATCCGTAGGAAGCGAGGTTCAGGAGCTGGATTCACTAGTGACCCCCACTGAACCGGAGCTCACTTTAAATAAACACGCTGCCACTAGTCAACGGGCAGGCGCTTGCTCACGCTAATGGAGGCAGGGACATGTGCCACTCCACTACCCCAGGCGGTGCCTCTGCTTTGAGGATCGTAGGGGTCACAACCCAACGCATTCTGGACGAGCTACAAAGTCCACCTCCACCTCTCCACCGGGTCTTTCACAACAATCACAGCACCACACAGCGAGTGTCAGCACTCCCAGCAGTGCACAGGACAAGACACAGACTCTCCCTCAGCCCACATGCACCCAGGAATTGTCCAGGGAACAGAGACAACCCAGGGGAATGGAAATGGGCTGCAGAACCCTCCACTTCTGGGTCACAGATTCAAAGCATGACCAGGGAGGCAGGGACTGCAAAACCATTCTCATCTGCTGCAGACCTGAAACAGTTCCTGCCTGCAAGGGGGGCTCACCTACCTTCTTTCTACTCGTAACTCAGCTGGATTTTGTGACTGGTGAGCACTGGTACCAGCCCTGCTCTGGCTGTTCACTCACACCAGTGCAGGGTGTCCTGCAGCCCCTCCACACCCAGTGCCCACGGGCCAGGCCTGGCCTCCTCCACACTCCATCACTGAGCACTCAGCCACACATGGCTCCAGCCCTGCCATCCCGAGTCTCGGGGACCTGAACGCACTGTTGGGAACTGCTGGCTCGAACGCCGCAGCAAAGCAGTGCCTGCCCCACAGACACGAGGAGGGTATTTCCCCAGACATTCCACTAGTGCCTTTGCACAAACACCCCCCCTCAGCACAACCCTAACCCTAACAGCCCTCTGCTTGTTCAGAGAGCAGCAGCGCTGAGCAGGTCCCTCTGCTTGGGACAGGGCCCCCCACAGGCACCAGCAGACCAGTGGCTCCTGTGGCTGAAGAGCAGGCACCCACTTACGCGTATCAATGGTCTCCTGGATGGGGATGAAGCCCACGGGTAAGGTGTCCTTGATATCGATGAGCTTCATATCAACCAAGACGTTGCCTAAATGACTCTTTGGAGAGAGAAAAGAAACAGTTGACTACGACAATGCCACCAAATTCAAACCCAACTCTTCTCACCTGCTGGAGCCCACGACACCCTATCCTTGTAGGAACACCACCCTCACAAACAGGAAGCAGGTAGCGGGCCAAAGACTTGCAACTGTCCCCTCTGCAAGAACCACCTGGGGATTGACTAGGAGATCCCAGACAACTTCCAGCATTTACAGGTCCTTACACCTCAGCCCCACCACGCTTTAGGGCCCTCACAAACACAACCAAATCCTTCCCTCTGACAACACGGCAGCCCAGAGATTTCCCCTACCCAGACACCTAGTGAGCAGGTCATCATCTACCGAGCAGCTCTCCCACACTCTACACCTCAAACAGCTACGTGGTGACACTGCCATGTCAGAAACAGCCGAAAGCAGTGCACGAAGATGGTTGGTGCAGGGGCGCAGCCAAAGTTATTACAGGCATTAGCTAATTAGCAGTGAATAGGCGCCACTCCATCTCCAAACGCAGGCGCACTCCAAAAGATCAGGCCATTTGGAACGAAGAACTTCATTTGGAGTCCATATGAATCCTGAACTGATGCCTCGTCCTATTAATCAGGGCTTGAAGAGCCCAAAACACAATTCAGAACGACAGCCTCCACAATTGCTGAGAGACCTGATTTCCTTTGCAGTTCTCGTTACAGCCGGCACTGCTGCCAATAATCTGGATGCACGTATGGAGAAAACCACTCTGCAGTTATCGCAGCACCCTTCTACGCAGAAAGGCAGCTCAGAACATGTCACGTCTCATCCTGAGCCATCAAACCGTGTCAGCGTGCTTCACTGCTACTGGGCGCTAAGCACCTCCTTTAATTTTTATCTAGCAGAGTGTCTCAAGCAAACCTCTGCTCTCCAGTTACTGCGCTGAACTGCTCCAACACCCATTTACAGCCTCTGAAGCGCAGGGAACTCAGGCCTGGGTTTGTTTTGGGGAGATCCTGCGTTTCACCGTCAGCAACTCTGCAGGAAGGCCCCTGTGCCAGCAGCCCTGTCCCACCACACAAGCCTGGCCACATCCGCTGCCCACAGTGCTCGAGGCTGGGCAGCCCCAACGTCCCTCTGTCCCCACTCTCGCAGGGCACCTCCGAGCCAGCAGCGCTGGATGCCGCAAAGCCAGGATGCATCAGTTAACATGGTCCTGCCACAGCAGGAGATGAAGTGGTCACTGCTGATTCACCTTCCATGTTTTGTTTATCCAAGCTGTCTAGCCCTGTTACATCAGCACACAACTGTCCGCAGAGCCAGCAAGTGCCCCTCTAGCAGCAGTGGAAAGGTGTGAGAGCAGCCTCCAGTAGGTTCATGAACTCTGAGCACTGAGAGCAGCACTGAGCTCTGCCACACTCTGCAGGAGAGAAGGGCACAAACCCTCCCCACTGCAGGGTGGCACCATCAGGGCCTCCTCACGCAAACATTCAACGCCAGCGATCTGTCAAACACCATAAACTGCTGAGACTGATGGTTCTGATCAAGAGCCACTACAGAGGTCCCTGCTAGGAGGTGGGTGTCGGAGGTGCACCCACTTCGTTTACCACCGCAAGCTCTTCAGGACAAAGAGTTCCCAGGGTTGTGTTCAAACGACTCTGAGCAATCAAGTTTCCAGCCCAAGGCACAGTGACAAACATCAATGTCCAGGCGCTGCCACAAGGGCTCCAGAGCGCTGCTGGCAGGGAAGACTGAGGCCTTTTAACCCTCTGAGGTCTCCATCAGGCAGCACTTTGTGCCCCTGCGGGGCAGAGAGCTGCCCAGAGCTCTGCCAGAGGTGCCCAAGGTCTAACACGCTGCTGGTGTGGGGCTGAGAGAACCCACGCAGAGCGCAGCAGCTCCCCCACACCTCCCGCATTAGGCTGCTGTGTGGCTGGGACTGGTGGGCCCCCTCCACGCTCCCATTAATCGCCTCCTCATCAACATGAGGAGCGTATTCCCAAATGGCGGCGAGCAGAGGATTCCTGCCAAAAGCCCAACAGGCACTGACTGAGGGCATTTTCACTGCCTCTGGTAGCTAGCAGATGCTTCTCTCGCGTAATCACTTCTGACAAGCTCGTGTCTGAGGCAGCCACAGACAAACCTGACACTCAGATCATCACAGATCTCTCCGTTCAGTGCCCTCCCTGCCTGTTCCGGAGGTATTATTCCTGCTGCTGCAGGTACTCCAGGATGAAGAGCCCATGCACCCTGTGAAGTGGTATCGCCCATAGCTGTGGAGCTTTGTTTTAATCAAGAGGCAGGGAGGTGGATGGAATAAAGGTCTTAGGGTGGAAACTGGCAGCTCCTGACCTTCCTGCTGGGGCCCCCCGTCTGCCTCCCAAGTCGCAGTTCTCTGTTCCTGTTGTTGGTGAAAGCACTGGCACAAAATGGAATCTCCACTCCCTGACAACAGTCGCCGTGAGTCTCCGCACAAGAGGCAAGGCAGGATTACCCACTAGATGGAGTACAGTCATTGCAGAACTACACAGGGCCTCCAGCAAAGGGCACATTTCACACCAGCCTCACAAAAAGCAGAAGGCAGCAGGCTCTCGCTGCCCTCCCTGTCCTGGGGCTGGGGGCAGACAACAGCCACTCGTCAGAAAGGAGCCTGTACCGAAGGGCCACAGAAGATCACAAGTACAGGGTGACACACACACTAAGGAATCGGCACCTCAAACAACAAAGACAGAAAAGCTACTGCTGCAAGAGAACACCTGCGATGGCCCTGCATGCAAAAGCTGCCATTTCCTTCCACACGACCTGCAGAGTCGGAAATGAATCGGGATCACAAGATGCAGCACCCACTGCTGCAGAAGGGAACACGAGCAGGGGGGTGCTGCAATGCACTCGTGCCCTTTCCTGTCGCTGGTACTGCGGATTCTCCACAAAGAACATACCAAATGCAAATCCCTACCACTGCAGTTTGCTCCTGCCTCATCCAAACCGGCTGCAGCGCTGCCTGAATTATAATGGGCTCTATAAAATGAATCATCCCTGGGTGAGAGCGCACCAGGTACAGATGCAAATCATGCAGACACGCGGCAAATGCACTTACGTTCTCTTTCGAGAAGGACCTGGTGAAGCACAGGTACCGCGTGACCTTGGACTTGAACAAGCCGTCCTTCCAGAGGTCAGCGTCCAAGCCATCTGCTGTCTGCGCAACCTGCAAGGAGACAGAGGGAGAGGGGAGACGAGTGAGCCGAGCTGAAGCTAAAGTACGGGCAATACTTCTTCCTCAGACCTCTCCTAATTAACGGTGGCCCAAACTCTCACAGCATCTCATTAGTTTACTCATGAGGTGCAGCGCAGAGAACTTGCGAGAGGAGGTATAAAGGGAAGTTCTGAGACCAGCATCTCTCGGGAGGCCACTGATTAAAGACGCTCTGACAAAGGCTGTTCTAATGAGGAAACAGCAACTTCGGCTGCAGCCTCCAAACAACAGTTTGGAGAAGTCAGCACATTGAGGCTCTCTCTCATTACCGCCCTGCACGTGAGGGCACGCTGGGGCGAGCCATGAGGAGGGGCCTGCACACACAGAGCCCAGAAACCACCCGGCTCCAGTTATTCTCACAGAAATGCCATCAAGCAGTTCTGGCTCCCAGGACAAGAAGCAGCTGCCAGCCGCTGGAGAAAGCCCTGGTCACTGTGGGCTTTAGCTGCAGCACAGCCCCACTGACCACATGCCCCACTCGGCTCAGAGGTGAGGAATGTGCAGGATGGGGGATGCAGCATCCAGGCACAGGAGTGGCCCTTCTCCTCCCCAAACTGGGGGAAGACTCTCCTTAAGCATGTGCTAAGAACTTGAAGGACAGACACACAGTGAGGCAGGTGTCCCACAGCTCACCCTTCCAAGTGTAGGGTGATCTGTCTGCTGCCCAGCCATCAGTAAGGGGTCCCTGCTACAGGCCCACAAACCACCTGCCCCAGGCCCCACTGCTGGTGCATGGGGCTGTCCCTTCTCCAGCAGGACCCTGGGTGAGCAGCACACTCGGGTTCCTGCCCCAGAGCAAACCCCAGCTCAGGCTGGCACTGAGCCTGCAGCAAGGAACGCGGATGCACAGGAACCACAGCTCTTGGGAGAGCCCAGGCTCCTGCCTCCCACCTCTGCTCCCTCTCCTCCCCACCCTCATGCTCAGTCCTGCCAGTCTGGGCAGATTTTCAGGAATCTAAGTTCAGACACTCTGCAGATTTTGGCAAAACCAAGGCTTTGGTGCTTTGCTTGTGAAAAGCCCTGAAAAACCTGCCACAGCCACAGGTTTACTCATTTGTTCTGAAGGTGAAAGGAAGGACAATAACATGGATGTGGGTGATCTCTGGAGAAAGGACAGGAATGACATGGAAACTGGGTAAAGCACCTGAACACCACAGCCACCTCCAACACACAACTGGGCACCGCACAGCAGGACTCACAACCCTCCGTGAAACTGCTGTGTTCATCCCTCCTGAAAGGAGACGTTTCCTCCCCCACCTCTGAGTCCTGGGTGCTGGAGTCCTCCATGGAACTGGATGCTGCCGGATGCTGTAGCAGAAGGCAAAGTGATCCCCTAAGGGACCACAACAACCCACCCCCCAAGACAAACTGGTGCGAATCCTTCCAAGAGCTGACCGTGACTCTCCTTTCAGGGAGCAGTTTGAACCTCTGGCTGTCAGGGATTTAGGGAGCACAGGGCTGCCTTCAGCAAGGCTCTACGCCCTCAGCTGTCGCTGTCTCACTAGGGAAGTCACATCTGGAGGAGCGCAGAGCCCAGCACGGCCCATGCCTGTACACTGCCCTAGTCTCAGAACACGACTGTCCCTGCCACACTTACACATGCACTTTGCACACTTGGCTTCAACCCTGCCGACAGCAGACCAGGTTCCAGACTGGTGCTGGGGAGGTGGCAACACTATAAGGCATACGCTGCTCTAGAGCACACACATCAGGGAAAGGGCAGCCCTGTGTGCCACTGTCCCACGGGTTTGGGCAGCAGGACACCCTGTAACATCAGTGTGGCACCCGCCACAGTCCACTGGAAAGGACCTCAGAAGCAGCTCAGAGCACCCCAATGCAGGGAGGACTGTGGGCTCACCAGAGGCCAGGCCGAGGGAGTGAGCAGGGAAGCTGTTGCTCAGGGTGAGACAACTGCAGCAGCACTGGGACCCTAGGTCAGAGCAGATCCCTGCAGACAGGGAGGAGGGCAGAAGAACCAGAGGAAAGGCAGCTGCCTCCCCGTGCCTCCTAGGAGAGAGCGACCCACATTCACCAGCATTATTACACCAGTGCTGTAATTGGATTAGGCCACAGGAAGAGTCTTTTATCTTGTTTAGTTTAAACTGTGCGAGTGCTGGAGCTGCCTATTAGAGCACAGCCAGGCTATCTGGGGTGAGCGTGCTCTCTGCCCAGTCATTTAGGCAGAATGCCCTCTGTTATCACAGCGCTCACATTGTCCTGTGCTCCTTTATCAGGGCCAGCGGCTAATTACACAGCCCGGCTCACACAGGTAATCAGCGCTCAGCAAAACGCAGCAAGCACAAAAAACCTCCCGAGCCTGCAAGGAGCCTTTTCACAACTCCCTCCCTCACATCCTTCCTTCAGCCCTATCCATTTTCTTCCTTCTCACGCTGGACACAGAACACAATCGCCCAGAGTGGGAAAATCACCACCAACACGTCAAGACAACTGGTTTCCACTCCCGACCACAAGCTGTGTGGCTCTGGAGACCAAAGGTGTGATGTTGGAGCAGGATGTGTAGAGACGTGAGCAGATGGGGCTACAGGCCAAACCTCCCCACAGAGGGCCCAGCAAGGTCAGTGTTTTACGGCACTTCACTGCTTGGGACACTACCCCAAGGGGAGAGAATCAGGCTGTTGGTTACACAGCAGCTAATCCAAGGAACAAGCAGCTGTTCAAAAGTGACCTCCCTGCCTTAGCCATTCACACATCCATCTCTGTTCTACCCAGCTGCCTTCTCCTGCTGCCCAGCTTCCTGCCAGAGCTCAGCTCAGAGGTTTGCACTAGGTCCTTCAAAACCATCCTTGCAATTTCAGCTGGATGTGAAATCCTTGCCTCCCACTCTGGAGCTTCCCATCATCACTGCGCAGCACTGATATGTGGGATTAAACAGCTGATGTGGGATCCATTTATACAGGGATATAATTTGTGCAATACTTAGGACTCCTTCAGGATGGATATTAGTAGGATTATTAAATTTGCATGCCACAGTGGCCAGCTGTTCCTGAAAACCCCTCCTCTGGGTAATTACGCTCCTCTGGAGTGCCACAGATGAAGGAGCACAGTCACACCCCCACAAACCTCCTCTGAAGGAAAGCTCCAAGTGCTGGGGGCTGAGAGGGGGGCAGCTGGAGATCAGATCACCTCTTACAGCAGAGGGCTGATGGCAAAGCCCTCTCTGCAAGAGCTGCTGTTCGCAGCAGAGAACAGCCTCATCACTGCAGCTCCAAAGCACAGCTGGAACAGCTCTACTCACCACATCGTAACCCGTTGGCGCTCGGTTCCGAGAGGCAACCACACCAACACCCGTGATGGGATCCATCGGCAGGTCAGGCAAGGCATCGGAGAGGTCTCGCACTTCAGGCATTATGGACTGATCCTGGAAGGAGGGAGCAGAATTACAGGGCTGCTCGGCAGCAGAGGACAGAGCCCCAGGAGCCCACGTGCATGCCAATGCCACAGAGCCTGTGCCCGCACACCACACACGGTCAAGATAAACACAGGACTAGGCCAGACACACCTACTGCGCTTTCACTTGGTTTTGATAAGAGGGTGCCTTTGTGCAACACTCAGCATCTCTGGTTGAGATTTGGACCAGCAGCCTCTTCTGAGATTAATTTTGCTGTTTTCAGGCTACTTCTGAGAACCCAACACACTGCCTTCCCTCCCAAACAGCCCAATCAGGCTGGCTGAAGCAGCTCTGCCATTTTAAGCAGCAATAAATCTGCTCCTAATGGCTTCCCTGGGAGGTTCCCATTCACCGCGGGTGTAAGACACGCTGGAGCCCCCCCTGGAGTCTTCAGTCCCCTTGCACCCTCCTGAACCAACTGCTGTCATGTAGCAGCACAGATGTATCTGGCGCTGAATGCAAACCCACGCTCACTGCGCAGAGCCCGGACACCAGGGGAGCACGGAGGAAGCGGCACAGGATGGTCTGATGCGAAGCAGACAGAGGCCTGAGCATCTTCCAGAAGAGAGACATCACAGAGAAGGTCAGGGGAGGGAAAGAGGCAAAGGAGGACAGAAGCAGGTAAGGCCAACCAAGTTTGGAGAGATGCTGTTGCAGGAAGCAAGAGGAGAGGACAAGAGAGCTGCTGAAACACCTCGTTGAGGAGGAGGAGGAGGAGGATGGGGAAAGGTGTCACTGCCTCAGCATGTGGTCTCCTGCAGAGGCTGCCAGTCAGGACAAGTCTTCTCCAGCTTTCAGGCAGGAATGCCCCGGGAAACCGCCCCCCACACACCCCAAGATAAGAGGGCAGTGCTCGGTGTAAACAAGCGTCACTGCTGTGCAGCCAGATAAGCCAAGAACCAGAGCTGCCTCTTTCAGTTCCCTCCTCAGAGCAGCTAAACCCCAGCAGGTCGAGGCCGTGGAGATGGCGGGTTACTTACTGCTTCTAGAAAAGGCAGAGGTGAGTGCTGGTGCCAGTGGGACCTGGTTTACACTTCACAATGCCCAGTCTCAACAAACATCGTGCTGCAGGCAATACAAAAGAGCAAGTCTGGGCCCTGAGTAAATAACAACAATAACAGAGTCACACGAACAGCCAGACCACCTGCAGAGACCCAAACCACAGACACCCACGAGCAGCAACGGTGCCAACTGCTGACGGACCCAGGAGAGCTCTGCTTTGGCACCCAGGTGAGCACCCAGCACATACAGAGCCGACGCAGTTTACATCTCCAAAGCACAGCCAGAAGTGCACGCCGAGCTGCAGGGGCTGACCTGACCCTCACGGGGGTCTCCCTGTCCCCAGGGCAGGTGACAAGCAGAGTACCCTGCTGCAAAGCGCTGGTGGCACCTGGCACAGCCCA
The DNA here is from genome assembly GCA_028565055.1 of Phoeniculus purpureus. Taxonomy (NCBI): domain Eukaryota; kingdom Metazoa; phylum Chordata; class Aves; order Bucerotiformes; family Phoeniculidae; genus Phoeniculus; species Phoeniculus purpureus. The sequence continues at coordinate 10,965,070 of JAOXOE010000784.1, read as the reverse complement.
GGCAAACCCCAAACCCCATCCTGCTGCCTGCATCACTCCACCGGCTCGTCCAAGTGCTTCACAAAGAACCCCAAACCCATCACCCACAGCGCACTGAGCCGAGCAAACGCTGGGAGTAACAAAGGCCTACAAATCTGCTCTTCATCCAGCTGCACGTTCCCTGACACTCTTCCAAGCCACTCTCCACAGAGCCATGACTTGTTATTGCACACGGGGAGGAGCTGGAGATAATGAGCGCTGATACGAGCTGCTGAACTGCAACCCAGGTAAGTGTGTGAGTGTCGGCACTGCCCCGCACTCCAGAACACAGCCGCAGCGCACTGGGGAAAGCTGATTCATCTGCTCTGCAAGGAACCAGCTGCTGAGACAGTGAGGATGGCATCCACACCTCACCTCAGAGGAACTGGAGGGGCTGTGCCCCCTCCCCAGCCCCGGGAGAGCCCAGGTTGACAGGCAGCCCCTGGCACTCTTCCGCAGTAGTGATGGCAGGGACAGGGACCCGCTCACAAACAGTGCCAGGCTCTCACCATGCTGGGGCTGCTGCAGGGATGCAGCAGCAGGGATGGCCTGGGAAAAGCCACAGACATGGCCCTGGGGGTCCTCAGCAGCACAGGGGAAGGAGCAGGGAGGGTGCCTCCACCCACATCATGGTGCTGTTGGAGCAAGGCCCCAGCCTGGCAACACCCAGTCCTCACTGGGAAGAACAGCACCTCTGTGATGCCGCTCAGCACAGCAGTGGGAGGGGAAATGGCATCAATCCCCACTTTGTGCCAGCTCACACAAAGCCCATCTATGGCAGCAGCTCAGTGCAGAGAACAGGGCTTTGCAGCTTGAGAGGTGGAAGCTGTAGGGCAAGGCACTGTGTGGCACCAGTGCAGGGCTCACAGCAGCATCCACCACGGCAAGGTCTGAGCTCCCTGTGCCCACCGAGCCTGGCTCCTTCCTCTACCCAGTGCCCAGACCACAACCTACACCCACAGCCATCACACAAAGCATCTGCCCAGACAATGAACCTCCTGGGGCAGCCCTATGCCAAGGCAGCACAGGAGGCTCTGCCACACCAGGCCAGCCAAGCAGGGCAGCTTCCCGCTGCACGGGAGGCATGCAGAATGCACCTGGAACTGACAGGTAGCAGCAGCAACGGGCCTGCACACTAGGCCAAAGGTTCTTGTGAACTCTGCACGGGTCAGAGGGGAGACCGGCTGGGCAATCACACAGACCATTAGCTACCCAGCACTTCTCCCCAAGGGCACCTGCAAGTTTGGTTTCTTTTCTTTGACCTTAAAAGTGAAAAACAAACAGTGAAAGAGCTGATTAAATTAAGGAGCAGTCCTAGCAGACAGACTGTTATCTTAATGAAGTGCTCCTTACACAGTGAGTTTGACCTGTGCACCCACCCAACATCTTGGTGGCCAAGAACTCAAAGCAGCTGACCAGGAGACGGCCTTTCCCCATCCCGCACGAGCCCAGCTCTGACGAAGGGCCTGCACAGCTCCAACCGCTGCAGGGTTCTTCTGGGAACAGCCCAAAACAATGAGAAGAACATTTTTCCCATGAGCTGGGAGCATGTTCCCTGGAGGCTACTCGCCACAGCAGAGCCACGTCCAGCCCCCAGCACACCCCACACTGGGGGGAAGCCGGATGCAAGACCTGGGACAGGAAGAAGCTTCAAAACACTGCTTGGACAAAGCCAGCAGGGAAAGGATGCGTCTCCACCAGAGAAAGTCACCGCACACCCTGCCAGCACTGGACCCCACCAGTACACAGCACAGAGGCCGGAAGGCTGCAAGATGGCTGCAGGACAAGAGGCAGAGAACAGGCTCCTGGCACACAGCCACCACTCTGCAGGCTGCATCCCAAATGCTCCCCACTCCTCTGAACTGGCTGTGCCATAGGGCAGGAGGCACAGAAGTCCTTCATGCCTGGCTGCAGGAGAGGCCTGGAGGGACTCTGACAACCACTGCCACAGCCAGTGTCCCTCTGCCCTCAGCCAAGGCCCTGCTTTTTCATCTTTGCCTCCTGCTGCCTAGGGTTTGGAGGGCCACTTGCTCCACATCCTGTGGAGATGGCTGAGGGAAGCTGCCCACCCCAGAGGAGGCCATCTGGCAGCCCCTGTCTGCAGTCAAACACACCTCCCCTTCTTAGCACCCCCGACACTTCTCTTGACATCCTTTTCACTCGCTCTCACCAGTTTTTCACTAGCTCATCTCTGCTGTTACTAGTCTATCCCTGGCACTTCTGTGCTGGCTACACAGTCTGTTTCAAGCATTGCACCAGGGTGACCAACCACACATGCTGCTTCTAGGGCTCTGGCTGCGACACACACACAGAAAAGGAACGCGTTTCCAGAAAGGAACCCATCACCGTGGGTCTGCACAGCGCTCTTTCCTTCTGGTGCTGCCTTTCAACAAGTTCAGCAAGTTGGAGAGCTGGCGGGTACAGTTAGACCAGGGCTGATGAGGTGTTTGCTACAGAAGCATCATGCTGTCAAAGCAGGCCAAGTTCTGGAGTTAAATAGCAAGAGGCTTGCACAGAGAATGGTCCTATTGTCTCTTCCTTCTGCTACGAGCCCCACACTTTGACACTGACTTGCTCTTCCCACACACAGAAAAGTAGGAGCTGAGGCAAAACTGAACAAAGACTATCCACTGCCTCCCCAAGTCCCTGTACCCTGCAGGAAACAATCTCATCAAACCAGATCAAACACGGCTAAAACTCCATTGGTTTGAAAAGGCAGTGGGTACAACTGGCACCTCAGGATGCTCAGGGGTTACACTGATGCGCTCTGTCGCATGCCCGGTCCTCCCACCGCATCCAGGAACAGGACATGGCCCCTGCCAACGTTCTACTTCTGCTCGTGGAAAAGGACAGAGTTTCAACCAGAAAAGCAGGAGACAGCAAGACAGGGCCTGGAGGTCTCCAACCCAGCAGGCAGAACCTCAGCTCGCCCCTGGCGAAGGCACTTCTGGAACCACCCCTGCACCAGGCTCCCATCTTGGGGACAGCGACTCCATACCGGCTGCAAAACCTCCACAGTTAGAGACTGAACTGGCTGGAAACAGGAACAGTCACAGAATGAGTAAAATGGAGATCTTGTGTTGCTTCACAGGGCTTCGAGCTGCAGGCACATGTTTGCAAAGAGTGTCCTGTTTCAAACCAAAACAGGTTTCCAGATGCAGATGGCCTTGCACCAGGGCAGCAAAAGCTAAACGGCATTCGGCTCAGTTATTTCTATCTTGGCTCAGGCACAAACACGTCCCTGGTGGGTAGAGGAACCCCTGAGCCCGGGACTCACTTTGTGAGCACAACACATACAGCAGGGTTCCGTTTTATACCTTGCATCTCCAGAAGCTCAGACTAAGCCTTTGCCCACGATGCTGAGAAACCCGCCCGGCGCAGCTAAACTTACAGTGATGCCAGTGCCGCCCTGGCACGGCGCACACGGGCTCTACCACGGCAGATGCCGGCCTGTTCTCAATCAGTTAATATAAAACACAAGATGGAGACGGCCAAGTTCCAGCGGGCCCAGCCGAACACCTGCTGGAGCCCAACCTGCCTCGTACCAGCCAAGCGGCTCCGTCTGCACTGCCACGGCCCGGCCATGCCCGCCCCAGCTCGGGGTGTCTACGGGGATGGCTCCAGAAACCCCCGTAAGAGCTCACACGGGTCAGCACAGCGACACGGGGTGCTCGGTGCTGAGAGGAGGGGACCCCACGTTGTCACCTCCCAACACCTACAAACCCACCTGCGCAGCAGGAGGTCGGGCGGCCAGGTAACCCCAGCCCGCTGCGGGCCCCTGCAGCTCCAGGCCCCGCGGCCGGGCGGTTATTGTCTGGGAGCCCTGCGGTCACCAGAGCCACCAGGCCTCCGCCCGCTGCTCGCCACCGCGGCCACCCCAGCAGTGCCGGGCCCCGGGGATGCCGGCCCCCGGCCGCAGCCCGGCCTCT
>JAOXOE010000784.1:10944648-10961023 GCA_028565055.1 Phoeniculus purpureus | reverse complement strand
GCTGCGCCGCCTCCCGCGGCCAACGAACCGGCCGGCACCCCCCCGAGCTGCTCCGTGAGCCCCGGCGAGGGGAAGGAGGTCCCACCGGCTGCCTGGTGGCTGCGGGGCGGCCAGCGCGACCCCTTCTTCCCCCTGAAGCAAACCCCGGCTGCTGGCCCGGGGGGCGGTGGCGTCAGGCCCAGAGCACAGCCCCGAGGGTCGGGGGCGAGTGGAGCGGGGCTCCTCGTGGCCTGGCAAACAAAGCAGAGGTGGCCCAGCGAGGCCGGCGCTCGCCAGGCTGGTCGGTACCCAGAAGCCACAAAGGGGTCGCTGGCAGCGCCCACGAGGGTCTGCACAGGTCCGGGTTCCACCCCACCGGTGAGGGATCTGAGAACACACAGGGGCAGGTGATGCGGAGCCACAGCCCCCCGAGTGAACCCTGCGGCTGTCCCCAGTTTGGGCTTGAGCTCCTTACCTCAAGGAAGGCCCTCGAGGATCATGCAGAGAGCAGAGATCCGGTTGGGGCTGACATAAAACATCCTGGATGAAAGATCTGAAAGAGTTGGAGCTGCTGACATCAAAGGGAAAAATCCACGTTAATTCGTAGGTCAATTAACGAGGAGGGCAGAAACCTCTTCCAACCTCGTGATAGACTTACAAGTGATGGGTGTGAAGTGCAGCAAGAGATTCTGGAAGATGGAGTGAAAAACTTGGCTGTAACAAAGACATTGAAACAGCTGTGAGGGCTTTTAGCACCGGGCGGGTTGAAAACCCTCCTGAAAGCACTGAGCAGATGCTTCTCAGCCATTCCCTCGGGGCAGGACCAGGCAAGGTGGGTTCTCCCGGGCTGGTTTCCTCTCTTTCCCAGCACAGGGCCAGCCCTTTGTGCTGCAGAGGTGGCAGCTGTGACTCACAGAGCAGAAAGGTCTCACTGGGGTGGCATCACCCAAAAGTCCTCCCACTTGCCCTGACTCTCTGAAGGGGTGGAGGGTCCTCCTCTGTTGTCACAAGTCAATTCGTTGTCTGACACTCTGCCTGTACACCACTGATGCCCTCGTTTTCCAGCACTCCCCACCACTTTCTTTGTGCTCAGATGTGGTTGTACTTTGAGGTCTGCTCAGCTGGTTCTTTCCCCCACCGCTGGGTAAGTTGGCTTCTGCCATCCTATTTGGACTATGTCTCTCCCTGCAGCCAGGCTGAAGTGAGCAGGAGCACTTGAGCAAACAGCCCTTCTCTTTCCTTCCCTGGGGTCTCCAGACTTCTGCTGCACTTGTCTGGCTCTCACTGAGGTAGGCAGGAGGTTGGCTCACCAAGAGGTTCCCACAGCCCCACTGTGGCTGCTCTGTGATTGCTGAGGTGCCAGCAGAGCTGAGCACAGGGTTGTTCCAGCTCCACGCTCTTCATCCCAGTGTGGTCAGAGCTGCTACCAAAAGAAACACTGTGAGCTGGGATGAGTGGTCTTGGAGAGTCTCTTCTGGGAAGGAAGCTACACGTTAGTGGTTTGCATTCCTGTCCGCAGAGCAAAGGAGCAGCGTGCTGGTGCGTTGCCTACTCTCAGCTACCACTCTGCACTGGGCCTGAGCCTGCCACCCATCCTAGCTGCTAAAACACTTCAGGCTGATGCTCGTTGAGCCACAGTAATAACTGGGTTTCCCTAACTAGGGCTTTTCCCTTCTCACTGCCTGACCACGGCTTCCTGGCTTCTACACACACACACAGCCGTGAGTGCTTCTGGGTCGAAAGATTAGGACTAGAGATATCTTGGAAAGGAAAACAATGCTTCTGCTTTTATTTGGAGAGTAATTTAGAGAGAAGGAGAGATGGTGCCTGGTGGAAATGAGAAATACGTGTCCCATACATAATAGATGCCCCAGATGCCCTATTACGAATACAGCGAGATTTCCTGAGCTGGAGAAGTTACTGCACATTACAGAGCGCTAATGCTCCCCCGCGGAGATGCCGATACTGAGAGAGTCTTTAGTGTAATAGTATTAAAAATCCTACAGTTTCAATAAGATCCTCCCCGCTACCACGGCGGTAGGAAATGAATTGATTCCAGAGGAAGACTCTAATTGCTGCTTAGTATCCACGAAATATTCCAAGATTCACTGCAAACATCTCCCACCGAGTCTGTGCCAGGCTCTGCAATAACGTTTGTTCTGCAGAGAAACAGGCGCTTCCAGCACAGCTCAGCTGCTGCTTCAGTCCTGCCTTCGGAGAAGCGGCTGGACAAGAGCTTGGAGCTGCTTGAGGGACAGACTGCTGCTGTCACAGCTCAGGGTCAGCACTGCTCTAGACAAGCTCCTGGGCTTCTACCCACAAAGACCTTTGTGCTTTGTCCCTGCTTGGAGGCTGGGCAGAGGCACCGTGGTGCTGCTGCAGAGCACAGACACAGGCTCTGGATCAGCAGGTACTTCCCACACTTGGCATTAGGCAGCTGGGGAAACAACTCAGCGGGAGCTGGTTAAGCCGCCAGCGCAGAGGTGCTGCAAAGCAGAAGCATTTGCTAGCGCGATGCCTTCCCGCCAATGCTTTACATAAAGCCATTCCAGAGTGCACGTGTCTACTCCTGTTCATTCAGAGTGTCCCTCCTCTCACATGCTCTGCAGTCACCGACGCACTGTCCCATCCAGAGCAGAGTCTCCTTGTCAGGATGCTGAACGGGAGGGACAGGTCGGTCTCGTGCGGAGCCGCGGCTGAGCAAACACAGCTCACTCCAGCATCCATCCACGCAAGGATGAACTTGCATCCTCCAGATCATCCTCCCAAACCAACACGTTTGCCGGCCAGGTCTGTTGGTAGCACAGGACACGCTCCACTGGTGTCACCCCGCTCCGTTCCACTGCCTGCAGCACAGCTTTGCTGGAGCGGGAATGACCAGCGCTGCTCCTTGGAGCTCTGCAGTGGGGACAGCCCTGCAGGCGCCTGGGTTGCCAGCAGCCGTCATGGTGCCAACAGAGGTTCCCAGGGTGTTTTCCGAGTGCTTCATCCCCTCCTGCACCAGCCACGGTGAGGTCCTGCCAGCTGCTGCAGAGCAAGTCCACCCTGCAGTGGCTCCGGGTGGTTTTGTCTCTACTGACATCCAGGCAAAGTTTGCCAGTAACCTAGAGAGTTACCGAACCTCCATCCTCCGCCTGCAGCAGCGCCCAGAGCCGAGGACAGACAGCGGTACAGACAGACCTCTGCCTTGTACAGCAGCGGCCGACTCTTGACTAAAGCAAACAAGTCTCTCCCAAGGTTTTTAAATACCTGCAGCAGGCACCTGCTCTCCACTGGGATGCGTGGGGCTGCTTTTGAACAGAGGTCCCGGAGCGTTTCGGGCAGCAACATGATCTGAGAAGAGACAGGGCTATTTCAGGAGCAAACTGCAGTCAGAAACCCCCAGACCACCCACCAGCTTTCACAGCCGTTTTGCATTTCGTTTTCCTTTGAGTTTCCTCTTTTGTTCTTCTTCAGCAGGGCTCTGCAGGGGAAAAAAAAAAAAAAAAAAAAAAAAAATCAGTCCCTGTTCCACTCCTGCCATCCTCCTCGTTTCTGGCTGGCTGATGCACATTGCTGGGGCACTGCCAGCAGCCCAGGCCGAGCTCCTCACCAGCCAGACTCATCTCACCATGGCCAGACCCCCAACACCGGCAGGTGCCACCTGTCCCCTCCTGCCACCGAGGGTGATGCCGGCTGCATTCGTCCCTCCTGGTGTTGGGGGTTCTTGCTGCAGCAAGTCCCAAAGAGCTGCTGCCCTGCTGCACGAGCCTGCACAGCCAAGGAAGCTGCTGTATTTAGTGTTATCACCTCCTCACTTAGCCCCAGGTCAGCAAAGCACTAAACCCAAGTGCTGGGTCTGCAGCCCTGCGCTTAACCAGCTGCTGAGTTAGAGGGAGGGCAGCAGGGTCAGGGACTCGAGAGCAGCCCCCAAGGATCGAGCCTGCACCTGCTGCTTGCAGCCAGACCCTTCTGACCGCAGCGGTGAAGCCACCAGCATGTCCTTGCTCCAGCAGGGTCCCACAGGGAGGGTGAGGAGGCATCTCTGTGGGGCACACAGTGTCATGGGGGTGGGAGTTGTTCCTGTAGGGCACACACTGCCTACGGGGCACACACTGCCATGGAGGCAGGAGGAGTCCCTATGGGGCTGGGCACACCGGGGCGATGCCCACACCCTCACCACAGAGGGGTGGACTCCGAGCCTGGTGGGGATGGGGGCAGAGCTGAGCAGGCTGCCAGCCCCAACTGCGCTCTCTAACCAGGGGTTCTTCAGACACCCCAGAACACACTGGCTGTGGGGCAGGGGAGGCACCCATTTGCACCGGTCAGTGGTGCAAACTAGCTGGTGCCCGCTAGCACATTGCCGGGACCTCGCACAGGCACCAGCTCCGGCTGGCAGCCAACTCCCCCCAGTTCCGTCTGGGAAAGCGTCGCGTGGCGGCGAGTTCACTACGAACCAGCAGCACCAGGGTCACGGGCCACGAGTAAGCGGTGCCTGGAAAACCACCGCAACAGCCTTTGCAGAGCCTCTGCGCCCGGCCGTTGCTTCCGAGCTCTGCTCCGGAGCAGGTGGAGGCGCTGGGACAGGCCCCGTGTCGGGGTTGACTTCCCGCTCTTTTTCCAATCCCACCGCTAACGCAGAGCGGCGGCGCTCTGCGCATAGGGACTGACCTTCGCGTTCCAGTCCCCGCTTTGGCTGTGGCACACAACACCCTGCGGGGCACCAACACGGGGACCAATGGGCCCCACACCGTGCCCGGCGACCCCTCTGCCAGGGTTGGCCATTGGTGCCCCAAGAGAAGGGGGTCAAGGTGCTCCCCATGGGAAGAGACGGTCCAGGAGGGGCTCACACCAGGATCACCCCCCCCCAGGGAGCCAGGATCCACCCCCACCACGAGCCCCGGGGTCACAGGGAGCCTGAGGGGCACCAGCTGTTGGCTCCGTTTGACTGCCCGAGGCTGAAACGCGGATCTGTGACCCCACCTCGGGGCCCTGCAGCCAGCACCAGCCCCGATGGCTCTGCAGGAACACCCAGAGGCTGAGGAACCACCGCTGTTGCGCCCAGGCAGAGGGCAGGGAAGATGCCACGCGGCTTAATTGCCAAGGAGAGCCACATCCAGAGCCCAGATGATGACTAATCGCCCCTGCGAGATGGAAACCTCTGCCTGAGCAGCTCTGAGCTATGAACACATTTGGGGAAATGATGCTTTCTTTGCAGAGCCCCTCTGCTCCAACACCGCTGCCGGCCTGGTGCTCTCACCAAGGACGGGCACTGCCCCTGCCTGCACCAGGCGCTGGGCAGAGGTGCCTGCTGCTCGGCCGACACTTCCCACCCGGATGGCAGGAGGAAACCCCCTGGGTGGGGCTGCCGAGCACTGTCCCAGGAACACACCAGCAGTGTCCAGGGCGTTTGCCCGCGGGAGCGCCAGCGAGGCACTTAGTAGGTGACCGCGTGCCAGGTGGCACTGGGAACTGGCCACAGCTCAGCTGCCCTCGCAGGGCTTTTTCCAGGTGCAGCCATGCAGGACCCTAAACCGCAGCTCTGGGCTTCAGGAGCCCGAAGCAGGGCCACAGCAGCCCTCACTCTGAACCCACACAGAAACACAACCTGCACTCCGGCCGAGCTGCTGCAGCCAGCGTGCTGAGGCCCTGCCGCAGTCCCACCAGTGCGGCAAGCGCAGGGATGGCAGCACCAGGCAACACCGGGGACCCCGTCCCCTCCTGCAAGAGCACGTTGTCTCCCTCAGTGGCAACTCTCAGGCCAGCTGGCAGCATGAGCCGCTGCCTCTTGGCTCCTCGGCTGCTGCAGCTTGTGCACATTAGCACCCCACCGCATCCTGCCGCCACCTGACAGACTCAGTGCAGGTAGCGGTGCCAAACCAGTCCTAACTGGGCAGCTACAGTGCCACTGGGAGATCAGAGAACAGTGATCCAAGGGCCTTTCATGAAGGGCCAGCAGAAGCAGCCACAAGGTCACTGCCCCAGGGCATCCCAGCACCTTCGAGCTAGGGCAGGAGCTGACCAGATGAACTGCAAGGCTGAGGCCCACGACCAGAAATGGCGGTCTGAGCTCAGAAATGGGTTCCCAAGAGCTCAGACACGTCTGAAGTGGGGCAGCCCCACTGCCACTCTTGCTAAGCAGAGGGAGGCTCTTTGCCCCCAGCGGGTACCGACTGCCCAGAGGATGCTTGTGCCCAGCACAGCTCTCACATGGAATTGGGTGCATTTTAGAAATGGAAATATTTTAAGAAGAGAGATCTATAGGAGAGAAAAAAAACCTCACCTGACTCCAGCAGGAAGGTCTGGGCATGGAGCTGCTGCCTTTGCTGTCCCAGAGCTCCCTGGGCAATGCTGCTCCCCATCTCTCAGGTACCTGGGGGGGGTCCTTGCAGTCATCCTCTCGTACCTCTGCCATTCCATCCCCTCTGTCTGTGCCCCTGCCCTTTGATGGGCACCAACCCAGTGTTCTTGGGTGGGAGCGGGTCGCTCTCTCCAGGGGACACACAGAGCTTGTGACCCACACGCGAGCACCTCACAGACCTGGAGCAGCATGAGCCATGGTCAGTGCACCCAGACAGCCCCAAAGGCTCTGGGAGGTCTAAGCTTTGACAACACAGTTCAAGTGGGAGCTGTGAACCCAGAGCTGGGCCTAAATGGCTCCTGGGGCCATGGGCAGGTGGGGCTCGTCAGGAGCATTTGGGCAATTAGTGCTCAGGCTCTGGGTGGAGCTTCCTGGGAAAGGCTGCCACGTCCCACGGGTGTGATGAGCTGTGCTGTTCTCAGCCAGAGAGCCCACTCGTGAAACCCCTTCTTCAGCAGTGCCCAGGGCACCCTGTCTGCCCCTTTGAGGGACAGGAGGATGGGAAAGTCTGACCCCGTGTCTGTAAAAACCGCCTGACCCGACGGGATGTCCCTGCGGATGGGAATCCAGCGGTGCCAGCCCAGCTCTGTCAAGCGGACGGGGACACTGGCTGCCAGCCTGCACCTGTGTGGGGCTGCCCCGCTGCCCGGTTCCTCGCGAACCCGCAGAACAGGAGCAAGGGCTGAGGAGCCCCTCACCCTGCCCTGCCCCGGGTGCTGCTGCTCCCTTCCGCAGGGTGACGGGGACCCAGCCCCCGCCTTCCGGCCCCGTCAGCCGAGCGGCTGCCACAGGGCTCCCTCCCGCTTCGTGCTCCCCAGGTGGAGGCCGGCAGCAAGAGATCCCAACCCAGTTTGTGCTGCCCCAGAGCCCCTGCCCGGGCTCCATGAGCCGCCTCCCGACCCTGCGGAGCCAGCGCGCCCTGCGGGCACCAGCAGCAGCAAAGCGGCGACAGGCTGCTGCTTGCGAGCCCGCAGCCCCCCTGGCCCAGGCACCGTCAGCCAGGTCTCGGGCCGTGGGCTTTGCCGGGCTGCTCACGGTATAGATGCAGAGGGTGCGAAACGCGCAGCCGGGCTGCAGCCTGCGGGTCGCCTGGTGTCGGCAGCGGGAGCCGGCGAGTCCCGCTGCGGCCGCACTCCGGCACCCATCGGCGTTCCCGGGAGCAGCGCTCCGCTCGCCTCCCCATCGCCCTGCTGGGAGAGACAGAAGGTGGAACGAGCCAACGGACATCAGTCCCGAGTGATGGATCCAGCTCGTCAGGGGGAGCCTGTCCGGCTCCCGGGGAACCCGAAATCCCGGAGCAGGCAGGAGCTGCTGGCAGGGTCGAGCACAGGCTGGAGCCGAGTGCTGGGAGCAGCACAGCTCTGGCTCCAGCTTCTGGGTCCAGATTCAGCCCCATGGTGGGAGAAGAGCCTCTGTTCCAGGAGGGTCCATGTGCCAGGAGCTGCTGTCCCGGGAGAACAGCCTCCAGTCACCTCCCACTCTGGAGCACCACGAGCTGGGCCAGCGGTGCCGGGAGCACCAGGGCTTTCCCGCCAACCCCGGTGCCCGAGGACCTGCCTCCCACCAGCAGCCAGGAACCTCCTCTTCGGTGGAGGCAGAGCTGCCCCAGCCTCATCATCTGCTGACAAAGTGGCGGGTGGCTTCACAGAATCACAGAATCATTGCGGTTGGAAAAGACCCCTGGGATCACAGAACAGACCAGTCCTAACTGGGCAACTGGAAGGGACCTCAAAAGATCAATCCTCCTGCCACAGCAGGATCACCTCCTCGAGCCCAACCATCACCCTGCTCTACAAGGTCACCCCTAAACCGCATCCCCCAACACCACATCTCTGCAACTTCTAAACCCCTCAGGGATGGGGACTTCCTTCATGCCCAGCCTGTGTCCCCCCTTCCTGCTGCCTGAGCGCTCAGCCAGGAGACACAGTGGGTTACACTGGGGTCTAGGTGGAGCTGGGCCGTTCCCAGTTAGCACTGGAGTCACGAGCCCAACCCCACTCTTCCTACAGGCAGAAATCCCTTCTAAGGAGGTGCTCATGCCCCGCCGAGAGGGACCTCCCTGCACACGGGCTGCCCCGTTCAGCCCCGCAGCCCCCCGCAGCCCAGGTGCAGGACGGTCCCTGCACGGGCAGCCCCCCAGCCTGGGGCGGAGGTGCGAGCCCTGCCTTTGCGGGGGGCACCGAGCGGAGCCGCTCCAGCTGCCGGCGCTCGCTGCCCTTGTGCAGTTGTCTGCCAGTTGTGCGAGCCGGTTGCTGTGCATGCCACCATCTGGCGTGCCACGTGGACATCATAATCTTTTCTTAATTACATTAGCAGTGCAATCAGTTACTGCATTACAAGGCCGGCGATGAGCTTTTAAATCTTGGTGGAAATCATAAATAATTGCACTAAGTACCAGGCGCCAGATGTGGGTGCCAACTTCAGTTGCTCTAGATAAATAGTCACCTTACAACAGTGTTAGAGAGCGGTCTGGCCGCCGCTGCTCTTGCCCTCGGGCCGCCTGCGCTCACCTGTCCTGCCAGGCCAGCTCTGGCCCCTGCAGAGACCAAACACCCCCGCAAGCAGGGCTGCTCCAACTGTTAACGGTGACGGCGGTAGGGAAGGAAACCGTGGTCGGGCTCCCACAGCAGAGCAGGTGGGTGCCACGCAGCCCCTCGCGTCGCTGCTGGGGCAGGACGGGGCTCAGCTGGGGTCCAGCAGGACACTGAAGTGGATGGACACAGCAATGGGATTTCCGCAGCCAGCTGCTGGAACAGCTGGAACAGCTGGAACAGCTTGTTTCACCACTGCACTGTCCTGGGGGGTGAGACAGGGCTCTGGGTAGGGCTGAGGGAGGCTGAAAATCCTCATTTCAGGAGAAATGGGTGGTTTTGGGATAAAAGGGGGTGACCGAAGCACCGACAGACTTGTTTACCAGCTTCTTCGGAGTGAGGAGATGCACTGGACTGATCGTGTCTGCGATCAGGTTTGGCCTGGAGGGGATTACAGGGTCACAGGACATGAGGGGTTGGAAGGGACCTCCAAATATCGTCCAGTCCAATGCCCCCGACACAGCAGGATCCTCTAGATCCAGTCGCACAGGAACATGTCCAGGTGGGCAGGATCAGAGGCAGAACCAGCTCCTGCTTGGAGACAGCAGGGTTGCCCAGCTGTGAGTGCAGCTGCAGTGACCAGGTGCCAGTCAGAAACCAGCAGCACCCAGTAGGGCACCAGGGAGCCACTGCCTCCCTGCAGTGGCCCTCTCGCACCTAGGGCAGCCCCTGGCTGGGCCGCGGGAACCGCTGTGGTTGGGTGGAAAGGGGCACGTTGGGGTGATGGTGCGACACTGACATGGCCCAGGGGCTGCTGCCCGCTGGCACTGTCAGCCCTCCGTGGCACCCTGGGTGCTGCAGGTGAGAGCTCAGCGGGACCCATCCTGCAGGAGAGCTGGAGCGGTCCCCTTGTGGTGCTGAGCGCGGCGAAGTTTGTGTGCCAAGCAGAGGTTAATGTCCTTTATTGTTCAATGTCGTGTTTGGAGGGGCTTGTCGGAGGGAAAACGGTGATTAATTGCCCAGGAAGCCGCGGATCCACAATTATTTGGTTGTTGTGAACAAATAAAGGGCCGCGGTATTCATCATATTCAAATGAGGCAGCGAAATAAATGATGGCACGGCGCTCACGAGCAGAACCTCGCCGTGTTCCCCCGCAGCCCGGGAGCGTCCTCGAGAAATTGTAAATGAGATGCAGCCCCTGGCGGGCGCTCGCCGGTGATTTGTCTCCGCGCGGCGCCGACCCGGCGCTTGCCTGTTCCAATCTGTGTCACGGGCGGCACCGCGGCCACGCGCGGTCAGGCCCGCGTGCCAGTCTGCGAGGAGGGCGCGTCTGTGCCACCATCGCCCCTTTCCGGGGGCCGCGCTGCGTTTCGCTAGCGCCCGGCCCGCGCGGGGCCAGGTACACGCCAAACGTGTCCGACCATTCATCATCATTTTGCTTCCCACTTTGTCACAGCTTGGCTATTTAAGGAAGATCGATGGCACAAGATGTTGTCTCCTTTTCAGGCTCTTTATGCTCCGGTAAGTGTGTCCGACGCAGAATTATTTTGCCACTTTATTATTTCCCCGTGAGCGTTTGTCACAGCCCGCTCTGCCGCGCCGCGCGCCGACGGGCACCGCTGTCACTCAGCGCCATGGTGCCGGGGCTCGGGGCGACGCAGCCTCGCTGCTGCCGGCAGCTCAGCCCGGCACTGCCGCAGCATCGGTGCCTGCTCCTTGTCTTGGGCAGCCCCCACGGGTGACACCAATGCCCTCCGGCAGCTCTGCCTGCAAGGGGGTGTTCACAGAACAGTCAAGGCCAGCAAAGACCTCAAAGGTTGTCACGTCCAGCCCAGGAGCCAACATCACCACAACCAGCTAGATTGGGGCCCCAAGTGCCAAGTCCAGTCTTGAACCCGCCTGGGGATGGGCCCCCAGCGCTTGCCCAGGCATTCGGCTCCAGTACCAAACCAGCCTTTCCGTGAGGAAGGGCCTCCTAGTCCTGCTTGGAAAGTCTCACGGTCCTCTCAAACACAGGCTGGTTCGTGGTGATGGGGGCTGCCTGCCAGCCCTGAGCTGTGCCCACCCCTTTGCTTCACTGCCTGGCGCCAGGAACCACGCAGGTGCCCTTTGCTGCCCGACTCACACTTGTCACTGCCTGCTTCTCTCTGGCATCGAGCTGCCCCAGCAGGGACAGGGTCACTGGTGGGCTTTGCAGACCCACAGAACCATTCAGGCTGAAGAAGACCCCTGGGATCGTCGAGTCCAACCATCAACCCCACTCTACAGGGTCACCCCCAAACCAGATCCCCCAACACCACATCTCAGCGACTTTTGGACACATCCAGGGGTGGGGACTCAACCCTCACCCCGGGCAGCCCAGTCCAGGTCCTGCCCAACCTTCTCTGGCCAAGGGTGGGCAGGGGTGCCAGGTTCTGGAGTCTCCAGTGTGAGGGGCCTGGTTTGGGCAGGGCTGAGGCAGAGCAGGGTGCTGGCACTGAGCAGAGCTGCTGCGCCGGGGCTGGGGCCAGCTGCCCCACAGCTGGCAGCATCTGCTGGCAGCAGGCACAGGGCTGTCCTCACCTAGAGGGACCTGCTGCCAGGAGTGGCTGAGGCCTGGCCATCCCTGGCAGCACAGGAGGCTCGTGGCACCCACGGGGAAGGTTTGCCCAGTGGCTCTGCTCTTTGCTCCCTGGGGGACTGCGACGGCACCGGAGCAGGTCAAGCTTGTTTCCAAGCTGCCGCACCAGGGCCAGATGAGCACCCCTAGCCAGGGCGCCTGGCACAGCCCCGCTCAGAGCGGCCCGCCAGCCCGCGAGCAGCCATCGGAGCCCGAGCGCTAATGAGCTAACAAATGTCTCACAGGTTTGGATAATGAGCAGCTCCCGAGCCAAGGCCCCACTCCCCCTGGCCAGCACAGCCCCTGCCCCCGTGCCAGGGCCAGGCACACGGTGCTCCCAGAGCTGGCCCATGCAGGAGCAGCTCCCAGTCTCAAGTGCCGAGCAGCATGCTGGGCATCATGGAGCCCTGCAGGACCGCGCTGCTCGGGCAGGGCTGGCTCTGCCCCCGGCTGGCAGCAGCCACAGCAGCACAGATGTGCGAGGGCAGATAGAGGTGGCGAGCAGGAGTGCCAGGAGGCTGCTGGCCGTGCCAGAGCTCATTGTGCTGTGGCAGAGGCAGCCTGGGCTGCGTGGCTGGCAACCAGCAGCAGCGCTGGCTCTTCCCGGCGGCTGCTCGTGGCTCGGGCGGCTTTGTGTTTTTAATCTGCTTGGGCCTCGTTCCTCTGTTCGGTCCTCCCCAGCTTCTGCTTCCCTGGCACGAGTGCGCGGGCTTGCCAGGGCTGATGTAGCACCAGGTACTCCGGTCCAGCCCTGCCTGCAACGGAGCCTTTGTGTTGCGGCTCCCTGAGTGCAGCGGCTCTCCCCAGTCGGCAGCTGCAGAAGGGGGAGAGCTGGGGCTCCCCGAGGACTCTTCTCTTGCCTGGAGCCCTCCTTGATACTTAGACACTCACCAGCAGATCTTAGGCAGCGGCCTAGAAGTCCAGGGCAGGGAAGAGCGTTGGCTGGTCCGCAGAAGGGAGGTGGAGGGTGTCCTGCTGTTGCCCACCCTGACTGGGACTGCCAGAACCTGGAGGTTCATGTCTGAGCCCTGTCAGGGATGAACAGGCAGAGTCCCCACATCCTGGGGAAGTCCCCAAGCCAAGAGGTGTTTTGGGGTCCTGGGGGGAAGCTCTGCCCTGTGCAAGGCCACAGATGGGCCTGTTCCAAGGGCCATGACCACCAGCCAGGGCTGCTCAGCAGGAGCAGAGTTTCTTTGGGGTGATGCTTTGAGGCAGGAGAGTTGTCCCAACTCCAGGACAGGCTGGCTCTGGTGGCTCCTGCAGCCCCTGCGAGCGTTGCCCAGGCTTCTGAACGCGTGAGGAGCAGATCGCCACCAGCTCAGCTCCCAGCTCAGTGCGGATCAGAGGCGATTGTGCAGATGCCGCTGAAGCTGACAGGGGATCAGGACTTTTAACACGAGAAAGGTGGGTTTGGGGCTGCTCTCTGGGCTGCTCCCAGGTGGCGAAGGTGCTGCACACGGTGCCAGCGAGAGCAGCCCCAGCCGCGGGGCTGCCCAGGCTCCCGTCCCGTTCGCCCGCAGGAGTCACATTCAACGTCCGGGGCTCCCGAAGACGCCCCCTTGGCCAGACCCCGCGATTCCTCTCAGGCCGACAGCTCCGAGCGCTGGGGGTCGTCCCCGGCCGGGCTCTGCGGGCCGGGCACAGGGCAGCTCCCGCCGACTGATCCCGTCCGGAGACGGAGCGGCCAGCGGAGGGGCAGAAAGGAGGGAGACGAGGCACCGCCGGCCGCAGCTCGCCCCGGAGGGCCGCTGCCTCCTGCGCCCCCACCGCGATCCCCGGCGCCCCTTCCTGGCAGCGTCCGCCAGGCGGCGCTGTGTGGGCCGCCGCCGCCCCGGGACCCCCGAGAGTCCCGCGGCGGCTCGCTGGAGCCCCCCCGGCCCCGGAGGGTCCCTCCGCGACCCCGAAGGACTCTGAGCTCGGGGCTCGGGGACAGCGACCGAAGACACCCCCGAGAGCCGTGGCCGGTCCCTGTGCAGCCTGGCCCGGGGCTGCTCCCCCGAGGACGGGCAGAGGCACCGCAGGCGGGGGACCGGCGGCGGCCGACGCTCGGGGCTCTTCAGCTTCCCCCGCAGGGATGCTCCGGGACCCCCGCCCCGGGACCGGCCGGGCGAGCGGGGCGGAGGAGAAGGCGCCGGCAGCCCTTCGAGGAGAGACGACGCGAACCAGGGGGGATCCCTGCGGGGCCACGGGGAGCCGGCGCTGGTCCCCAGCCCGGGACAGCTCCTACCGGCAGCAAAATCACCCCAAGGGCCACCCCCAGTCACGCACTGAGGTTTGCAGGAGGGAAGAGGCTCAGGAGAGGCAGTTCCTAGAGCCCTGGGGATCCCAGCCTGGGGAGAAGCTGGTTGTCACCCAGAATGAGCCTACAAAACCCTTTCTACAGGCCAACTGCTGGCACCTCAGCAGCCTCTGCCAGGATCCCAGGGCTCAGCCAACAGCCCCCAGTGCTGCCCAGGTGCTGCTCCATCACCCCACGGCTGGTCCCCAGCAGAGGGGACCCACAGTTTGAAATGAAAATAGGTTTAATGAAGCAGCCAAACGAACCCCGACACCAGCATAAAGTGCACAGAATCCTACTCACCTGAGTGAGCACTCAGTGGCCACAACAAACAGAGAGGCAGCCCCTCAGGAGCACAGAGAAGAGGACCCCCACACTCAGCAAACCTTCCCCTTTATACCAGGGGGAGGGTTTTGGGATGGGACCCAGTTGTGCCAGCTCAGGGCAGTGCCCTGGCTGGCCAGACACGGCTGAGGGCTGCATCCATGGCTGGCCCAGCATCCCACCCCAGCATCGCCAGGACACCACATTTGTCTGCTCCCTGTGCTCGCTGCAGCTTTTGACCTGGGAGAGGGTTTCTGTGTCAGTCTGAAGGACCCCACTCTGCCCCAACAGGAGTGTTTCTGGTGAAGGTGGGATTAGGGTGCTCAGCAGGACCGGGAGGAGCAGAGCTGCCCAGGCAGGGTGGTCCGTGGTCCAGCTGCAGCACAGCAGCGCTGATGGATGGGGTTAATTGTTCTCACCCTGGAACATCAGGGGCAGCTCTGCCTGCTGAATGTAGACCCTTTTGGGATTGAAAGGAGAGTTCCGACAGTTCTGTTATGGATCGAGATCTGTGGTCGGGGAGGTGCTGAGCAGCTTGTCGGGTGTCAGCGCTGTCTGTCGTGGAAGGAGCCAGGTTTGCACCCACCTCCTCGGGAAGCTCTGACCCAGTTTGCTGTCAGCAGCGCAGTTGTAACAGGGGCTCAGAGGTCCCGGGGTAACGTTGCCCTTTACCACTACAAATGCTGTGACCTACACATGGTGAAGGCAACAAGCCCCACGGGAACAGGAGACCCTTTCACCAGGCCACGACCCAGTGCAGAAGGGACCATCAGAGCTCTCTCTGCGAGAGCAGCTGGAGCTGGGCTGTGAGAGGAGCTGGTTCCTAACCAGGAGGAGGTGGCACCATTCTGGAATCTTCACAGAGTCACAGACTCACTCAGGTTGGAAAAGACCCCTGGGATCAGTGAGCCCAGCCATCAGTCCTACCCTACAGGGTCACCCCTAAACCAGATCCCCCAACACCACATCTCAGCGACTTTTAAACTCACCCAGGGGTGGGGACTCAACCCCCACCCTGGGCAGCCCAATCCAGTCCCTGACCACTCTCTCCGGGAAGAATTCCTTCCTGATGGCCAGTCCGACCCACCCCTGCTGGAGCTTGAAGCGCTTCTCTCTGCTTCTGTCGCGACTGGCCTGTGAGCAGAGCCCAGCCCCGGCATCTCTGCAGGGTCTTGTAGAGAGGGATGAGGGCTCCTCTCAGCCTCCCCGTCCATGGCGCAGGCCTGTGCGAAGTCTCGTTTCAAGCCAACAGAAACATCTCCTGCCAGCAAAATCCAGCAGTGACCCCAAACTTGTATTTTGTAGGTGATTTTAGTGCAAAATGGAAATGAAACATCAGCCTCAAGTGGGAAATTGAAACGTTCTGCTGGGAAAAGGTTGAGGCTGAATGTTGTGACCTTATCAGGAGAACTCCCCCCGCACCCCCGGCTCTCCTTTCAAAACAGATTCTTGTCATCGACACCACCTTCCCGCAGAGCTCCTGCCCCTGCCCAGCTGGTGGGAGGCCCTGGCAGCCACCCTCATGCCCCCCGGAAGGAAGCAGAGACGCCCTGCAGAGCCCAGCTCACCCCCATCAGTGGGGACATCGCTGGGTGCTGGCAGGGAGAGGCTGGAGGCTCCTGGGCTGGGAATTGCTGCCCCCGGGCAGGGACAGCTCTGCCCGATGAACGCTCTTGGCTGCAGAGCAGGAGCTGCTGTTGCCCACAAACCCCAAACTCAGCCCTGCCCCAGCACATGGACAATTGGAAGCCAGTGGGTTGTTGGTGCTGGGGTCTGGGAAGGCTCCCCCAGCCGCAGCCACCTGCCAGGCTGCCCCCTGCTCCGGCATCTGTTTGAGATGTTAATTGCCAGTAAATTTTGATGCATTGTGTTTACTTCTGGCTGCACCGGCAGAGCCGTGCCCACCCCTGCGGGCACACTGGAGCAGCACCTCCAGAGCACCCAGCATGGCTGCTGCTGGCTCGGCCACAGCTCAGCACCCTCAGTGCCTCCTGCTCAGCAAAGACATCACCTTCCAAGGGCTGCAGGTGTTTTCTCTCCTGCTCCTGGCAGGGACAGTGACTGCACATTCCTGAGGGTGAGGGCACAGCATCCCTGGGTGTGTGCAGGGACCACTGTGGGCAGCCCAGCATGATGCACAGAACCACACAGACTCCCAGAGCATCAGGGACTGGAAGAGACCTCCAGAGATCAGCCAGTCCCGTCCCCGGCCACAGCAGGATCCCCTAGATGCAGTTGCACAGGAACAGTCCAGGCAGGTTTGAAACGTCTCCAGAGAAGGAGACTCCACAACGCTCCTGGGCAGCCCCTGCCAGGGCTCTGGC